>JBAMHX010000006.1:1371388-1386690 GCA_037177515.1 Pseudomugil tenellus | reverse complement strand
TCCTCCTCCCCTGCCACCTTGAACTGCCGCCTAAGCAGTCTAAGCTCCTGCCGCAGCTGGCTGATTCTTGCTTCCCGTCTGTTTGGCTCTCCTGGGCGTCTAGTTGGCCGTTTTTCTTTGATGCCAAATCTTTCGGCACCTATGTTGATGATCATGGTGGACATTGACAGCAACTTCTGGTCTGCTTCTCCACTTGAAGTAGCGTCCAGAATTTGGTCCAGATCCTCATCGAACTGGTGCCACTCCCTTCCTTTGTTGGCGGCAGGCCACATGACCCGACGGTGTTCGGAATGTCTGAAATGGGGTAAGGCTTGTTGGGCGTAGAGGGTCTGGGCACTGTGGGTTGACTCCCGGCCGGGCTCCTCTTGCGTATCACCAGGTCCTGGACCTGTGCGTTGCATCAACTGCCTCCTCGTCACACATCCCATTTTGGTCTGGTGGATCTTCAGACCACGCGGGTTCTTGCAGACTTTGCCACATGAACAGACTGCACTCATTGTCATTGTTCCATTCCGTTTCGTCAACTGGTTGTCAGTCCTGTTGGAGTGCTCATTCTCCCCCCCTCTCGGGCACTCCTGGGGGTATGATTCATTAGGGCTTTCCGTAGCTTGTTTGTGGGTGCTCCCTCACGGATGCTGCAGTTTGGGTTGCTGGCCCTCGCTGCCCCGGTTACTGTCTTTCCAGTTGCCAGCTGTCTCTCCAGCAGTCGCCATACTATTCATGGTGTCATCCGTCCTATTCCCGGAAGTCACTGGCTTTGCCAGGCTAAATAGTTCTAAATATACACTCATGGTGCAGCTTAAGACACATCATCAGTGTTGGCACCTGGGGTCACTGGGTGTTTCGGGTCTCACAACAGACACCCTCTCCCAGGGGACCCAGCCGGGGTTGATCAAGTCCCGGCCTGTGTCTTAAGAATTTAGAATTTAAGCACAAAATAACTGACATCCATGTCCCATCTTGTTATAATCTTGTGTGTGGGTGGTCTGTGTTCGTTTCTATACACGTAAGTAAGGAGTTAGCATGAAACTTTATTTAATATATTTTTCTGTTGTTAGTTAGTTTGACTATAATCAGCACCGCCATGATTAAAACCTGTATATTGATATTTTCTGTTAGTATAAGCCCATTTTACATGTAAATGGTGATTTCCGTTGAATGTTATTTCAGGTATCGGAGCTCTCTCTATGGGATTTTCAATAGTACTGCAGATGATTTTTTGCTGAGTTGCTGTATATCACATTATCCTTTTACTAGTGTTGATGTACTTATTTGTTCTTTATGTTGCAGATGATCACACATACATACACATACTCACACATTCATTGTAAATTCTCACATTGAACTATCATCAGGAAATTCAACCTCAAACTACTACTGGAGTCTCTCCATTCGTTCTAACTGGGAAGAGTCAGTTGAGACATATACAATCTGTAAAAAGTTAATTCAAATAAGCCGTAAGCCAAAATGGCAACTTTGACCCAAAATGGCCAACTTCCCGTGTTTTTTAGACCTTAAGTCCTTGAGACTTTATTGTAGGTCCAAGCATGTAGAACATGGGAGCACAATTTCATACAAATTTCGACAAAAAATATCGATGACATGCAGCCCTAGGGACTTTACAAAAGGTGGCGCTCTTGCACAATCTTGGCCGAGCACTCAAGAGAACATCAAAGGCAAGGCTGTAGCTCTGGACGTAAGAGCAGTTGTCTGTCAACCTGAAAGTTGGTGGTTTGATTCCAGGCATCCCCTGACTACATGCTGATATGTCCTTGGGCAAAACACAACCTCATGTCCCAGATGTAAAAACGTCTGCTAAATGACTGGGGAATAGAATAGAAAATAGGGAAATTTTTCAGATTAAAACATGGAGGTATGCAAAATTTGGTGAGTTTTTGAGCATGTTTAGGCCCCCAAAAATGCTATTCATTTTAGGAAAGAAAAAAAAAAGAAATCTGAATAATAAACATTTGCATTTCAATAGGCCTTCTCATCACCTTCAGTGCTCAGGCCTAATAAATGTCCTCATGTCCTTACAGAGTGGACCAGCAGAGCTTAGAGCTTCCCAGTGACCAGTCTGCCCAGCAGCATCAAACACAGCTGGACTCCATATTTATGGTTTGTACATGTACAACAAGTACTTTTCCATATCTTCTGTTCACACTCATCTCCATGCTGTACTTTGGAGACCAGTGGATTGTCAGTGTGTCCAACATGGTTCTGAGGTTTGGCTCCATCATTTCAGTCTGATTTTGCCCTTCATGTGGTTTTCTCTTCCAGCTGCTGGAGGACAACATCATCACTTTTGTCAAGAAGGAACTGAAGAAGATCCAGAAGATTCTGAGTCCAGATTACCCAGAATGCTCAGTGTTGGAGGGTGAGGACGAGGAGCAGTGGAAGAGCAGCAGAGAGGCATTAGTGAAGATCACAGTGGACTTCCTGAAGAGAATAAAGCAGGAGGAGTTGGCTGAGCGTCTGCAGAGCAGTAAGAGGATTTATCTAAATATTGAAGCTGCTGGATAAATGACACATTTACTGATGTCTCAATACCTGGAACATCACATGTTCTCATCCTCATTCTTTAGAAGCTTGAAATCTTTAATTATTTATCTAATTTCTGCTTTTCATTCAGAACCTCCCGCTCCAGCTTGTGTACATAAACTAAAATGTTCTCTGAAGAAGAAGTTCCAGAATGTGTTTGAGGGTATTGCTAAAGCTGGAAAGCAAACCCTTCTGAATGAGATCTACACAGAGCTCTACATCACAGAGGGAGGGACTGCGGAGGTCAATGATGAACATGAGGTCAGACAGATTGAAGCAGCATCCAGGAAACCACACAGACCAGAAACAATCATCAGACAAGAAGACATCTTTAAACTCCCACCTGGAAGAGATGAACCAATAAGAACAGTGATGACAAAGGGAGTAGCTGGCATTGGGAAAACTGTCTTAACACAGAAGTTCACTCTGGACTGGGCTGAAGACAAAGCCAACCAGAATATCCAGTTCATATTTCCACTGACTTTTAGAGAGCTCAATGTGATGAAAGAGAAAAAGTTCAGCTTGGTGGGACTTGTTCATCACTTCTTTACTGAAACCAAAGAAGCAGGAATCTGCAGCTTTGAAGACTTCCAGGTTGTCTTCATCTTTGATGGTCTGGATGAGAGTCGACTTCCTCTGGACTTCTGCAACAATGAGATCCTGACTGATGTTACAGAGTCCACCTCAATGGATGTGCTGCTGACTAACCTCATCAGGGGGAACCTGCTTCCCTCTGCTCACCTCTGGATAACCACAAGACCTGCAGCAGCCAATCAGATCCCCCCTGACTGTGTTGGCATGGTGACAGAGATCCGAGGGTTCACTGATCCACAGAAGGAGGTGTATTTCAGGAAAAGGTTCAGAGATGAGGATCAGGCCAGCAGGATCATCTCCCACATGAAGACATCACGAAGCCTCCACATCATGTGCCACATCCCAGTCTTCTGCTGGATCACTGCTACAGTTCTGGAGGATGAACTGAAAACCACAGAGGGGGGAGAGCTGCCCGAGACCCTGACTGAGATGTACATCCGCTATTTGGTGGTTCAGACCAAAATGAAGAAGGTTAAGTACGATAGAGGAGCTGTGACAGATCCACTCTGGAGTCCAGAAAGCAGGAAGATGATTGAGTCTCTGGGAAAACTGGCTTTTGATCAGCTAGAGAAAGGAAACCTGATCTTCTATCAATCAGACCTGAAAGAGTGTGGCATCGATGTCACAGCAGCCTCAGTGTACTCAGGAGTGTTCACACAGGTTTTTAAAGAGGAGAGAGGACTGTACATACAGGAAGAGAAGGTCTTTAGTTTCATCCATCTGAGTGTTCAAGAATTTCTGGCTGCTCTTCATGTCCATCTGACCTTCCTCAAGACTGAAGTCAATCTAACGAGTAAAAAAAACAAAGCAACCTCCGAGAGATCTGAGACTTTGCTTCATCAGAGTGCTGTAGATGAGGCTTTACAGAGTCCAAATGGACACCTGGACTTGTTCCTCCGCTTCCTCCTGGGTCTTTCACTGGATACCAATCAGAGAATGCTACGAGGCCTGATAACACAGACAGAATGTAGCTCACAGTCCAATAAGGACACAGTCCAGTACATCAAGAAGAAGATCAGTGAAAATGTGTCTGCAGAGAGAAACATCAGTCTGTTCCACTGTCTGAATGAACTGAATGATCATTCTCTAGTGGAGGACATCCAACAGTCCCTGAGATCAGGACGTCTCTCCACAGATAAATTGTCTCCTGCTCAGTGGTCAGCTCTGGCCTTCATCTTACTGTCATCAGAAGAAGATCTGGATGTGTTTGACCTGCAGAAATACTCTCCTTCAGAGGAGGTTCTTCTGAGGTTGCTGCCAGTGGTCAAAGCCTCCAACAAAGCTCTGTAAGTACATATAAAGAAGGGTGAGTAGAACTATACTCTTGTTGGTTTAAAGTATATATTTGACAAACTTCTACTTGTTTTACTATTTCCTCTCCAGACTGAGCAGCTGTAACCTCTCAGATGAAGGATGTTCAGCTCTGTCCTCAGTTCTCAGCTCACAGTCCTCCAGACTTAAGGAACTGGACCTGAGTAACAACAACCTGCATGACTCAGGAGTAAATAAGTTGTCTGCTGGACTAAGGAGTCCAAACTGCAACCTGGAAATTCTCAGGTTTGTCTTTTAACTTATTCAGCTTCTTGTTGATCCAATCATCAGAAACCTTTCTTGACTAATGCAAAATTACCAGTCAGCAGGGACCGTCTTGAAGCCGTCTACAGACGATTACAGTCTGGGATATGTTCCGTTAGCACCTGGAGCTCATTAATTTGGTTAGCTAGCAAGCTAATGTTACCCATCACAACAACTGGAAGAAATTTTTAAATCTCCATTGTCTTCTCTCTGCCTCACTACGTCCTTTTCAAGTCCATTAAGATTAGGAGTGTTGTTTCCCTGATAATCTTGAATTTGAAGAGCATTATCACTTGATCTTGGTGGTAAATAAGTCTCGTTGCCATGGAGACTCACCACAACTAGTCTTAAAAGAGCAGAAAAATATGCAGAAAATATCCCATGCAGCATAGCTTCCTACCAGCATGAAAAGTCTTCTTGGATAACCCAAATTGACATCTCATGTTAGTTCAGATATCATACAGTAGTAATACCATCCATTCATCCATTTTCTACCGCTCATTCCCGAACGGGGTCGCGGGGGGGCTGGAGCCAATCCCAGCTACACAGGGCGAGAGGCGGGGTACACCCTGGACAGGTCGCAAGCCTATCACAGGGCAAACATACACAGACAAACAACCACACACACTCATACCTATGGGCAATTTAGAGTCTCCAATCAGCCTATCCCCAAGTTGCATGTCCTTGGACTGTGGGAGGTTAGCTGGAGCACCCGGTGAGAACCCACGCTAACACGGGGAGAACATGTAAACTCCACACAGATAGGTCACCGGAATCGAACCGGCAACCTGCTTGCTGCGAGGCTGCAGTGCTAACCACCTTGCCACCGTGCAGCCCTCAGTAGTAATACAATAATGAAAAAAATTATAAAATAAATATCT
The DNA here is from genome assembly GCA_037177515.1 of Pseudomugil tenellus. NCBI lineage: Eukaryota > Metazoa > Chordata > Actinopteri > Atheriniformes > Pseudomugilidae > Pseudomugil > Pseudomugil tenellus. Next base: position 1,381,099 of record JBAMHX010000006.1, on the reverse strand, counting down.
TGCACATGTTTTCCCCCTTTTACCTAAAAGGCAGACAATTGGATGCATGAATAGTTGAGAGGGGCATAACTCACAGATAAACTGATAAACAGTCTAACAAACCACAATTGTCTGTGACTCCTATGTCCATTGACCTTGTATGAGGGTAAGAGTAACAAAGGTAACAATTAACATGGTTATCGATGATAGTGTAAAAAAAAAAAAAGAGAAAAAGTAAGGTAAATAATAAGAACATGACATATGTGCAAACATGTATAAGAAAGAAAAGGAAATGGAGGAGGGGATAAAATACAAAAAATAAATAACAGTTATGATAATAGTTAAAATAAATAGTAACAATAATGATCAAAAATAAGAATAAAAACAAACCTGAACCGTCAGTGGAGTCAGAACAAGGAGATTTATACAAATTTTACCCAATATTTGGTCTGTATGTTGCTAAATAATTCAACTAGCTCCTCAATAAACTCTCAAACTTATGTTTTTTAAGCTTTAGAATAAATGTTAGCTTCTCCATTTCTAAAATGTCTTGGACTACTTTGGTCCAATATTTTACTGTAGGACGGTCCTGTGTCAACCACCTTTGGGTGATTGCTTTTTTGCTGGCGAGTAGAAGAATGTTGTACAGATATAAATTCTCAAACCCCTTCAAAGTGTCTGGTACAATTGCTAGATAAGGCCTTGAACTTTAGGGGGATCACTGTTCCCAAGATTCTTTGCATTATTGTTTTTATTTCCTCTCAGTATTTTGCAATGACAGGGTAGTCCCAGAACATGTCGAGATAAGTGGCTTTATCATTGCCACAAGATCTCCAGCATGATTTACATCCCCTTTGAGAAATTATCTGAGATGGAGTTCTAAAAAAACGGACTATATTTTTCCATCCAAATTCTCTCCAGGAAGGGGATGATGTGCTTTTCCACTGTTGTCAAATGATCTTTTCCTATGTCTCTGGATGAAATGTTTTACCACTCTCTTTCTCCTATTTCTCCCTTACAACATTTGTAGTGCTTCGTATATCTTTGATATGTTTCCGCATCCAGAATCTGATCTGTAGGCCAGTAAAAAAATCTTCAGAATGCCAGTAATTTCCCACTCTTCTTTATTCGTACTTTTCTCACCATAAAGCCTAACTTAAATCTATAAAAGTCCTGTTTAATTAAACCAAAGCACTTCTGAAGATCTTGGAATTGTCAAAATGTGCCCCCTTCATAAAGGTCGCTATATTTTGTTAACCCTTTGCCAGTTCACTGTTTAAAGCCTATGTCCAATCTGTTTGGTAAAAAGTCTGAGTCATATCCTATCCATCTAAAGATCCAGTATGGTTCTTTAGCTTTATTTTCGCTGATTACTTTGTGAAAGATCTTAACTGTGGCATGTCACTTCTAAAGTTGCATCGTTGAGTCATTCCTGACCACATGCATCCCTGTGTGGTATAGCAGCTCTACTGTCATGGACCGCAAACACCAGCAGAGGGTGGTGAAGACTGCGTCTAAGATCACAAGGACTCCCCTTCCCTCTCTTCAGAGAATCTACCAGCACACAGTCCACAGGAGAGCTGCCTCCATCATCAAAGACCCCAACCACACCCAGCATAGACCGTTCAATCTCCTCCCCTCAGGCTGGAATGTGATTGTCCAGGGATTAATGTCTTTGAAGTTGTCACCCAATCCACTGCCCCCTATGATCGCTTGTAATGGGATGTCACTGGATATTTGAAGCTTAATCTTTTTCCACTTGGAGTAATAGGAAGAATCACAGACATCAACCAAGAATTTTATCTGAACTGCTCTGTAGTAATTTTGGATATTCGTGAGAGAGAGATGCCTCCTTTATTTTTTGTTAATTGAAGGGTCTTGTAACAAAGTCTTTGCTTCTTCCCCTGCCAAAAAATTTGTGATATTAATTTATCTAACTCTAGAAATTTCCCTTTAGGAAGTTCTACAGGTACGTTTTGGAATAAATAGAGCAAATTCGGGAGTATATTAATTTTTATTGCTTCTACCCTCTGTCCTAATCCTAGAAATGGCACTAGGTCCCATCTGGTCAGGTCTGATTTAATTTTAGAAAATAAGGGATCATAGTTCTCTGACACAATTGTATTTAAGTCTTTTGAAATATTCACACCTAGATATCTAATTGATTTTAATTCCCAATTCACTAGGAGTTTCTCCCTGATTTATTGGTTGGGAGAGTAATTTAATGTTAGAATTTGAGATGTGTGTGTATTAAGTTTATATCCTTTAAATAGTCCATATTCCCTCAGGGTTGAGAGCAATTCTGGAAGAGAAGTGGAAGGGTGCCCCAGGTATATCAAAATGTCGTCTGCGAATAGAGCAATTTTGTGTTCTACATGAGCCAATCTAATCGCCTTTATTCCCTCATTTTGTCTTATCCACTGACTAAGCGGCTCTATAAAGATGGTGAATAGTAATGGAGAAATAGGGCAACCCTGTCTACACCACCTCTCTAATTTAAAAGCGTTTGATAGACCTCCATTAATCGGTATTTTAGCATATGGTTTGTCATATAAGGTTTGTATCGTCTTAACAAAATTTTGATGGAATTGAAATCTTTCGAGTACTTTATATAGAAAGGACCAGTCCACGGAATCAAATGCCTTTTCTGCATCTAACCCCAACAGAACAGCTTCTAAGTTGTGTTTATTAATACAATTAATTATGTGTAACATCCTCCTCACATTATCCCGTGTTTGCTTTTGTTTAATAAAACCTGTTTGAACTAAATGTATATTATCCAGAAGTATCAGTTCCAGACGATTTGCTAGAATTGACATAAAGAGTTTATAATCCTGATTTAATAAACTAATTGGGCGGAAATTAGAACAGTCACTCTTATCTTTCCCTTCTTTTGGGATGACAGAGAGGATTGCCTCCCTCCAGGATGAAGGTATCTCTCCTTTTTCCAGGACCCAGTTGAATGTTCTCAGTAGCAGCGGGACAGACAGTCTCTAAATGTTTTAAACCAAGCAGCAGTAAAACCATCAGAGCCTGGTGATTAATATGGTTTACGTCTTGAGATGGCTTTTTGCAGTTTTTCCATTGTCCCCCTGGCTGTTAAGGCTCTATTTTGATCTTCATTAACTGCTAGAAGATTGAGTGAAGCGAGCAGGGAATCAGCTGATTTGCTCCCCTCCTGTACTTTCTGAGAGTATACATTTTTATAATACTTTTCAAAACTACGAATTCCTTGGAAGTCATGTTTTGTTTCTTTAGTTACTGTAATTTTGTGCACTATCCCCTCTGTGTGTTGTTTTCTTAGTTTATATGATAGGTTTCTGGCTGCTTTGCTACCAACTTCATAATAACTGCTTCAAAAAAGCTATTTTCTTCTGGACATCATTTTGATAAATTTCCTTTAGTTGGTTTTTAATTTAGCCAATTTTTTGAGTAATTTCCACTTGAGTGTCTTCCTTATGTTGACTATCTAATGAACTGAACTCTGAACTGAAAGTTATTCAAATTTTCCTGCAAGAGCCTTTTTGAAGAGCCAATTTTGCAATAATTTTCCCTCTCAAGACGGCCTTTCCTGCATCCCACACCATAGGCGGGGACACATCCTCATTAACATTTTTTGACAGATAAACCATTATTTCCTGTTTTATTTCTTCCTTCAGTTTCCCCCTTAATTAAATTTAAGTTGAATTTCAATGTGGGTGTAGTTTTATTGTTTCTTAAATTTAAATCTAGGTAGACTGGGCTATGATCCGATAAATCCATTATACCTATTTTGCAAATCCTAACAAAACCAATATCTTTATTGTACATAAAAAATAATCAATCCTGGAATAAGTTTTATGGGGTGGGGAGGAAAATGTATAATCTCTGGACATTGGATTAAACTCTCTCCACACATCACAAATACCCATCTCTCTCATCACCTTTCTTATAATCTTAGCCACTCTGCTGTTCTGTGACTGAGATGGCCTAGAAACATCCCACCAAGGATTTAATATGTTGAAATCGCTTCTGCAAAAGACCACTCCCTGCAACTTTGTGATCATGAGATCAAAAATGTGTTTAAAGAACGCCCAACTTGCGCTCGGGGGAGCATAAACATTTCAAAAAGTTACTGCTACTCCCTCCAGTTTTCCCCCAACCAAATTATACCTTCCCTCTTTATCAATAATTCTAATGTCTTTTGAAAAATGACTCTTTTAGATATCAGTGTTGCCACACCTGTTCTGTGTACCGTCCCATAAGACGCAGTAAATACCTGGTTAAAGCCCTGTCTCTTCAGCTTAAGGTATTAAGATGACTGATAAGCCAATTTGCTCTTACAGTTATGTACGGAAGTGGGTCAAGTGTCAGAGCGCCGGATTCGCTGGTTACCGGGTGTTTTGGACAGTATTATTAAAATGACGGGTCGATAAGTGAAGTTTCCTGACACTGTGGGAGAACAGGCCAACATCAAAAGGCAATTTTCAGCAATGTCTCCGGTTTCCCAAACGTAATCCGTGCGATTAACTGCACTCATATATACAAGGGCTCCATGTGAGAACAAGGTTGCGTATGTGAACCGTAAAAACACTCTATTAATCTATTAATGTACAAGTTTTTTGTAATGCAGAAATGATCCTGACAATCCCGGTAGTGTGGTGGCTTTCCTCTTGTTTGTTACGCCGCTACTGACTTCAAAATAACATTGCCTTTTGTGTCTACACCTCACCAACTAGCATATCGATTTCAGTCTCTGAAAAGTTAAGTTCACGCACAGTCTCAGTTGCCCTGATTCTGCCACAAACACTTTTTGATTCATATGCCAACATATTTATGAGCTGCTTTGCATTGACCGTTTATGGTATAAAGTGGGTGTGTAGGGGAGGGAACATGAACTAAAATCTCTTTAGCAGCATTTTTGGCAAGGTTATTGTTTATAAAAGGAAATTGCATGAACCTGGGCGTATGTAATGGTTTTTTTTTTGTTTGTTTGTTTTTTTTCAGAGTTTTATTTTATTTTAGCATACCAACTAGTTGGATTCTTTTCACTAAGCACAATTCTAGTGGTGATTCTATGCACAATTTTTTAAATGAGGTTACTGAGCCAGATGGATTTACAGCTGAATTCTATGAAGAATTTTGGACAACATTGACTCCCAATTTCTAGAATATGATACAAGAAATAAAACAAAACAAAAAAAAAACAATACCTTCAAAAATTAATTTAGCTAATACTAGAGTATTATTAAAACCAGAAAAGATCTCACACTCCCGTCCAGTTGCTGTCCAATTTCATTAATAAATGTAGATCTTAAAATAGTCGGTAAAGCTCTGGCAAGAAGGATAGAAAAAATAATACCTCTCATTATACATCCCGAGCAAAAAGTTTGTAGAAATTCTTCTACTGACATGTGCAGATTAATTAACCTAATAGATTATTCTACTATTCATAATCTGGAGACCACAATAATCTGTTTAGATGCAGAGATGCTTTTAACTGTGAAAACTGGACATTTTTATTTGAAACATTAACAAAATTGGATTTGGATCATCTTTCATAGACTGGATAAAAATATCATATAATACATGTGTGAAGACCAATAATCAAACCTCTCCAAGCTTCTGCTTGCAGAGAAGCATCAGACAGGGGTGCCCACTTTCTCCATCACTATTTTTTTATTCCACCCCTACAAGCTGCCATAAGACAAAAACAAGGAAATTAAAGGAATTAATACCAAAAACTTAGAATATACAATAAGTTTATATACTGATGATGTTTTATTTTTCCTTCAAAATTCACAGTCTCTTTCCCAGAAAATCACCGTAACGTACCGTCGTCTTCCGCTTATCCGAGGTCGGGTCACGGGCCAGCAGCCTAAGGAGGGAAGCCCAGAATTCCCTCTGCCGAGCCACATCTGCCAGCTCATCGGGGGGGATCTGTGACAAAGAGCAGCCTTGGCGGAGTCCAACCCTCACTGGAAACAAATCCAACTTATTGCCAGAAATGCGGACCAAGCTCTGTCACCGGTCGTACAAGGACCGGACAGCTCATACAAGGGGGCCCGGTACCCCATACTCCCGGAGTACCCCCCACAGGAGTCCCCGAGGGACAAAGTCGAATGCCTTCTCCAGATCCAATAAACACATGTGGATTGGTTGGCAACTCCTATGCCCCCTCAAGGACCCCAGAGAGGATATAGAGCTGATCCACTGTTCCGCAGCCAGGACGAAAACCACACTGCTCCTCCTCAATCTTAGGTTTGACTATCCGGTGAACCCTCCTCTCCAGGACCCCTGAATAGACTTTTCTGGGGAGGCTGAGGAGTGTGTAGTAGTAGGAGCACACCCTCAGATCCCCCTTTTTGAAGAGGTGGAACACCACCCCAGTCTGCCAGTCCAGGGGGACTGTCCCCAATGCCCATGCGATGCCATAGACGAGTGTCAGTCAAGATAGCCCCACAGCGTCCAGAGACTTGAGACTCTCCGGGTGGATCTCATCCTCAGCAACCTCAGCCCTGGAGATGGGCGAGCCCACCATGGAGTCCCACGGCTCCTCGGAAGACATGTTGGTAGGATGGAGGAGAACTTCTAAGTATTCCCCCCACCTACCCACAACGTCTTGAGTCGAGGTCAGCAGCCCCCAATCTCATCCATATACATTTTTGAAAGAGTACTGTATCCCCAAACCACCGGATGGTGGACCAGAATCTCCTCGAAGCCATCCGAAAGTCGTTTTCCATTGTCTCACCAAACCCCAAAGCCGTGTTCCGTTTAGCTTGTTGATACCTGTCAGCTGCTTCTGGAGTCCTGCAGGCCAGAAAGTCTCTGTAAGACTCCTTATTCAGCCTGACAGCATCCCTCCCCGCTGGTGTCCACCAAAGAGTTCTGGGATTACTGCCACGTCAGGCACCGATGACCTTGCGCACACAGCTCTGGTTGGCCGCTTCGACAATGACTCAATATCCCCCGCCTCCCACGGAACATGATGGAAGTTCTGCCTTAGGTGGGAGCTGAAGCGCTCTGTTGGGCAGGGAAGATGGGGGCGGTTTCCTGAAAGTAGTGCTCACTAAGCCACCAGGGAACTTGATGCAACTCCTCATCTCCAGCCTGTAGCACTTTGTTGGTGTGAATTATCTTAAACTGCTGAATCTTTTGTTGCTGGATAATAATATGAAAACAGGCATTGAAAATGTTCACCCAAAAATTGCTCTGTGTGGCAGTGAAAGTTCAGAAAGTTCATCTAAGTGATGCTTAACTTTTCTGGTCCAGTTGCGTCAAACTGCTTTTGACTTCCCCATTTTGTAGCAAGAGAGGCAGACTTGACCTCATCAAACTGCTCCCTAAACTCCATCAAAACACTGATTTGCAGAAGATTAGATACTTTCAGAATATCAGTGTCTTTACTGTGAGCCAGCGCACATATAAAAATTCAAGAACCTTAGTCTGCATGTTGACCAAAAATATGGAAGAAAATATTCTTATGGTATTCTTGAGCGCACTTGCTTCACTATGTTCCTCTTTTTTTATTACTGGTCAGGGATATTTTAATGAGAGTTTTTAAAATGTCTCTGTATCTATGCCTTAACGCAAAAAGCGCATCATGTCAAGATGACGAGCGCGTGGGACAGATGCGTTTTAATGTGAAACTTCTGCCCTCTTGCCACATTATCTCACTGAGGAACATCCATCGTTTCATATTGTGACCAAAAACGTTGTACAGCTTGTCTACAGTGTTGCAGAACTGCTTCACTACAGGGACAAATTCCTGATAATGACGTTGGTGGACGTTGGTAACAATTTTTATCCAAAATACACTTGGAGACAACATTAGTGATCTACCTGCAAATTTCCGCCTTGTAAAATCAAATTTGAGTGTGAAAAGTGAAGTCCCGCCCCTGGGTGCAATGACATGTAAACAGTCAGAACGTGTGCATGTATGTGTGTAAATGTACGGTCCAATGTTAAAGACTCTTGTCTCCTGTTAATTGTTAAGGACTTTGATGGCTGAGGGATAGAAAGAGTTTTTGTATCTGTTCGTCCTGCATTTCAGACTCTTGTACCTCCAGCCTGAGGGGAGGAGAGTAAACGGTCTATGTTGGGTGTGGTTGGGGTCTTTGATGATGGAGGCAGCTCTCCTGTGGACTGTGTGCTGGTAGATGCTCTGAAGAGAGGGAAGGGGAGTCCTTATGATCTTAGACGCAGTCTTCACCACCCTCTGCTGATGTTTGCGGTCCATGACAGTAGAGCTGCTATACCACACAGGGATGCATGTGGTCAGGAATGACTCAACAATGCAACTTTAGAAGTGACATGCCAAACCTCCCCAGTGTCCTCAGAAAGTACAACCACTGTTGAGCCTTCTTCACCAGCTGTGTGATGTTGAGTGTTCAGGTGAGATCATCGCTGATGTAGGCCCCCAGGTATTTAAAGCTGCTCACTCTCTCCACTTCCAGTCTGTGGAAAAACAATGGATGATGAAGGTTCATCTCCCTCCTCATATCCACTATCATCCCTTTGGTCTGTGTTGAAGGTGAGATTGTTGTCCTAACACCACATCCCCAGAGCAGCTACCTACATCCTGTAGGCTGCTTCATCCCCACCTGTGATGCGTCCTATCACAGCGGTGTTGTCAGCAAACTTCAGGATAATGTTGTCCTTGTGGGAGGCACAGTCATGGGTGAACAGGGTGTAGAGGATGGGGCTGAGAACACACCCTGGTGGTGTGGCAATATTTGTGATGATACTGGCTGAGGTCCTGTTTCCTATCCTGACAGACTGAGGCCTGCCAGTCAGAAAGTCCAGAAGCCAGTCACAGAGGTTGGGGTGTAGTCCAAGAGAGAGCAGTTTGTGGGTAAGCTTGTGGGGGATGACTGTATTAAATGCAGAGCTGTAGTCAATAAAGAGCATTCTGATGTAGGAGTCTTTGTTCTCCAGGTGTGAGAGGGAGATGTGCAGGGCGTCTGCGATGACATCTGAGGTGGACCTGTTGGGCCGGTAGGCATACTGTAGGGGGTCCAGTGTGACCGGTAGGCAGCTATGAATGTGAGTCAGAATCACTCTCTCAAAGCACTGAATAATGATTGGAGTGAGTGCTACTGGCCTGTTGTCATTCAGGCAGGTGGGAGGGCTCTTCTTGGGAACAGACACAATGGTGGTGGTCTTAAACAGGAAGGAACAGTACTATGGGTAAGGAACAGAATAAATATGGAGGGGAGAGTGTTTTTCAGCTCGTTTGCACATGCTCTGATGGCTCATCCATGGATGTTGTCTGACCCCGCTTCTTTATTGTAGGTTGATTATCCTCAGAACTTTGTTTACCTAAGCTGATTAAACTGGAGGGCGACATGGAAGTCCAGGTGTCTGTGTCCATGTCCCACCTCTCTGTGTCAGGGAAAGAAGTCTCAAAGGCAGGCTGACTGTGGCGCTGATGTTACTGGAACTGCTCTTGTTTCTTTATATTTGTTTGAATGCTTTGAAGGTATTATTCTTCCGCCATTTATCGGTCGTTCATATCTTCAGCTAGGTTCAACAGATTTCAACAAATTTGGTATCAAAATATTCTGCTCATTCAGCAGATTACTGCTTGCAAGTTTCAACTTTATAACTTTTACGCTTTTTAAAATATTTTGCTTTTAAATTTTGAAATGAATGTAAAAAGGTTTCGCTCCATCACAATGTTGTACCTTTTCAAAACGCTACTCCTTCCACAAATTTTCAGCTAGAATCACCATTCAAACTTTAAACAAGTCA
>JBAMHX010000006.1:1359060-1369270 GCA_037177515.1 Pseudomugil tenellus | reverse complement strand
TGCTGTTTTATTCCTATTGTATTTTTTATTAGATATGTGTTTATTTTTATTGATTTATTGATTTTATCCATTTGATCGGTACAGCACTTTGGTCAACTGAGGTCGTTTTAAATGTGCTTTATAGATAAACTTGACTTGACTTGACTATATCAAAACACTTCAAAAACATTTCATGAAAGAATAAAAACCTTTTTTGCAATAATTTAATTTTGTCTAATAGTAATTTACCAGATTTGTATAGCAATCTTGATGTGTGTGTGCAATAAGGGGTAATGGAAATGCAACTAATGACTCCATAAACACCCCAGTACACCAGTGTTATGTAGCCAGTGTATTCTGTATGAACCAGTGGGAAATTACAGTAAATGTAGAAAATTAAGAAGTGACTCTTTTTGTGGTTATCCTCATAGCACACATAAATTTCTCTTCATTAAAAATTTTCTTGTTTCTGTTCTGTGTCTGGTCTGGGTCGGACAGCAAATAGTTATAGTCATCATGTTGAGTAACTCTGCTGGACCTTCGCTGTTTTGCTGATTTATACCTTGCTGTCGACACTGCTGAGTCTGAAATACAACACTGTTTTATTTTTTTAACATCACACATCCTGATTTTTGGAAAAAAAATGTATAAATAAATTCTAAATTCAAAATAACTCAACAAAAATCATAATCTTGTCAATTCCACTTGGTTTAAAAAAGAGGAGAGGAAAAGAGGCCCAATGGGAAGCCTAAATGGTATTGGAAATACGTCATATATGAATAAACTGTCGTGCTACATTTAAACCAATACAGTTTTTGCAGTAATAAACTGCATGTAAATTGCTATGTAAAAATGACTTTAATGATATTTTCAATGCTGTAGTTAAAAAAAATACTTATATCAAAGTAATAACTAAAGATGGAGACAAAATTTCAGATAAATTGCAATAGTTTTATGTAACTGATTATATTTTCATTATTGGGCAAAACCTTATCACAAAATTTTGATAAAATCTATAGACAATGTAAAAATGTCCCATTTCACATACTGACTAAAGAAATGAAGGGAAGTGTTGCATTATTTAGCACAGGATCAGATGTTTATCAGCCTAATATCATCTGACTTGACACAGATTATGTTGAAACATGTTTTTTCAGTGAAGCTAAAAGAAATGTACCAATAAGTTCCAGTCTTTTCTGCTTTTTGTCTTATATGATGAACGTACGGTAAAAACATGACGAGGATGGTTTAGACATGAGTTCATTTAACTAGAATCTGTAGTCATGTTTCTGATTTGTCTTTTAATCTTTTCTGTGGTTCAGAACAACTTATCGTTCAATAAATACTTCAGTATCACATGTCACATTTATAATGTAGTAAAGGTCAAACTAAAGCCATCTGTAGGGATGTTTGATTTACTTTTTTTATCCAACTCTTGATTTCCGACACTGATATATTTTGACCCCCCTCCCCCAAATAATTTTAAACAAAATCAAAAAAGAAAAATGTCTGTAAACACTTTGGAATATTTCCAAAACTTCCAAGTTTCTTATGATGCAAGAAAGGACACAAGTTGATGATGTCACAGCCACAGGACTTATTGGCAGTTGTGCCAAACAAACATATCTGGAAAACTATACATGACATTTCTTATAGTTATAATTTAGATTAGATGTCTGTAGATATATAATATGTACATGCAAAAGTTGTCATAGATGAGCCTCATTGAGACTAAAAATCTCTTTTTCAAGAGTGACCTGGCCAAGACAGCAGCTTCTTTACATGTCGCATCAACAAACATTCAGAACCTTTGCGCAAAAAACGTAAAATACTAGAAACATTAGAACCCTAAAATATAAGAAAGTTACAATAAATAATAAAAATAAAAATCTAAGTTTGCAGTTTCAAGCTTAAAGTTTATTGTAGGTTTATTCTTAAAATCATTGAAAAGCAGAATATCTATCATCAGAAGTGCACAGTCTTTTGAACTCAAGCTCTTATTTTAATTTCAGTTTCACATCTTCATGAGGTAAGGAACTGTTACTGGTTGTGGTACCAACCAAACATCAAACTTTATCTTTTACTTTCACTTCCATGTTGGCAAGATTATTGCATTTTTGGCAAAGACCCACACTTTTTTTTCTTGACCATCTTTTTATCCTCATCATTTGATAGTCAGCTGTAAGTGAATTTATACATGAAGTAACAAACTATCTAAAAGTAGCTTGGTAGGCATGTGCTTCACTGACTCGCTGTGCAGGTGAGGAGAAACATTCCACCTCAAAGTGGAAGAGTTCATTTCAGCAGAGCAGCACACAGTTAAATTGACTACTACCAGGACCAGCCGGGCTACTTTGAAAGCACTCAAACTTTTAGCCTTGTTATCTTTCACTTTCACATCCTTGTTGGAAGGATTATTGCATTTTTTTGGCAACGAAGCAAAACTTTTTTTTTCCTGACCACAAGATCATCGTTTGATAGTCAGCTGTAAGTGAATAATACATATGAAGCAACAAACCATCTAAAAGCAGCTGGTTAGTCCTGTGCTTTTCTGACTCGCTGTGCAGGTGAAGAAAAACATTCCACCTTAAAGTGAAAGAGTTCATTTCTCCGCTTTAGTCAGCGACAACCACATGAACGACTTTTAATCTCCAGAAAGGGTAAGAAAGTTTGTTTTATTCATTTCAATTTGTTTCTCAGACTGCAAATTAATTTATAAACTGTATGTTTTTATATACTTTGTATATATTTCTATATTTATTATATTTCTGGTTAAGTGTAGCTGTATTTTTATCTTATAACATATTAAATATGAGCAGATCTGGTAGATTTGATAAAAATGTTTTTTTCTCAATAGAAAAATTATGTATCATTTGAATAAAACTGTGCTTGATCTTATTTTTCTTACATTATCAAACAGAAACAAGAGACTAAATGAAAACTATGGGATTGCATGAAGTTAAATGTACTTTGTGTGAGTATGTTCTTCCATTTCACTTTTTGCATTAATAGAAATAGTTGTATTTTCTCCAGTAGAGAGTCTGTGTATCTCTATGAATGAAGCAGAGTAACTAATGAGGATGTTAAACTGAAAACCACTCATTTTAGTTCCTAAATTTATTCTCTCATCTGACGTCCTATTAAAGTTCTGCTTTTTCAGCCAGCAAAAGTAATCAGTTGCATCATAGCTCGTTTTGTATGGACTTTCCAGGAATCCATGTGACAATGTGTTGCAGAAAAGCTTCGTCCCCATCTGATGTTGGAGAAAAATCCCAATGACTAATCGGATTATTTCACTATCTGTAATTTCATCTCGGGTCAAACACTAGTCAAGCCGCCATTTTTTACTGGACATTTTGTTGTAAAAAATGATTTTCAGTTTGAGTTATTGCAAAAACGTTAGTAAAAATGTCAAAGATTATAGTTAACTCTTGGGTTAAATGTTGTTTTTCTCTTATTTCATGTCTAGTTACCATTGTTGTGCTGTTGGTTACGTTGCACCACACCCACACTGATGCTGTCACCCTGAAGGAGAAGCTAGAGGATTGCCTGGAGGACAAAGACTATCAAAAACTGTTGAATATTCTGGAGAATGGTCTTCCACACATTAACAAATCTCATCATGTTATTATTGTTGGAGCTGGCATGGCTGGACTGACTGCTGCCAAAATTCTGCAAGATGCAGGACACCAGGTAGCTGAAAAACAGAGAACATCATCTGATATTAGAATAATACCCACAAGGGTGGGGGATCCCTGTTCATTTGGTTAGCAGTATATTTCCCCATAGTTTAATTTAATATCAACTAAAACAAGGTAAAAATACCAACAACACCAAAAACCAACAACAAGGATCTGCTTTATGCAGCATATCAATATGCATATCATCATATCAAAGAGTCAATGGTTATGGCTTTGCTTTCTTCAGACGGCTATAGCTAGTTTCTTATCTGGTACCATCATGGCTCTGCACATACCAGGAAAGATTTTCTGGGGCTAGACTAAATAATCTTTGAATTATAAATTGAGGAGACAGATAAATGGATGGAAAGTAATGGAATCAATAATACTTTTATTTGTGTGTTTAAGGTTACTATTTTAGAGGCTAATGATCGGATTGGAGGACGAGTTGAAACCTACAGGAATGAAAATGAGGGCTGGTATGTTGAACTCGGGGCCATGAGGATCCCAAGTTTCCACCTGTAAGTTAAATGTTTACATACAAACATAATATTTTCTCTCAAAGTTAACATGTCTGTGCCTGACGAGTACTCAGAAAGCTGCAATATGTAATATAAAAATAGTAAAAAGAGTTATTTTAGATTTTTACTGTACTGATTTGAAACCATTTGGCACATGGATTCACATTAAAGTAACCAAAAATTAATGTAAATACTAAAGAATACTTGGCGTTAAGTTTCAAAAACCTTTAAGATACATTTGAAACTAGTCGTAAATTGAACAAGTTGATAGTAAACTGTCTGCAAACCATATTATGGAATCAGCTACACATATGAACAAATATGAAAAATAACTATTGAGATTCAAGTGTAAAGTGTAAATATAACATTTCATGTTTAAAACTACTCAAAGTGCTTTAGATATTAAAAGCATTACAGCAGAAGAAACCTCAACAGTACATTAAAGAAATAATCCCGGTAAATGGAGTGTATTTATGCAGCATTTATCTAGTGTTATGTTGGCTACTCACAGCACACATTACCTTCACTCATGCAGCATTTCAATTGCTAACAAGTCATTTTTACTAAATACATATATAACAAACCAGGCAGACAACATATGGTTCAGTGTCTTGTCCAGTTGATCGATCAATCCACGAAGCTTTTGGTTGGTAGCTTTTCCTCCTGAGCTGAAGTTTTCCAACCTACTCAGAAATCATTTACATAGTTTGCAAAAATATTGATAAAATTGTCTAAAATAATCAAATTAATACCATTAAAAGCAGCAACAGCAGAAGCCAATCATACTGACTCTGGTAAAAGAAGATAGAATCAAGGCTACCATCATAGAGTTGGACATATTACCACAGATTCTCATATTCCTGCATAAGAACATCTTTAGCACATAACAGGACTCTTTCTCTAACTATTCTCACAGTTCATTGACACGTGCTGGTTCTGTCTATCAAATCTTTTGTTGACAGTATTGCCCTTTGGTTTGCTGAGAAGCTGGGTGTGAAACTGAGCACCTTCAACATCAGCGATCCCAACACCTTTTACTTGGTTAACAGACAGAAAAAAAGGACATACGCAGTGGAAGCAAATCCTGACATCCTCAATTACAAAGTCCGAAAGAGTGAAAAGGGGAAGTCGGCTGATGAACTGCTGCAAGACGCTTTGAAGAAGGTACGTATGGAAAAGGAAAACAAGATCACACATAAAACACGTCATCATCAGCATATAATCTGTTCACTCTACTCATAGATTCTTGCTGTTCCTTGATTATTTCCACCATTTTAGTTGATCCTTTTGGGTTTTTTACTTATGCAGCTATTTTGTGGCTGTTACTGAGTAAAAGACCTACTATCATCAGTCTGGTATAACTACTCATTAAAGTTATATTATGTGGAAAGTCCACATGTGGTTTCCAGTACTGTCAACAC
The DNA here is from genome assembly GCA_037177515.1 of Pseudomugil tenellus. NCBI lineage: Eukaryota > Metazoa > Chordata > Actinopteri > Atheriniformes > Pseudomugilidae > Pseudomugil > Pseudomugil tenellus. The sequence continues at coordinate 1,363,669 of JBAMHX010000006.1, read as the reverse complement.
ATTGGATTCAGTCAGATGTCACATGCTTTAATTTTATTGGATCATTTTATTGCTCGCGGTAGTCTGCTGGAATGTGCCTTCATGGCCAGGTCACCTGGAATAAGGAGAGTAGTTTTTAGGGACTTTCTGGTTAAAGACTTCCAAGTTAGACATGTTTTCAACAGCTTGCAAACACCAAAGTAACAGAAATAAATATGTAAGTTAGTGTTCAGTATGAACACAGCAGTAAAAACACAACTTATATGGGCATTTTGATAGATGAATTCACTTATATGTTGACAGAATTCTTTGTTTATTGTATGGATATCAGAGTAATTGTGCTCCTTTTGTTTAGTTTTTTTATTGCAAATATGACTTCATATTTAACAAACTGGAATCATTGCAGTCATTATGATCACCAATCCTTATTTAAGCAATGAAAACTGAATAATGAGTTCAAAAGTTAGCTGAAGACATTCCATCATGTTCTGTTCCTTTTGTAGGTGAAAGACAAGGTGGAAGCTCATGGCTGCAAGGCTGCACTGAAAAAATATGACCGTTATTCTGTAAAGGTAAAAACACAACGTGCACTGTGAATATGTGGAATTGGAACATTTTAATGGGATTCACATGAGATGAACATGTGAATTATTTCCCAACCATTTGTGCTTAACACACATGATTGTAGTACAAATCATATATACGTGTTCACATGTTTTTCATGTGTTTCACATGTAAGTTACATGTATTTAACAAGCAAGCTTCACATTAGTTTATGTTTTTCACATGCAGTTCACATTTTAAGTGGTGGTCCATTACAAAAAAACACATGATGCAGATGATCATGCACATGCGAACCCCATGTACAAACATTTTTAAGAACATTTTCATGTGATCCACGTGTGAAGAACATGAACAGAACATGGAAAACACATGGCCCTTACAGAAACACAACATGTGAAACACAATTCAGTCATGTTCAATCTTTTGTGAAGAACATGTGAACCACGTGCATTCACATGTGGTTCACATGTATTGTACTTGTAGTTCACTTGGGAATCACTTATTTTTGTAACATGTAATTCACATGCAAACTATATGTGATTCACATATGAAATGTATGTAAATCATGCATGAATAACATGTCCCTTGCAGAATAAAACACATGTGAATCACATATAAATTATATTTGAATCATGTAAAAAAAAAACATTGAATCTACTATACATGTAAATCAAACATGGTTCATATGTGATTTACATCTTACTTGGAAATCTTTTTTTGTCACATGTAATTCACATGTATTCTATGTGTAAACTACATGTGATGCACATATGAATAATATGTAAGTTATGTGTGAAGAACATGGAACCCAAATATCCCTTGCAGGAAAAATACAGGTGAATCACACGTACATACACATATAACTTGCATATGAATCATTTGCGAATCACATGTAGTTAATACATGTGAATCAAATGTAAAGAACATGGATCACTTACTTTTGTTACATATAATTAGCATGTCAACCATATTGTGATTCACATCTGGCTCATATGAAATCATGCCAAAACTAAATGTTTACACATGTGTATTTACATAATGGTTCATAATGTAAAGACATAACATTGCATTTTCAAAACAAATATAATCAATCTGATGTTCTGTATAAAAATGGATTGACACCACCATAAATCCCAAAGAAATATAAAACTTTATACCACCATTATCAATCATATAGACTTTAATGTTTAATGAATAATAACTGAAATAAACTGTTTATTTAACAGGAGTATCTGGAAGAGGAGGGAGATCTGAGTCCAGAAGCCATCAGGATGATTGGAGAACTGCTGAACGAACAGAGCCTTATGTACACCGCGCTGACTGAGATGATTTATGATCAATCCGACATCAATGATAACACCACGTAAGCCCAACCGCTGCTTGAGATTAATACATATATAATGTCAAAATGAACACTATAAAATACTAACCTTTATGAAAATGTATTTAAAATGTATTTCCGAATTATTTTAATTGCACTCCTACTGCTGATGAGTAATGATTTTCACTGCGTAAGGTAATTAATGTAGGGAATTTAAATTTACATTCATAGAGGTCTCAGAAAATCAAAGGGTTTACCAATTACGAAAGTAAAGGGGCATCAACAATTGGTGATTTTAACCCAGAATACTGGTATCATGTTGTACATCTAGAAAATAGGTCACTCCTGCATGCTCGTAACTAAGAGGGTCAAACAGCTTGGATGTCTATTAAACCCATAAAATTATAACAATGCCAGACAGTTGTGACTCAGTCAAAGAGGAGAAAACCAGTAAACAGGGAATATGTTTTCATTTGTTTCCCATGAAGAAACACCAACGATTGACCGAGTTTTATTAACCAACAAAGATCAATATGTACATAGCCTTAAATTTGCTAGATTGTTATTCTTCCTGTACAAGTCTGCCTTCAGCCGCTTTGTACCAGACTTTCCATGAGAGGAACATAACAAATAAGTATTTTCTTCAGTCTGTATCAAAGGACTGAAACAGTTTGTTTTTTTAGCAAAAAACCCAAGGGAGATACGGGTCTCAGACATCCCACTGAGACGTGTTGATATCCAAAACCTTGAAGCTTCAAAGTGGGCTGATTAAGCCAAAAAAACCTGAGATTAAAGGTGTTTTAGATGCATTTTGGACCGGTTAGAACAACTATTATTAATCGGTAGTTATTCTGATTTCTTCAGCGCCTTCAGATGAGCTTCTGTGTAAGTCATTTCCCTAGAAGTTAAAAAATAATCCATATTCAGTTAGAAAATGCAGAGAAGTTCTTATGACTAGTACAAACATGTACACATGAATTGCGAGTGTGTTATTTTGCGCTATTTTCTAGTATTTTTTCAGCAATAAAATGTATTGGTGGTATAAATGGACTTAAGTGGCTTTTTAACTATATCAAACTGTCTGCAGACATCCAATTTACTGCAAAATGGAGATTATGTCTAATGTACCTAAAAGGATTTTCTTTTTCTTCTCGGGGTGGGTCAAATATATTCTGCATTGAAAATTAAGAAGTGGACAAAATCGGGAAATTAGATGTCAATAAAAAAGCCAATATTGAACATCCTTAGTAAAAACTCAACACAAATACATGTGAAAATAGCAACAATGGGAAAAAGTGAAACAGTGGGGTCATTCTGCTGTCATTACTAAAGGGAAAATGCTCACCCAAAAAAGATTTAAGATGGGATCTAAAGGACATGAGAGAATCTGCCAGTCTGCCTTTTATATTCAGTGGTAAACTGGGGTCCGATATCCTGAACCTTCAACCATATTATCGATGTAACTATCCATGTATGAAGTCTGATCTCTTTTCTCTTTTTAAGGTACTATGAGGTGGTCGGTGGGTCGGACCTTCTGCCCAAAGCTTTTCTTTCTGTCCTCGATGTCCCAATTATCCTGAACTCCAGGGTTGAGTGTATCAACCAATCGGGTGAAGCCGTCATTGTCTCGTATCAGAGAGACAAAGAGTCTTCACTTTCTCATCGTCATGCTGATGCTGTCCTGGTAACAACCACAACCAAAGCCACCCTTTACATGGACTTTGATCCACCTCTCTCCATCCACAAGATGGAGGCCTTGAGGTCCGTCCACTACGACAGCTCTACGAAGATCGTTCTCACCTTCAGCGAGAGATTCTGGGAAAAAGATGGAATCCACGGAGGAAAGAGCATCACAGACAGACCGTCTCGTTTTATCTACTACCCCAGTCACAGCTTCCCATCGAATAAGACCATTGGTGTTCTCTTAGCTTCCTACACCTGGTCTGATGACTCCCTCCTCTTCCTCGGAGCCAGTGATGAAGCCCTTAAAGAGCTGGTTCTGAAAGATTTGGTCCAGATTCATGGTGCACACGTCAGAGATCTCTGCACAGGTGTCCTGGTAAAGAAGTGGAGTCAGGATCCATACAGTCTGGGTGCCTTCGCTCTGTTCACACCTTACCAACACATAGAGTACGCCAAGGAGCTCTTCAGGCCTGATAAAAGGATTCACTTCGCTGGTGAACACACGGCTTTTCCCCACGCTTGGATTGAGACCGCCATGAAGTCGGCGATCAGGGCAGCTAAGAACATCAACAAGGCAGCTCGAATGAGTTCAGAAACACCTCAAGTGCGAGACGAGCTTTAAAGTTTGGTTAAAAATTTTTTAAAATTAAATCAAATGAAAACACATTTTTTACTTCTGATGATAAATTATATTGATTTGCATTTTTATGGATAATCTTGAAATAAAAATATTTTAACATGTCCAGCAATTAGTTCTTTTTTTCATTTTTTTTGTTGATGCAAACTTTTCTGTGGATACTGTAGCTTGCTAAAGTAGTCCCCCACACACACCCGGTCCTTTCAATACTTTGGATCACATGAAACAAAAACCTGTGTTTGACCTATGAAGGCAAGGCAAGTTTATTTGTATAGCACCTTTCATGTACACAACAGTTCAAAGTGTTTTACATAAAACCATTAAAAGCATTACAGATGTTGAAACAGAAATAAAAAAGAATAAAAACAGAGGAAGAATCATAATAAAATAATAAATCAAATTAAAATCATTAATTAACATAATTA
>JBAMHX010000006.1:1339490-1355323 GCA_037177515.1 Pseudomugil tenellus | reverse complement strand
GTGAAAGGGCCAAATAAAGAAACTCCTCTGTCCAGGTTTGCTTATGTCAGGATTTAAAAGGTTAAAATGATCATTTCTGCACTTGTTTAAATCTAGACTTTTCTCTTAGGTCAGAAACTTTTAATGCTTCTTATGCATTGTGAATTTCTATACGTTTAAAATATAACATATACATGAGCTCAATAATAATCTTTTTAAATGAACTTCAGTGAATGCAGAACATCTCGGTGATGCTGCTACAAATTATTTCTGATAAGTGTCTTCTGTCAGGGAATTTTCTTAACTGATGAAACCGTCTGAGCCACATTTCTGCATTTCACTTCTCAGCTGGTCGGTTGTGAAACGTTTTATTTAACTGTCAGGTTTGTTTTTACAATGATGCTGTATTGGAAAAATTTGGCAGCGCATTCTTGTGTCAGATAAAGCAAAGCCCTCGCGTGACTTTTTATAACTGGCTGCAAATGACAGCGGCAGGAAATAAAATACTTTTCATTCATGTGGTTCATATTTGACAGCATGAGGCTGACAAGTTGGGAAGAGAAACATTTATTATTTAATCACAAGACAGACGCAGTCGGTTTAGGTCAGCTGCTTTTACGACTTTGTAGAAAATGAAACCAAAAGTGTCTTTTTAAAATTTTTTTAAGGAAACAGACAGCCGCATCCTGGGTGGTGAAACAGTCCAGTGTTGCTACCGCAGGGCAGATAAAAGTCTGCATCACAATCTGCAGCAGTCTCCGCTGAAGGTAGGAATCCTCTTTTCATCAAAGATTAGGAAAGATGTTTGACTCAGTGGTGTTTAGTAAAAGCCTGTATGAGACTGGACATAACTACAGCAGAAAAAGAGATGAAATATGTATAAATAAATAGCCTCCATGTTTAAGGTTTTATAGGTAAATAAATACATTTTAGCAGAATCTAGTTACACATGATCACAATTTAGCCAAAATATGACATAAATATCAACCTGCTCTGAAACAACATTTATATTCAGTTGTAATGTTTTTTCTTGCTTTTATGTAAAACCAGAATGAAAATACTTCATATTTCATCCCAGCTTTGTCTTTTCTTTCCTCTTTTTGCAGCTTAAGAATGGAGAAGAAAGGTTTGGTAAAAGTTCTGCATCCAAGAGAGATGAAATGGAAATTATGTAAGTTTTCTTTTTTATTACTATTATTTTGTTCCAGAATAATGTTTTATATAGTTTCTTTTTTTAGATATCAGCTTTTATTTGTGTCTAACTAAAGCCATAGTTCCCAGATGTTGTGAACTTATGCTGGATAGATGTTACACGTCCTCAGATGCCACATGTTCAAGTCCCAACCTGCTCTTTCTTTAATCCCTTCCCTTCCAATGAGCCGCTGAAAGGGTCTACTGTATTTTTCTGTCTTTTCTTCATTGAACATCCTCAAATGCATGACAGATAGCTGTGCACAGTTATGCATTTTTACTGGAATATTCCTGATTCCAGAATGCAGCTAAAACAAACTTATTAATCTTTCCAACATATTTCTGCTTTTTGTGCGTGTCTAGTTTCCATCTGGACGCTGCTGGTGTTTCTACACCACAGCCACACAGACGCCACCAGCCTGAAGGAAGAGCTGGCAGACTGTCTGAACGACACAGACTACGCCACCCTGATGCACATCGCGCAGCACGGCCTCCTGCATGCTGTCAAACCGCAGCGTGTCATCATCGTTGGAGCCGGCATGGCCGGACTGACGGCTGCGCAGTTACTGCAGGATGCAGGACACCAGGTACCCCACGCGGATTCATAAACCAGCTGTTTGGGACAGACAGAAAGTCTGATGCTGTGTGATGCATTTAATAATGTGATAAAATGGCAGACAGCAGGCCGGTGTGAACGGTGTTTATTCAGAAATGTGACTGCATCCCTGCAACACGGTGTGTTTGAATCCTTCTGGTGTCGTTTTAAAGAGAAAACATGTTAAATTTAAGAAGATGTGTAAAATACAGTATATGTGTTAATGGTGATGAGAGAGCAACACATTTAGGGCGTCCAACGCTGTGGAGTTTATGGAACAGCCTCCCGGAGGACTGGGAGCGCTGGGAGCACTGGTTTGGTTAAGACACGGATTAAAACGAAACTTTTGATTATTGTTTTCGTTTTATTTCGTCTAATCTTAATTTATTGTTTTACTATAAATTTATTTTTAACGAGCAATAATGATTTTTATTGTCCTAAATTATTATTTAATTCATTTTTTATTTTATTTTGTGGGAGCTTAAGAACGGCGACTCTTGGAACAGAATTTTACATCTACAGATGTTGCTGTGTGATGACGTGTAAACGCGACTTATATGTGGAGTAAATGCGGGTTTGATGGGTTCTCTTTGATATATAATAATTATTTTAAAATCATTTTTAGCTTTATAATGTAAAGCTTTTGCGCTGCATTTTTATAGTAAAAAAGTGATTTTAAAATTAAGATTGACATAAGTGAGACGGTTGAAAGGATTGTTACCTGAATCTGCCTGGTTTCATCCCCGTGCATTTACACAAATACCTGGAATTATGTTGCATGAAAACCCGTTTTGCATGTGAAAACTAAAAACCTGAACTGAAACAAAAATATTGTTTCTTTGTTTAATTTTTTCCCGATTTGAGTATTTTTAGATTATGTGATGTATAAGGAATAAATTTAAAAAGCAGCTAAAGGAGAGGGGGGGGGGGGGAGGGGTATTTTAGGCTTTTTAAATGCAGGCTTATACCGTTTTAAATATTTCCGACCTTCATATCAGATCTTCTGACTCGCGCTTTTAGATCTGTAACAGGTAACCTACATTTGGGAATATGACATGTAATATGGACAAATAGCTTAATTCAGAGATCATGTGACCACTAGACACAGTTGTAAAGTTGCATTTCACACGAAGGTCAAACTTCAGCTCTGATAAATTTTCAACAAATAAAAAAAGGAAAACACTGAAAAAAACTTTTTAATGTCCTGATGAAACAGTTTTTTTTTAGTAGAGTCGCATAAAGCCTGCAAAAGATGTTAGATCTACATTCACCTGAAAAACACCCGGAAATAACCCGAATGAACCGGTTTGCGCTGCTTTAGTTTCGTTTGAAGCCAAATAAACTCAATGATCCCGCTCGTTTATGCCGCGTTTATACAACATGTTTGTTGTAAAGATCTTTAATGTCAAAATGTGAAAGGAACTGTATGCACACAGGCCAGCACCTAACCTAAAAAAGATGTGAAATGAGTCTTTTCCGCTTTATGGCATGTCTCACATCTCTATAATCTTCACAGATTTTCTTATTTCATAAAATCTTATAATATCAGTGGTTACACTACTGCAAATACACCATTTTACTGGATTCAAATCTAATCTTCTCAGGTTTTGTGTTTTTTTTTACTCGCGTTACCAACCGAATGGATGTTTAAATGAAAACAGAGAACAGATCAGAGTGCATGTTTGGTGCGTTCATCTTGGATGTGTGTGATCAGGGTTTATTGGGTCTAATCGACTTTATGCACAGCTCCACTACTTTCCACTACTTGCTGAACTTAGAACAACTCTTTTGTTTCCTGTCTTTCATTATTGGATGAACTGATTAATCCAGGTGTGTCTGACCTCAGTAACCACAACGGCAATAGCCAGACACATCTGGATTAATCAGTTCAAGTAATGAAAGACAGGAACAAAGGAGTTGTTCTAAGTCAGGAAGTAGTGAACCTGTCCATGAAGCCCATTGGTCTAATTACTGCTGTTGGATGCTGTTTACAGCTCAAGTGCGACACTGAGTGGTTGTTCTGAGGTACTACAGCAGTCAGGTTCCCCTCATTTTCCTTTTCTAGAAAGTTTGGAGGCAATAAAAAACCTTTTCCTTGATTGATATTTTAAAGTTTTTTAAAAGGTATTTTATATATTTTCTGAACATTTCCAAGCCTTATAGGCTACCTGATCATTTTATTTTGTAGTGGGATGAATCAGCGTAATGAGACACGTAACAGACAACTTTGTCGCAAGGTTTATCAAAGCTCTTTTAGCTGTAAACTGTAAATGGACATAACAGAAAGAAAAAAAGCCTCACTGGGTCATCAAACAAGTCCAGAAATAATAGATTTAAAGTCAGAAAGTCACATAAGGTAACTTCAAGCCAGAATATTAACAATTAAATATTTTTTTTGTCCTTATCGGCTATATACTCTTTCAAGTAAATGTCATTCCTTAAACATATAATCAGACATATTTGTGACATATTTGTTGTATGTAAATGTGAAGGTTACCATAGTAGAGGCTAGTGGTCGTGTTGGAGGCCGTGTGGAGACTTACAGGGATGAAAAGGATGGTTGGTACGCTGAGATGGGAGCAATGAGGATCCCAAGTTATCACTAGTGAGTATATCTCTTCCATTTTACTCTCCCTTTTCAAATGAATGGTTATCCTGAACGGTGCTTTAGGTAACAGGAAATATTTCTGAGTATGAAGTGCGATGGTTACTTCTTTTTATAAAATGACAAGATACCTGTGTGATAGAATAGTGAGCTGATCAGAATGGTCTCTAATTCTCTCCAAGGTACTACTGGGATAGAGAGGCTTAATTTCCTCTCTATCCCAGAGGAGATACCTCTGAGAGGAATGGATGGACAGAGACAACCATAAATTCTTCTATCTGCTTGGTTCAGACTTTTCTTGTGCACCTGGACCTGGACCTGACGTGGACGTACGACTCTAACTTTCTAGTTGATGACTTGTGTCTCTACAGCATCCTCCGCTGGTACATCAAACAACTGGGACTCAAGCTGAACACCTTCATCATGGACGACATGAACACCTTTTATCTGGTTCACAATCTGCGGAAGAAAACGTACACAGTGAAGGCGAACCCCGACTGTCTGAACTACGATCTACCAGAAAACGAGAGGGGGTTGTCTGCAGACAAGCTGCTGGAACGGGCTCTGAAGAAGGTGTGTGAGGATGCAGATGGAAAACCTACTGTTCAGCACCGAATTAACATCTAACCGCTGGAAAATATCTTGCTGTAGGTGAAAGATGAGGTAATGGCGCATGGCTGCCAAGCTATGCTGGAGAAATACGACCATCTCACTGTGAAGGTGAACTTTCTGAGATAATTAAAGAATAAAGTTTAAGGTTTATCATGTCAACATGTGAAAGATGTTTGTGGGTTTTACAGGATTACCTGCGAGGTGAGGGTGGTTTGAGTGCCGAGGCTGTGAGGATGATCGGGGATTTACTCAACGAGCAGAGCCTCATGCACTTGGCTCTGACTGAGTTGCTCTACCTTGAAAGTGACGTCAGCGACAGCACCTCGTAAGATCTCTTTGCAGAGAAGGACAAGTTGGTGGTGTTTTGTTTTGCAGGAACATCACTTTATTTTAGATACATAAATGAGTGAGTGAAGATTTGAAAACTTTGAGGATACAGTTCAAAGTGTGGAGAGTTTGGATTGATAGATTTTATACTTATTGTATGTAAAGCAATAAGGTGTGTCTGAGCAGTTGCTTGAAGACAAAAATTCATCATAACCATTATTTATTCCTGTTTTTTCTTATCTTTATGAGGACTTTGGTGAACATTTACCAGTTTAGTTTATATGAGGTGCAAAATATTTTTTTTCTTTCTTGTGGCTGTTGAAACTGAAAATTCCTAATTTTGCGGCAGCTTTTGTAAAATATTGTGTCTGGTTTTAGATTTTCTTTTCATTGCAAATAATCTACATGGTGTGCTGAGTTCTTTACCGGGATTCAGCTCTTATCCGCTTCATAAGGTTTTATGTGAATTTATTAAAACCTCAGGCAGGGTAGATAGGTAGCTGCAGAGGATTTGCTACAGCTTTTTGAAGCTCTGCTTCTTTATTTCTTTAGTTATATATTTTAGCTGTTGTTTTTAGTAAAGTAATGCTGTTTTTCAAAATGTCCAATATTATTGGCATATCAATATTATCAGATGATATCTGCATTAAAATGCAATATCAGAAATTTCCGGTATTGGTTTTCACTTGTTTAATGACAAAGCTTTTACAAAACATGCACATATTGTATATGGTCCACATTGATCCACATTGCTGGTACGAGTCCAAGTCTAAGTAATATTTTGCCCTTTTCTGCTTCTTTTCTATTTTTGTTTTTTAGTGGGTTGTTTCTGCTGTGTTTTTGCGTTCATGACTAAAATATCAAAAGTAGTAAAAAAGTAATCTGATGCTTCAAAAACAGCACTTGAACTAAACTCTGAATGTAACCAGAATAAAATTGTTGAGTTTTCTGTCTTGCAGGTACGATGAAATAACCGGAGGGACGGACCTCATCGCCAAGGCTTTTCTCTCTGTCCTGGATGTGTCAATTCTCCTCAAGTCCAGAGTGAAACGCATCAGCCATTCAGATCAGGGTGTAACTGTGTGGTACAAAAAAGATGACGGTAGCGCCCTGAAACGCCTCGATGGGGATGTTGTCCTGGTAACAACCACAGCTAAAGCAGCCCTTTTCATAGAATTTTCTCCTCCTCTATCCTTCCAAAAGATGAAGGCCATGCGGGCAGTGCACTATGAAAGCTCCACTAAAATCATCCTCACTTTCACTGAGAAGTTCTGGGAGAAAGACGGCATCAGAGGAGGAAAGAGCATCACAGACCGACCCTCTCGGTACATTTACTACCCCAGCCACAGCTTCCCTGATAATGACACCATCGGTGTCCTCCTGGCCTCCTACACCTGGTCTGACGACTCCCTGTTCTTTCAAGGTGCGAGTGATGAAGACCTAAAAGAGCTGGCTTTGAGAGATTTGGTGCTGATCCACGGTGAGGACATTAGGTCAAAGTGCATTGGGGTGGTGGTGAAAAGGTGGAGCATAGATCCGTACAGCTTGGGGGCCTTCGTTCTGTTCACACCTTACCAACATTTAGAGTATTCTGCAGAGCTCTTCAGGCCAGAAGGGCGAGTACACTTTGCTGGTGAACACACAGCTTTTCCTCATGGTTGGATCGAGACAGCTATGAAATCTGGAATCAGGGCGGCTCGTGATATTAATGCACAAGCAGTGACGGGAAAGAGCAGAGCTCGACACCGACAGGAGCTCTAACCTCCTACATCCACTACATAGCAATGAAATGTGTTTGTCAGTTGGTTGTATTAGGTCTACAGTCGCTAATGGACACTTTCTCATAAAAGGCATTAACGTTCACTTGGAATTTAACGTTTTGATCACTTTTCATTTAAAAACAAACCAGAAGTAGATGCAGACAGACCGTAAACAAATCAACATAATGATTCAGCAGATTTTAGAAGCGCTTTTAGCTGCAATAAGTTAAGTTTCAGTTGATCAATTTCTTATCATTGGAGAAGAGTAGTGCTTCAGTTTATTCAGGTCATGCTTTTCTGCATCTCTCTGAAAGTCCCAAAACACAACTTCAATCAAGTTGATGTCTGGACTGGGTCATGTTCATCAGCTTTAGCTGCCAGACAGATTGAGTCACGTTTGACTTCAGAATACTTTGGTATCCAGTAGAGTTCATGGTCCACTCAGTGGCATGAACATGTCCATCCTCCGATCTCCCTCTCTGTGGATTGGTCAGTTGCAGCTTTACTGCCATGTTCTTTACAGAGAGAAGATAGGGTTCTATTCATTTTGCAATGTTGCTAATCGACCCTGGCACAAGTTTTGAAGGGTTCCTGTAGGATCTTTAACGCGTAAAAATGCCCAAAATTCACAACTTTACATTTAAGGCTTTGAAAACAGCCAAATTATCATTCAAGTTTTTATAGTTAATTAGGTCAAATCTTTTTTTTTTATTTTAGTATTTTTCATTTTAAGAAGTAAAAGCACAGTTCAGTAACTTCGACTGCTTGTTGGAGAGAAAATAGGATGTAAAGTAATCTTATTTGATAACACAGTGATAAAAAAAAGAAAAGGGTTTGAATTTCTGGGATCATTTTGATGTTTCTGGTGATGCATCATGTTCTGAATTTCTATCCATAATGGCCTTAAAAGCTCTAAAGATTAACCTGCTAAAACCTGCAGGAACCCGGGTCAGAGGCTTTCCCATCAAGCCATCCTTGTTCAGTCATTTTGTAATGGTGCTTTCATGATAACATTCTGAGGCCTAAAGAGTCTGAGATGTAGATGCTTCCTAAGCACTGAACTGTCTGACTTTGAGCTGAACTTGCAGGGACGTCCACCCAACATGAAGGGTTTGGACTTTATGTTTGTAATGGCGAGATAATGAGATCTATTTTCTAGTGTTTTAATCTCATCCTTCTGCTGAAGCAATATGTTTTTGTCTAATCTACAGGGGTGCAAATGATGTTTTTATTGCTTAAACAGTTTAAGTACAAATATTACTATTTAGCTTTTGTTAAGAATCAGTTTTTGTTCCAAACGTATTATTTTGTTTACCATGTATCAGAGGAATGAAAATAAATGCAATTTTGTTTAATTGTTGTTGCCTTTATTGTAACTGTACCATGTTTCTTGTATATCACATCTTTTGGTCTGGACAATTTGTTTATTTTTTTATATTTCTGATGCTTCTCCACGCTGAAGCAGCGGCTCTGCAGGGTTGCTCTGTTGCAATTAGTCAAAAGCCGCTTTATGTGACGGCACACTGGTCAAGATGGAAAACTCTGGTTGAATTACTGGGTTTAGGACAAGCTTTGTAGAACTTTTCCGGGCTGCATATATCAGGGTAATTCAACCCAGGTAGTGGAGAGATACGTTCATCTTGCTTCGTTATGGTCCACAACGCTGTGTGCCAACTGCCAATTAAACACAAGAGGAGGAAGTTGTTGCTCACCTCCCAACCACTGGATATCACGAGTTAGCTGTGGCCTACTGGTTTATTCAACCTTTAACCTCTGAGGTGGCCATTTTTGATACTTACCTTTGCTCAGGGGCCAGGGCTTACATGCAGCAGCAGATCTGTTTGTTCCAGATCCATCTTCACCTTAGAGTCTTTTTTTAAATTTATCTGTGAGTGAATCATTTATTGGTTTTGGACTCTCTCTGTGTTCATGATGACGAAATCCACTGAACGTCCATCCATCCATCCATTTTCTACCGCTTATTCCCAAACGGGGTCGCGGGGGCCTGGAGCCAATCCCAGCAGCCAGCGGGCAAGAGGCAGGGTACACCCTGTTCAAGTCGCCAGTCTATCACATGGCCAACACACATAGACACACAAACATGCACACACACATCCATTCTTATGGGCAATTTAGAGTCTCCGGTCAGCCCAAGGTGCATGTCTTTGGACTGTGGGAGGAACCCGGAGAACCCAGAAAGAACCCACGCTAACACGGGGAGAACATGCAAAGTCCACACTGATAGGCCACCGCACGAGCTGGGGATCGAACCGGCAAACTGCTTGCTGTGAGGCTTATTAGTGTTATTGTATTATTATTGTATTTATTATAATTGTGCAAAATATTTAAAGTAAAAAACACCGCAAATATATTTTGGATTGAGTCAACAGGGAAGAAGACTTAATTTATCCTAGACTTTTACATGCTTTAAAAAAATAATAAGAGAATATTTATTTATGTTAGCAATGACAGAAGCAGCAGTTAGCAGCATGTTATTTGGACCAGAGGCCATGTTACAAGTTTTCGTTGTCATCCCCGACAAGACCTTAATGCATTGCGTAGAGTCAGGGAGTCCGGAGCCCTCCTTTTGTTGCGTATCATCCCAAACCAAAGCGCACATTTTGGTGTTAACTCGAGGAAGAAGAGACAAGGTGTCGAGGTCTCAGGACATAATGTTATGTGCATAAACTGTTGGTGACTCAAGTCCAACAGAATACAAAACATTTATTATTGGGCATCATTTTGTCAGAGTGATGTTCTCTCTGCCTGTCCAATCTGCCGTTGGAGTTCCAGATAATCATCGTCTGTTCATCCAGTAATCGGTATAAAAAGTCTGTTAGTGTTAAGATAACAAGTAATATTATGGCAGCTTTAAAATAAAGACATAAATACTCTACGGGAACTTGTAAAAATCCTTTTAAGAAACATGATAGAGCGTTTCACCGGCGTAAAGGAAGACGTTGCGTGAATGTGTTCAGACCAGATCATCATTATCTTTTTGTGTGTTAGTATTGCGCCATAATATCACCTATATCTGAAAAAAATTATGTTTTTGCACATCCTGATGTGATTTTTCAAAATTAAAACCTATGTTGTCATCCAACTGGGTTCTGCAGATGGAAACAGAAAAAGCAGAAAAATGCAAAACCAAAATTTGCCTGCTGAGAGTATCATGTCCATTCGCACACCATCATTTATTGGGTGTGTAATATGCAAACTTTTCACTGTGCTCTTCTTCTTTATAATATAAAATGTGGACATAGATGAGCATGAATCGAAGAAGACCCTAGAGTTTGTAACTCGCTGCTGAGAAGGTGAGTGCAACCTGCAGCTGCAGTTTCATTTCTCATTTATAAGTTTGTGATGTTTATACAGGAGAAAGGTTTGGTTTTTGGTGATTTTATATATATATATATATATATATATACAGTATATATAAATATTAATTTGTTGTATTATGTTGTTTACTATGTAAAGGCTATACGGTGTGTATGTGGAGTCTTATTTCTCTCTACAAGAAAGAACAACTGTGCATGTTGGTTTTGTCAGGTGTACCGTTTTCTTTTTCATGAACATTTTTTGGACATTTCTGCTTGATGAAAAATTGCTGATGTATCTCTGTTTAAAATAGATAAATTCATTAAGACTAGCTCCAGTTTAGGTTTACTGTAAGGAAACATCCTCCAGTCTCACACCAGTATGTTTAAAAAATAGCCAGTACAGGTTATCTGGTGTTTGCAGACATGCAGAAAGATTTCCACCATAACACTGATGATGGGATATGTGGGGGTGGGGGGTGGGGGTGGGGGGGTCGGGTCGGGGGGCTTGCTTATTGTACAGTAGGGAAGTCTGGATCTGGTCCTAAAGGATGACAAACATGTCTCCCAGATCCAACACACCTGATTCACATTAAATGGTTCTGCTCAGCAGCTTGGTGTCCAGTTCTGCCCAAATATGTTGACCCATCAGTCAGATTCAGATGTTGGAAACAATACAATCTTGCAGTACAAGATACACATCTCAAGTTGACAGACCAGACACCCCAGTTTTACAGTCTAACTCAGGGTTACTTCATTTGGTCACAGCAGGTTTTCCTGCTTCATCAACAGCCTTTCAAGTTCTGCAGAATGGCTCAGTGATTTGAGCCAGGTATGTTGGAGGAGGGAAGCATCGAACATTAACCTATTGAAGAAGAACCTAGGACATGTCTGGATGATTAAAGGTCTGCAATGATGCTAAATATTAACACTGTAATTCTTTGGGAACTAAAACTGGGAGAAGGATGCATAATGTTAGAGTCTACATAAAGTTAGTAGTCCCTGAACATTTATTCAAACCTGAATGGTTTGTTTAAAGCTGATCATTTGTTTACTTTTCTTTGTCCATCATCCTTTTTGCCTGCAGGTGTAAAAACATGTCCAACAACTCCTCTGATGTCGCTTCGGATTCACTCGTCTACTGTTTCAAATCCACGCTAAATGTTTATGTCTTCACCACTTTCTTCACCATCAACAGCTCCTTCACCCCCATCTTCACCTTCATCCTCTACATTGGCTACCAGCGATGGAAACAACAGCGTTCTGTTTCCAAGGTGACGACAAGCAACTTGGACATCTTCACCTACAACGAGGTTGTCCTGGAGCTGGTCTTTCTCCTGGCGTGCTGCTTTTATTGCTACGGCTTGTGGACAAACGATGAGAACATGCTTCAGGTTGGGCGTTTCATGCTGTACTTCGCTGCCCCGGGACAGTCTCTATTCCATGTCCTGACATGTGTGGAGCACTACCTGGCCGTGGTTCATCCCATCACCTACCGCAGTCTAAGACAGACAGAATGGGTCAGAACCAGAAACATCTGCATCGGCTGCGTCTGGTTGCTATGCTTTGTAGTGGTGATCATAGCCCAGGTGTTCAGCAGATCTACAATCGTCACTGTGCAGTGCTGCATTTTGGTTTTCTTTCTGAGCATCGTCTCTTTCTGCAGCTTCTCAGTCCTGCAGATTCTGATTCGACCCGGTCCCGGGGACCCTGGTAAGGACAGGGAACGCGTTGACCAATCGAAGCAGAAGGCTTTCTACACCATCACACTCATAATGGGGGTTCTTTGGATGAGGTTTTTGGGGGTGATTGTTTCCCCTCTGTTAGCTGAAAGACTGACACACATTGAGTGTGTCGTGGTTCTATCTGCTGCTTGGCTCGTGATGCCTGGCAGCCTGGTGTTACCGCTGCTGTTTCTGCACAGAGCAGGAAAACTACCTGCCTGCAAGCGCCACAGAGAGTCAGGAGGAAGATTTGGTTAGAAAAATGAAACCTGGCTCCATCATTTGAGCTCATATTCAAATAGAACTCGAGCTTTTATAGCTCACTCTGTGATTTGTTTGAGAGCATCTTTATCACTTTAAATGGAGAAAAATGTTCTGGAAGCATCAGAGGAGCAGAGCTGCTCAAATTTCCACAAATCATGTCTGTTGGGATCAGATACACCAGCGGAGATTTTTGATTAGACATCATGTTGTAGACATGCATATAATGTTAACCTGTTAAAATGTTGATTGTTTGTGTCTTCTTTATATTTTCTGTTTAACAAATGCTTAATAAACATTTGTTAAGCAGCCCTGTTTTTTTGTCCCTTTTTTACATTACATCCATCAAGAAGGTTATGTTTTTGCTGGTGTTTATCGGTTTACAACATAACTCAAAACGTTGAGGGCAGTTTCTAATGCAATTTTTATAATATATCCAGAATGGGAAGATGAAGAAGTGATCAATGTTTGGAGGTGATCCCGATCACTGTGTAGATTCAGAAATCTTTTGAAGAATCCTTTAACATTGCGAGACAGCCACTCATGTTGTTGCAGCTGATGCATCCTACAGGCCGTTTCCATCTGCTGGTTTTTCACTCTGACAAAGATCATGTGTAACTGAGTAATATTTTGGGATGTGAGTCAGAATATGAGGGGGGACTGTGAGCTTGGCAGAGGTTTGTGCTGTCCGAGTGCTTTTCTAATTTTTCCTGTTGTTACAGTCGTCTCATTCAATGTGATATCTGTTTTTTTTTCATACTTCCACCAATGATATTATATCCCAGTGTTTATCTTTTTGTTTGTTTGTTAGCAACTTGAAAAAAAACTACTGGATAGATTTTTATGATGTGTTTCTGAGAACTGGGTTTGGTCTACTTGATACTCCATGAAATGTTGTTAATGATCCAGATTGGCGTTTGGATCCAGGAATGTTTAGAGGAATCTTTCTCAATGCCATACAACACCATTTTCATTATATATGCATATAATTATACGTACTTTTTATATTACTTTTTGTAAGATATCAAAGATGGATGTTTACCCTGGAAGATTCTGGATCCAGAACAGGAACAACTTTTCATCTCTGCAAGAGAAAAACATTGTACAAACATCCAAAAATAGCCAAGACAGTGCATCCAGGAATCTGATACTGTATCCATATAAAATTTGTGTAAAACTGGAATATTGGACGAAAATAAGCTGGTGGAATCCTTAGTTCCAGGTGCTTTTCTGGATTATTTTCATAATATCCCCGAATGGAGTGTTGGGGATATTAGTGTTTTGCCCTGACCGCCACAGATCCTTTCTGTTAATGTGATAACTTGTGATATCATAAAGAGGATGAACTAGTTCCATTTGAAAACTTAAAAACTGTTTATAACTTTGAAACTGTTCATACCATTGACATCAAATCAAGTGCAAATGACCTGAAGATGTGTCACATGATGATGTTATACCTGAATGTTTCTATATTTGTATATGTATTCCAGGATTTTGGAAGTTGAGGACTGGGGACGTTCAGTTATAAACCCTTAGCAGTCACTTAATTTCTAGTTTTTAAAAAGTAGCCAACTTGCGGTGCATCCTTTGAGTACAGCAGTCCATCTTCTTATTAAGATGATACGACAATTCTACATCAATTTTTTCGGCAGTGAATTAGATGACACTACAGGAAAGGCTGCAACCGGTGCTCTGGCTTGTTGTTGTGAAAATCTTTTGGGCTTTTACAGAATCCATAAGCATAAAAATGTGGAAATGCTTTTGGGAGCACAAAATCCTTATGGGCTGATTCTAAAGTGTAATATATATGTCAACTCATATATATATATATATATATATATATATGTATAAGTTGTAAATATGAAAAATTGAAAACAAAGAATAAGTTTTATATATTAAAGTCAGATTTTTAAATAAATTCCCAGGCGATCTGGAATCTTTTATTATTAAAATAAACCAGTTATTTGTTGTGTTTTCTCTTAATTAAACAGTAGTGACAAATAATTAAATAAGTATTTAAATTAATAGTTTGGGGAGAAGACTTATCTAATAACTGGAGAAGTATAAACTCATGTGATACACAAGGGTTTGTTTTTGTGTGAGCCATATTCTGTTTTATTATCTCTATTGTTTACAGACTTCTTCATAAATACTTTTACGTACATGTTGTGATGGCAGCAGAGAAATCTGTTGTTTGTGTAACGGTTGGGAAGTGTCATTCATGTGGTATTACCACATTCCTTGAGTGAATTCCCTGATACTCCTTATGTTTACACACTCAAGACACACCTTTTTACACACAAACAATAATCCCAGATCAACCTGGTTTGACTTTTGACTAACGACTTCTCCTTCCCAAATGCTCTGTGTTACCAGTTTAATAAAGACAAATACCACTTAGTCAGTAGGGTGAGACTAACGGATCCACAATGCAGGTGAAGCAATTTCCCAGCATGAAAGCTTTTAAAATGAAATACAAATAGATTATGTAAGAGGTACGAGGGACCTGATGGTTTCACTAAGTAAGCAATCTTTTGCACATTTCAGCAAGACATTGGCCACATTCACATGAGTTTTAATTCCCTATAATGCTAAATTATAGTTAACCCAGAGTGGAAAATGACAATATAAACCTAAATCCAAATTAAACTTAATTCAGAAGTCAGTGGCTGATTTATTCCCATTTTAAACAGATTAGTTCCTCCATCATGTGTAAGTTAATTCTGGTCATTCTTTACATGCTTATTATCACATCTGTAGCAAATTCTACTGTTTGCCTCCTTTCTCATCCTCAACCGATGGAAAAATGAAGTAGCAGCTTGTGTCAAGCCGCTGCTGCCGCAAAGTAAAATAAAAAATGCAAATGTTCTTAGAGCTTCTCCTTTTCTACTGCTGTACTTGCAATTATCAAAAACAAATTACTCCTCTCTGCTCTTCATCTCAGCTATATCACAGAAAATCACACGAGTGATACTATATGAAGAACCATTTAGGATCTATAAGAGCTGAATCTTTCATACCGTCCTAAATTCCCATGACAGGAGTGTTAAATAATACAAGCAGAACTTATTTTATTAAATATTAGATGATGGTTTTTATTAACTATCCTTTACTATTTCTATAATTATTCCCTAATAATAAATAAATCTTGTTTAAATAATGTTGTGTTGTTCTATATTTTCCAGGTGTGCAGTCAGAGCGGCTCGTTGCCATTGCTGGAGGGGAAGTTATTCTGCCATGTAGTGTAGAAAATGCTGGTAATGTACCATCTTTTGAGTGGTCGAAGGAAGGTCTGGAACCAAATGTCATCTTCTTGTACCGAGACGGCTGCGAAACCTTTTCGGACGAGCCCCTTTATGAGAGAAATACAACATGGAAACATCTAGCTGAGACTCGCCAGCGTGAAGCTGTCGGATGCAGGAACATACAGATGTTTGTCACTGTCGAGTAAAGCCTCCTGGA
>JBAMHX010000006.1:1321966-1334542 GCA_037177515.1 Pseudomugil tenellus | reverse complement strand
TTTTTAATTAATTGTTTAACTTGAAGTTTCCCATTTGGGTTTATTTTAGGAAACTTTATGATGGCTGAATTTAATTTCACTTTTAACTTTATTTTAAATGTGAACATTTTAAATTCCATTTTTTTTCAAAGTTAATTTTTAATCTTTAATTTTTGTATTAAAATAATTATAATATTAATTGGGATATTTGTACATATTTAAACACGTTATTATGTGAATAGTAGAAAAATATCTTTGGAGCTGCAAGTTGCAACTGCATTCTAGTGGCAGCTAGTAGGCTTTAAGTTTTTTAATTGGTACATGTGTAATGACAACAAAGTTTAATCAAATCTAATCTAATCTAATCTAATCTAATCTAATCTAATCTAATCTAATCTAATCTAATCTAATCTAATCTAATCTTATCTAATCTAATCTAATCTAATCTAATCTAATCTAAACCCAGACTAAAGGGTTTACTTTAACTTGTCCAGTCTGGTCTAATGTGATCCTGCATGTTTAAATGGTTGATGACAACAACTGATTTTTAAAGATTTATCACTTTGGTTTTATGTGATCATCGTAAGAATCTGTCTGAGAATTACTGACAAACACTTGAATCCAACTAATCTGATTTTATGTTTCAGGCAAATGAAAGTCTGTTTGAATATTACTGGAAGCAAAACTAGTTCACATCTTGAATAATTCCTGTTTCTTTAGCTGCAGTGTCTGAGCCGAAGCTCTTCATGGTTTCAGCTGACAGAGAAACAATGACTGTGCAATGTGAAACCGGATGCTGGTTGCCAGAGCCGCAGATGAAGATTATGGACCAGCAGGGAAACCAAATCACTGCGGAAGAGCCGAAGAGAGAACAAGATTCTAGAGAATGCTACAACCTGAGACAGAACGTCACACTGAATAGTCCAACAAACAGGTCAGAGACAGAGTTTGGCTTTTTTCTTTATTTCTCTTTGTTTCACATTTAAAACTAAGGCTGTTTTCAATCCTGCTCCAAAGAATCAGATGCATTTCTCTATAAACTGTATGAAAAACTGTGTGTTTCTGAAAAATTGGGTTGAAGTTCATTGGGCGGTTTCCATTGTTGCCTATGCAGTCACTCCCAGAAAATACAAAAATGTGCAAAGAGGTGAGATACGAGGAGGCTGTGTGTAACGATGGAGGGAGCCAGAGCCAAAGGGAAGGTTAACAGGATTTATTTAGGAGACAAGGAGT
This sequence comes from Pseudomugil tenellus, assembly GCA_037177515.1. NCBI lineage: Eukaryota > Metazoa > Chordata > Actinopteri > Atheriniformes > Pseudomugilidae > Pseudomugil > Pseudomugil tenellus. The sequence continues at coordinate 1,333,330 of JBAMHX010000006.1, read as the reverse complement.
GATGAACAAAACCTGTAGGGAAGGTGGAGGAGTCCAGGACGGATGCAGGAATGCGGGGCAGGAAGGCAGACTGTGGGATATCCGGGATAACAGGGCAGTGCAGGCAGGAGCAGCAGGAACAGGCATGGGATTACATACATTTATACATTCAATGTCCGACCAAGCAGTGACTGGTGAGCTGAGTGCTTTATGGCTGTGAGGGGAATCAGGAACAGGTGATCAGGGGCAATGAGTCTGGTGGCAGGTGATGGTGATTGGGCTGAAACACTGGAGCAGGGCATGACACTGTGAGTGTTGGGGGGGAATTATTGACGTCTACCAAAATCAGACCTGTCTGTAGCTAAGAGCTAGCTGAGCTAATAAGCTAACAGAGGTAGGTGAGCTAAAGCTTAGTTGTGTGGTTAGCTGGATAATAACTGTGGTCATGCTAGACTCTTCCTTCTTGTAGTCGGATATCTGGTACCTGTCAATCAAAAGCACAAGCCCGTAATTTGGCTTAATTTTACATTAAATAGCATCCAAACATTTCACTCGGTCCCCTCACAGATGTCCTGAATGCAAACTTCACCTATTAAAGCTAAAATGTTTTTGTAGCAGGCTGCAAACATATTTATTTCTGCTGTGAAGTTGGTCTTTTTTAATATGGGAGTCTATGGATATTTCCGTTGCTATTGAGCCCCTAGAGGATGGGGCGGGGGGTGGGTGGGGGGTTAATTAAAAGGAAGAGTTTACACACAGAGTACTATTATGGGTGTCCTGAGAAGTAAACATGTTGTTACTGTTGTATGTTTGTACTCATTTATTACTACACTTGTTCTATAAGTATAGTATACTATACTTATTTATTACTTGTGAACTAGACTGAGCTATATGTCTTTTATATTTATCACCGTAGGGTCATCTGCACAGTTCACCAGCCTGAGTTTAACCAAACAAGAATTGCAGAAATCTTCATACCAGGTATACCCGTGCTATAACTTGACACTTGATAGCTCATTAAGCATTTCAAATTCCGGTTTAAATGTGTATTACATAATTTATGTTTAGTTAAAGGTAATAAGGAATAAAAGTTCAGTCTCAAACTGGAGTTGGCTAGAACCCTGAGGCCAGCATGCTACCCAACCCCAACATGCTGAAGCCAACAAGCTAAGGCCAACAAGCTAAGACCATCATGCTAAGGCCAGCATGCTACCCAACCCCAACATGCTGAAGCCAACAAGCTAAGGCCAACAAGCTAAGACCATCATGCTAAGGCCAGCATGCTACCCAACCCCAACATGCTGAAGCCAACAAGCTAAGGCCAACAAGCTAAGACCGTCATGCTAAGGCCAACATGTTGAGATTAACAAGCTAAGACGATCATTTTAAGGCTAGCATGCTAAGGCCAACAAGTTGAGGTCAGCATGGTGGTCTCAGCACACTGAGAGCAACAAGCCGAGGCCAACATGTTTACACCCCTCAGACAAAACATAACTTTTTCTTTATACTGTCCTTCAAATCTAAAAATCCTATTTAACAACAACTTGTACTGGGCTAAATATCTAAAGGCTGCTTTTTGAATGTGTGAGTCCTTCCTTCTCCTGCCCGTGGAGTCCACCACATGGCTGCAGATTGAACAAAGAGCCCTTCGTCTTCTGTAGCTAATATTTATTGCCGTTCATTCCTAATTTAAAAGCCTTTCATTCCTCCTTTACATGATAGAGATTAAAATTAAATTAAAAATGATTTCCAGTTCAACACTGGTAATCCAAGCAGTGAATCCAAGCAGGTGTTAATGTTTACATTATAGAGAGAATTTGACTATTCCATCATGTTTTTATAAGAAGTATGAATTTACTTTTAAAATGACTCAGGGAGAAGAAACTAGAATCAGTTAGATGGAAATAATTATACATACTTTTTCTACTATTTTTAGACATTCAGACAATTCTTGTGATGTTAAAATAATTTTACATCAAGGCGTTTGATGCATATAAATGTATAATAAATAGTGTGCTCAGTCTTTCTTGTTGTTTCAGGTGTCTACATGAAGACTAACTTTGGCTGTATTGTTGCCTATGCTGGAGCAGCAGTACTAGTTTTCTTTTTTCTTTTCTGGCTTTTACGTGATAATTTTGGTTGTGGTGAGTATTCTGTTTGTAGAAAAGTTAAAAACAAAGAGAAGCCCGGATTTAGACTGATAAGCTGAATGGTTCCTGTTAACTGAACTGTGTGTGATGAAAGAAAAAAAGCCACAAGATGGCAGAAGAGGCCTTTAAAATATTAGTTTAAGTTCTATATATGACAATATGGTGACATTTACATATTTCTGCACTCAACTATATAATTTAAATTGTGTTTCTATTAATAGAGTATGTTTCTAAATGTATAGAAGATACACGGATGGGTCGTTTTAGCAGTCCAATTATTTCTAGTGAGCAGTAAATACATCATGGTGTTCAAGTGGTTTCATCCATTTTCAGTAAAATGCAGTGTTAAACCAAACTAAACCAGATGAAGGTGCAAATGTCTCTGAATTCCCAGCTCAAGTCCACCAGACATACTGGTGTAACTGGGCTCTCAGTGTGACTATAGTGCCTGATTATGAGCATTACGTCGGCATGATGACCAAGTTTGGAAATATTCACTAACTTCAGCCATTCTAGACTGTTATCTGTCAACAATCTATAACTTCTATCTCTACACATGGGTGGTGTGATAAATCTCTTGTATGTATGTTGTCTTATTGGTCCTGATGTGACTCCAGGAACGTTTCAGTGAATGAAGGAGCCGACATGATCACTGGGATTGTGCATGTAGCTCAGAATTCTTCACATATTGTACAAATGGGTTTTTGATGCTATATTATTGTAATAAATGTTTTGTTATTTATTAAGTTGGTGTCCAGAGAAATTTTTTCTTATCTCCAAACAATCTTTTCCACATCACCTGCCTCCCATAATCCACATCATGACTCTTGGAAACAACACGGAGCCTAAAACACAAATGCTTAATATGATTTTAACATATTTAACAAAGAAGATGTGAAACAGTAAAAAAATAACAGAATAACAGAGACAAAATAAAGCAAATAGTTGTAACATTTTGGTTTAACTCTCTGTGCTGGCGCTATTGTCTCTGCAGCAGCAGATTGTTGACATATAAGCTTCAGCCAGCAGCCTGGTGGACATGTTGCATCTAATGAGGCTTCGAGGAGCAACAACAAATAATTACAAAGTAAAAACAGGGAATTACTTCCAAAACTCTGAAACGTCAAGATGAAATCTAACTGAACTTTGTGTTGCTGCCCTGTGAAACTAACTCCAGTCGCCATGACGACGCCTCACTGGTTGTCACAGAGGAAATGCTTTGACAACAAAAACATCTCAACAATTAAGTGATCATACAGTAACACAAAACAGGACACATTGTAGGAGGGAGGAAGCAAAAAAAAAGGAAAATAAGAGTTTTAACCTCTTCTAAGAAAATTTAACCAGAGCATCATATGTAGCTGAAAATACACAGAAAGAAGCAAAATAACGGCAAAATAAAGTAATCTGCCACGTCTTTTATTACTGTATCAATACTGATCAGCAAAGAGAATATATGATAACAACCTAATGACCTGCATGAAGGCACATTAGAGCCCTGCATACAAATGGGCTGATATGTTCTCACAATGTTCATACAATAAGGTGATAACATTCAAATCAGTGCAGCAGATTTTGTGGGTGTCGGTTGGCTGAAGTCGTCCAAATATAACTAAAAACAAGTGACAGTAAAAGACGTTGAACATGCATTAGACTTTTGACACAGTGGGAGTCACAATATCATCATCAAAGTTTATTTGAAATATGCAATTAGAAAATAAATATATAGATTGGCAGACTAAATAAATAAAAATTAAAAAACAAATATAGTATCTTGGTTCATGTATAATATCTCACCTTACATGTGTTTTTATACCTACATTTGGCAATAAATGGCTTGTTTTAATATGTACTCATTGCTTTTTACTTTTAGAAAAGTACTTTGTGTTAAGTGAATAAATAATTAAATTGTGAATAATTTAAGTGAATACATTAGGAATAAAACTTGATTTTATTTAAAAGATATCTTTTGAACTGAAATAAACACATTTCTCTGTCTACAGCTCATTTGAATCCAGTCAAAAATAAAAACCAGTTAATGTGAAGAATATTAGCTGTGTAAATATTTGCTGATCGATGCTCATTTCAAACACATGTAAATACAAACTGATTTCTTGATTTTTCATGTTGAACCTATTTGTCACAGCATTTTGTTTTTCATTAAATCAACAGCCATGACATATTCAGTATTGTTCCTCTAAACAGAATAAGACTCTGCGACTAATATGACAAAACACTTCTTTACGTTAAATAGAATTATGAATATTTTAGTTTAAATCCGTTGCATCTGAAAGAGATGTAACCTGGGAAGAGTAGTTTCATGTTGGAGAAACACTTAAAAGCAATCCGTCTGCTGGAGAACAGTCACACAAAATTTGATTTGTTTTGCATCATGCAAAAATCTAAGTCAGAAGTGTGATGTGTGAATATTATGAACCTGTTCAAGCCAACAGATCCATGACTGCACCGGCTGCGAAGAGTATGAGGTAAGAAGAGTGGAAGGTCAACTGGAAAACTCCCATCTGCACAGGTGGGTTTTCTTTAAACAGTTTCTATCTTATAAAATCCAGGGAATCCAGCTGGATATTGTATCATTTTAATCTATTTATAGTAGAGATTTTTTTATATTAGTGGTATACTGATATTATCCGCTGATACTGTTATTAAAATGTAACATTATAAATGATAAGTATCCTTTTTTACTACTTTAATGACACAACTTTTATACAACATGCTCATATTATACATCAAACTATTCAACTACATCTCCTCAAAAATGTTTTGAGATCTTTTTATTTAGCGAAACACGGATTAATTTTCACATTTTAAAGCCAAACTTTTACATTTAAGCTAAACGTCTATCAGAGCACACTTAATGACATCATAAAACCGCGCCCTAACTTGCAGCACAACAACGTTGGCAGTGGACTTGTCCACTTGTATTTAATTTAGAGTTATTTTAAAGTGTCTCCAGACAATAAACAAGAAATAAATGTAAATTTCTCCTAACTGGTTGAATTAAAGAATCCCTATGTGCAGAAGTGAAGGTGTTATTTCATATGGAATATATCATGATGTCACAGTCTCTGTGTTGTTTTCCAGCTGGTACAGATGTGTGCTTATGTGAAGTGTCACCTCCTCTGGTGTGCAGGCAGGGTAGGCATTCCCTGACCAAGGCAGAAAGGAATAAATTAAATCCTTCCATTCTAAAATGTTTGTCATACAACTAACATGTTTATATATCTTGTTATATCTATATCTTTCAAATGACTATTTCTTATAGCCTGTAGTGCCTATTGGTTAAAAAGTCATGGGATTTGATAGCTCACTAAAAATGATCCAACAGCACCCCCTCCTTGCCCTGTATTATGGTTAAAGCAATGCCTAACAATGTCTAGTCAGTTTTCCCACATAAAATTTTTATGAAAACGGCTTTTCAGTTTCTGTGCTATGCTACTGGTCTACATACATTCACAGAGGAGAATTTATGCTTCGCTCTGAAACTGGCTTACCAGCTCACCGACAGGATGACCCCACTAGACAGCCTTAAACAATTTTCAGCTTTTTCTTTTGACAAATCATCAGCTTATTTGGTTACTAAGATGTTTACAATTAATTAGTCTATTAAATCATTTAGCTGGCTTTGGAAGTTTTTAGTGCTTACTTATTGTTACTGAGCAAAGAGCCACAGAATACAAGGAATGATTCCCAAGGGGGGCTTGTTCCAAGGGCGGAGTGGGTAATCGGGAAAGTGCGGAGGATTCCCGGCGGGCCGCTTCCTTCATGGGTCGATCTGCCGGGATCAAGGAAAAATACTCTCGGTAGAATATCAATGAATCTCTGCAGTGCTGCGAGCTCTGAGTTGACCTGTCCTTTGGGAGCAGGTACTGGCAGTTTGGGAGCTACCATGTGATCCTGATACTGCACAGCGCATCTCAACCTGTCTCAACCATTTATGTATAAATACTAGACACCACATATGTCACATGACCCATACAGTTTCTGAAGAGCGGATTTGAAACCAATAGGCAGGTCCTACCATCGCCTTCTTGGTGTTTCGTCATTATCAGAAAATCCCAAAATGGATGAAAAGGTAGAGCTGAGAAGGCTCCATCACGGTGGGCCAGCAGGAAGTACCCTCTATTGGTGCCTCTCAATATGGCAAATCTAAATCTGGTCCATTGATGCATGTCCAAGGTTGTGCTCTAGGAGGTTGTGAAGCTCTTCCCCTTCACTGTACGGATGCATTACTCTCTCAGGTCTTTTTTAAAACCAGTCCCTACTCCCTTCCTCTATGCATTTTCCCTCGGTTTGCACATTCACGCGGAGTGTTCGCCATATTAAGTGCCATTCGAAACCAATTACTGGCGAGTGAAAGTGGCCCATTAAGCCCTAAAAAGCGAGTGTGCATAGCATGCTGACCTAAACGCATGGAGCAACACAAACAGCACTCCGACACCGCCATGAAGAAGGTGTTGTATAAGTTCTGCATGTCGCACTGTTTAAACGCCACTATTTATTTATTTCTACCATTAAATAAATAAAAGTCATTAGGTTTTCAAAACATAGCCCTGATGTACATTGAGAAACCACATGGCTTACAGCAATCATCAACTACTTTATTCAATTCATTATTTGATGAATATATAAATATTTGAATTTGCGAAGGTTGTTTGAAAAGCGAAACAGCCAATCACGCTGTGCGCTGAAAATAATCCTGTATTTAACAGAAAAATCTATTTTTACAAAGAAGGCTGGGAGTAAGTTCATAGTGCATGCGCCACAGTAGCTCACATAAGTGTCACCTACCTTAATAATCTACTGCCCTATGATATTAGAAAAGTAATCTCTCTGTATAAATGTAAAATAGTAATAGTCTACTCTGTCATTCCAGAGACATAATTACAGAGTTGGACATTGAAGGCTTGGTGTCAGTAAAGGAAATTGTGTACATGCAGTGAATATTATGGTACTATATTTATTTCAGGGCATCATGGGTGAGGAATCAGATGTTGTGGAAAAAGGCATAAAGGTGACATTAATAATGTCCTTCTGGCAGACCGTTCTCTCTCATTCTGCAGCATCCTGTGTGTGATGGAGTGACCTGTCACAAGCCCACTTTTCTACACATACATACATTTACAAACACAATCTTACATTTTCATACCCATGGGTTTACATGTAAATAGTTTATATTCTTTGTGATTGTATGTTGTTGTTGGTTGTTCTTTGTACTTGTTTTTTCCTGGGAAATGTGTAATGTTTGTGTTTTGTGTGGTATTTGTTGTCTGTGGTGGCACTGAGCACAACTGACTTAAATGACAGGTGTTAATGAAGTGGGCAGAGCTTAAGGGGGTGTGTAGGTTTGGACAAGGTGATTATGGTGGTTAGTGTCAGCTGTGTTTGGTTGTTTGGTTTGTTTGCTTATCTCTGGAAAGGAGGAGAACACATATTGTGTGGGAGGTCAAGAGCAAAATAAACCTCGGAAAGGAAAACCAGCGTCTATTTTCCTTTGTCAAAGTTAGTTTGGATCGGTGGAGTCTGATCCAGGTGGGACCCTGAACCCAGTCCCATCACACTGTGTAAAACGGTAATGCCGCTACTATAAATGATGCCAGGTGTGGAACCATAGTAACGGTGATTTCCGTTTCCGCTGGGGCAAGGGGAGGATGTCTGAATGCAAGGGTTCTGGATTTATACCCTACTCCGCAATTAGGGAACCTCTTTCAGCTGTGAGGGAACCTTCACGGAGGGCGTAGGGGACGTGTGTAGGGGTTGGAAGGAGATTTGTTTCAGAAAAGGCATCACTCTCCAACACTTATCTGGATGTTGCTCCAAAGAAAAGGAGAGGCTGTAAATAGAACAGGATGAGACTTCAACAGGCTAGTGATGGATAAGGACCTACATCAGTTCGGTCCTACGAAGGTCGCAATCCAGCAGGTGTCCATGGTTTCCTGGTTTAACAGATGTGATTTAAACGTCCCATATTTTGCTATATTTTGCTGTTTGATGGTCTATCCTACACATCTATGATAATAATATTCATTTTACAACATGCGCCATACTATAGTTTTGCCCATAACACTCATTTCTTGCTGTAAGGTCTCTATCCGGAACTGGGAACGGCTTGCTCCCAGCTGCTATAGGTCTTCCACCCCGCCCACAACAGGCAGCAGGAAGATGTGCTACCTGCAGTTGGCATGCAGGGACCATGTCTGTTGACAAAAGTGCAACAAAAAGCAACATGCACACTTCATTGTGGAGGTGGACTGCTAAAGTTTTCAGGGGAGGGTGGGGGAATCTCTATCATGCCGCATTGGAGCGGTAGACTCAGCCATTTGCTCTGCATTAGCCACACCCTTCTTTTCAAAGCAATAAAGCTACAAAACACATGGACAAAAAATAAAAGTAACTCAAGGATTGTTTTAAGGTACAATTAACAATAAAAGAAGCTTAAACCTATATAAAAGGTCATTTTGCATTATATGGAACCTTTAAATGAAATGGATCTAACAGGATCAGGGTCTGGGCAATGACAGGGATGGCAGGGATACATGGAAAACTGGCTGTATTCGCAGGACCGAATTGAGGAGCCCTGACCTACAGGGGGCATTTTGTAACACATTTATTGTTTTCACTTGATATCAATATTAAAAATTATGAGTTGGACACAATCTGTATATCCGACACAGGTAAAAAATCCAATATAGAATGTTCCAAACTTATAGTTGTTCTCTTTCAGTTAAGCTTATATCTTCTTACCTGCCTCTCTCTTTTCAGTCTCTTTAGGCTAATAGAACCAACATGTCAGTGAACGCATCATCCACCATCAACGACCTGGTCCACTATTGCCACATAACAGCAGTTACACAAAAAGGTATCACTACTTTCATTGCTCTGAAAACCATCCTCATCCTCCCTCTCTGCACCTTTGTCCTCTACTTGGGCCAGCAGCAATGGCGGCAGCATTTCTCCTTTAAAGAAGCGAGTCACTCTGACCTCTTCACCTACCACGTATCTACCATGGAGCTCCTATGGGTCATAGGATCAGCCTGCTACCTCTATGGAGATAACACAAAAGTCCTTGTATATCTACGAGTAGGTGTTTATCTTACCACTATTACTTTCTATGGAGAGATATGTTTTCATGTCCTGACCTGTGTGGAACGCTACCTGGCTATTGTTCACCCCGTCACCTACCTGGGACTGAGAAACGCCCGCGGCGTTCGGATCACAAACATCAGCATTGGCTGCGTCTGGCTACTTTGCCTTGTAATGATGGTCATTTATGGAAATATATCATATCATAACACAAGCATGACATTGCTGTGTGTTATGCCCTTTATTCTCTTTATCATATCTTTCTGCAGCCTCTCTGTTCTCCGTGCTCTGATTCGTCCAGGGCCAGGAGAAGGAGGCGGGGAAAAGGAACGGGTTGACCAAGTAAAACGGAAAGCTTTTCACACCATGGCAGCCATATCAGGCGTGCTGTGGTTTTGGTTTCTATGCATCCTTGTTTCTACTGGTCTGCAACATTCAGCTCTGCTGGATAAAAATGTAATATGTCTAGTGAGCACAATACTAAACTGGTTTAATCTACCGTGCAGTTTGGTGTCACCTCTGCTGTATCTACACAAAGCGGGAAAGCTGGCGTGTTGTTTTTTATACACAAAGTAATGAGGTATGACAGTAACCAGACTGAGATTGAAAACAAATGTCCATATAAATTGTGCCATATCTGTAAAACCTGCCACATGTTGCACATAGTTTATATATACAAGCAAGATGAGACTCAATCATGCAGCAAAGTGTGCCCAGTTAGCAAGTTATATACCCAGAGTCTTATGAGCCTTTTCCATTAGTACATACTCTTCCCAGGCTTTCCTCAGCTCTACCAGGCTTCAAGGTATTTTCACTATACATTTTGCGTACTGAGTAGCGGTACATGCTCCCTTCAGAAGAGTTGTGCGCAAATTGTAACTACAGGCCAGAGTAGTGTTCAGCCTGTAGCAATTCAAGAGGCAGCTTCAGAACCAACACTTACATACTTTCTGTAGCTCTAATTGTTGGTGGGTTCATAATATCTCTGATCACGGCACACGTTTGAAACTTCTCCCACATCGAAGGGTCACAAATTAAAATGGAAAAATAGTAAAGTCGAGTATAGTTGAGCTGGTCGAGTTGATTCAAGCAGAATAGCTACTATTTGGAAAAGACTCACTAGTAGTGACTAAAATTCATAACATTTCCAAATAGCAAAAGCACTCTTCACTACCAAGAAGCCCATTTCCCCCATATAGTCAGCTGTTATGCTAGTCCTACATTCATTTTATATGGATTGCTACATACACTCATAACGTGTCCTGGCTATATCGTGGTGTTTGTTGCATGTTTGTTCTCCTGCAGTGATGAAAATTTGTTCTTGTTCTGGATGGCAGTATCCAGAATGTTCCTGGACCCAGATCTATCTTTGATATCTTGTAAAACCTGTTGGGATCTTCTCCTCCACTTTCTGTATATTTATTTTGAAATTTTAGGCGTATATAATATAAATGAATCTATCTCACAATGTGAAGGATTGCCGCAAAACTTTCTCGGGACGATGATGATCCGGATCACTCCCAAAATTTTATGGGATGGAAGTTAACAAAGCAAGATGCATTCTCAGAAAAACATCTAAAACCTGATCAGTGGTTCTTGCATAAAGTTGATAACAGACAGATAGACAGACCAAATCAGATTAATACTGGTAAAAATTTGAAGCAGCTTACAGGTGCTTAGTAAAATGAGACTTACCAAAAGTAATCCAGCTCCCTGTAGTCCAGCAACTGCATATACACTGTTAATCCAATTTAAATGATCCAATTCTTCCACAAAACACATTGAAATATTTAAAAAACCACTTGGTACAAAATACCTATACTTTTAATTGTATTTCTTTTCATTTATCAGTGGGTGTAGATGAAATACATGTGGATTACCACAGACAAGCTCTCAGACTCAGAGTGCATCATGTTAAGCTAACGTTAACTTTGCTGAAAAGTAGCCCAGCTGAGACACATGTAATTAAATTCCTGCCAGTTTGAGCAAAATGAATTCCAAGAGAAATGAGTCTGTGGAAGATCCATTGCTTTAGCCCCTGCTGGATGCCAGACGAAGAGTAGGGAAGCCTTCAAACTGGGACAGCACTTGGCTACTATGAAATATGCAGCTGATGCATATGCTTCTGTTTGTA
>JBAMHX010000006.1:1309423-1321866 GCA_037177515.1 Pseudomugil tenellus | reverse complement strand
TTGATGTACTGGAAAGCACTTTGGTCAGCGGAAGCTGTTTGTTATGTGCTATATAAATAAATTGAATTGAATTGAATTGTTCTTTACACGTACTCCAAGTTTACATGTACATGTAAACTTCACATTTTCATATGATCTGCATGGGAAAAACATGTGAATTGCACAATGATGATGTGAATCATGTATTCTTCAAATGAGCAAAACAACAATGAACATGTTCCTGTTCATTCCAAATGGACCTTAAACTAAACTTAAATTAACAGAAGTTTATTGATCGTACAGCTTTATTGATTGTTGACCTTTTTGGAAGTTTTGGAAGGAACATTATATATTTTATAGTGATTGTTTTCTCATTGATAACAAAAATTATATTTATGAGTGAAAAATATTTGGTCTTAAAACTTATTTTTTAATCATAAATATTGTTTTTTTTTATCAATGTGGAAAAAATGACTATCAAATATATATATTTTTTTTCCAAAACTTTGTTTCCCTCTCCAATGCTTGCATGGAGGAGGGTAAATGATTTTAACAGAAATGAATGGAGAATGAGTCACATCACTATTGAGATGTCCAGCCCATAATGTGTAATTTATTTTGTCCTTCTGTGTGTTTTTAGGTTGACGCCATTCGCAGTAAACATGTCAGCAAATCTTTCTTCCAATTTCACATCTCTTCCAGCTGACCCCTGTATGAATGTTATCTATGTCTTCAGTGCAAGCAGAGTAATCTTCCTCCTCCCCTTCTCCATCGTCATCCTCTATCTGGGTCTCCAAAAATGGCGTCAGCAGCACTCATTAAAAACGGCGAGCCACTCTGATGTCTTCGCCTACCACCTGGCTGCCATGGAGTTGATCTGGGTTCTCGGAATGTTCTGTGTCTTTTGTTCTTATTATGTTAATGTTGCAGCATTGGAAGTACTGGGAAAATATATCCGTACAATTGGCTTCTATGGAGAGATGTCATTTCATGTCCTGACCTGTGCAGAGCGCTACCTGGCTGTTGTTCACCCCGTCATCTATATGGGTCTGAAAAACACACGTGGAGTCAGGATAAGAAATGCCAGCATTGCCTGTGTTTGGGTTCTCTGCTTTATTCTGATGTATAATAATGACGTAATCATAAACGGCAACGGCATTCCCTTCTTCTGCCTGTTAGCCGTCTCTATTATAGTCACATGTTACTGCAGCATCTCCGTTCTCTGTGTTTTAATTAGTTCACGGCCCGGGGAAAAGGCTAAAGAAAAGGAACGAGTTGGCCAAACAAAGCGCAGAGCTTTCTACACCATCACAGCTATATCAACTACATTGTTTTTGTTGTTTGTTGGGATCCTTGTGGGTTTTGCTTTTGCTGGTAAAAACTCCCAGTCACTGAATTCCTGTTTGGTGACTTACAGTGCTTATTTTTTAAATCTGCCCTCCTGTTTGGTGTCACCTCTGTTGTATCTGCACAGGGCAGGAAAAATGGCATCCAGCTGTTGCAGCAGAGAGTAACATCCAAGATTGGATGCTCCAGTGCTAAATGGTAATGAGATATTTTATCCAGGTTGCACTTACCTGGCAAAACCTCACAAAAAATGCTCAGACTGGTCTCTTCAGTGCAAGAAACCACCTTAACTGGATGCTAAAACAAGCCAGTGTCACAAACATTTAGATGAAAATGTTATTCCGGAGAATATTCCAGAAACAGTGCACATAGTTTTTTTAGACTTTACACATCATGCAAAGCAGACAGTCCAGGTTTTAGTATTTGAATATCAGTAACACTCGCGCAAGCTGAAGAAAAGCTGATGTACATTGGAGACAAACATATCGTGACTGGAGCGATTACAGATTAAAAACAACTGAAAATTAAAAGAAAAACAAGCTTAACAAGGTGGGTTCAGTCAGGAGTTTTTGTATTTGTTTTCATGATAGAGAGTTTGATGAACAGTAAGTTTGTGCTTTAGATACCTGGTTAAAACAGGTATGGGCCATTACTTATATTCTATACTTGTTATCATTTAGGTAGCACATTAATTCAGGTAAAACATTGAGGATCCAACTTGCTGCAACCATTGCTTTAATATTAGAGATTTAACTGAAAAAGGTAACAGTGTTTTCAAAGTAAAGTTGTAACATGTGAAATTAGTTTTTTATGTTATGGGCTTATTAGTAACTAATGTCATCTGTTCATTTTTTTGTTACTCAGCCAATAATCATCGGTCTAGTTATAAAATAATACAGTTAAAAAGGTTTATGTAACACTACTCAGTAGGCCACTGTGTTTGAGTTTAAAATAATAACATATTATATACATTTTCTCTTGATAAAAAAGTGAAAACAGGTCCCACAGACCCAAACAGCACACAAGGTTTAACACTAACTAGTTTTTTCCTTCATGTATTTGAGTTTTCTGTTTGATTTTTTTAACATGTAAATGGCTGCATGATGAAGCTGTTGTAATAATAATCACATTATTGTCTTATTGCATTAAACAACTTCAGGATCATATTTTTTAATGCTGCTACTGCTAACAGCTATTTTTATTTATGTAGCATCAAAATGCTAAAAACTTCTTTACTATATTTAGTCATTTAGCAATGAGAATGCTCTTTATTGCAACTCTAAGTCAGATTTGTTTTAGTTAATGTGGAAGTTATGTTAATATTGTTGGGTAATTTAAATTTCTGTAAGTTTCATTCAACCCTTGAGGCCCTGTTAAGAAAAGTTTACACTTCTTACCCTGATGTACCAAAATGGCTCCTGTCATTAAATTGTCATATGGATTAAACATTTTTTTCACTTTTTTACATCTTTTCAAAAACTTCAATCTTAACCTTAGACAAACACCTAAAAAATATATATTTTCATGCCCTTTTTGTTATAAAAAAAATCCAGATATTTTTAAACAAACAAAGAATGTGTATTTTAATATATGATCGTAGAATCTGAAAATGTGTGACAGTTGGTTAAAATAAAAGTGTTATGCTTGTTTTAACAATTACAAAGTGGATTGTGTCATTTTAAATGAAATAATAAATAATACTTGCGATTTAATATAATTAACCTTTAAACTGAAGCAGATATTGAGAATTAAATAATACATATGAAAAGGAATACAGAGATTCTTCCTCTGCTTTTTGTGGTGACAGTTCTGATAGTAATTCTGTGCAACTAACATTCTGGATATTCATCTTTCTTTCAAATTGAATTTAATATTGAAAACATTTAGCAACACATTACATTTTTATGTTTTTCTACTGTCAAGTCATGCTGCAAATACAACAAATTTGTTAAATCCAGTTTGTCAGACAATCCCACTGGTTGGCTTATTTTAAACATGGTAAATATTGTGCCAATAAAGATAATATATGTCACCAAAAACTTCATGAAACATGAAAATAAGATGAGAGGAAAATAAATACATATTTCTTTCAGATGGGTTGTATTATGGTTACATAAAGAGGTAATAAAAATATAAAGAAGAAACTGTCAAGTGACATATTATCAACACATATCGGTGGTTTTCCTTCAAATTGGAATTAAAGACCAGTCAGTGACTTCTGACATAAAATACAAATGATTAGAAAAAAGTTCACTTTCACCACTATTTGCTCATTTTAAGAAAAAAAATAACAATGCTTGTCATTAACACATTTTTCTTTTGATACATTTAGTATTGGTGCGTTAAGACCATTATGTAGGTTAAAGGCCAAACTTTTCTCTTATATTTTGTCATTTTCTATGTTCTTTTTTAGATTAACACTTTTTGCAAGAAACATGTCAACAAATTCTTCATCCAACTTCAATTTTCTTCCGGGGAAGCACTGTCTGAATATCAGCATTGCCTTCAATGCAAGCAGAGTAATCATCATCCTCCCCTTCTCCATCATCATCCTCTACCTGGGTCTACAGAAATGGTGTCAGCAGCATTCGTTAAAGACGTCGAGCCACTCGGACCTCTTCGCCTACCACCTGGCTGCCATGGAGTTGGTCTGGGTCCTCGGATTGTTCTGCCTCTTATGTTCTTATAGTAATAATGTTGCAGTATTGGAATCTGTGGGAGAGTATCTTCTTGTAATGATCCTCTATGGAGAGATGTTATTTCATGTTTTGACCTGTGCAGAGCGCTACCTGGCTGTTGTTCACCCCGTCATCTATATGGGTCTGAAAAACACACGTGGAGTCAGGATAAGAAATGCCAGCATTGCCTGTGTTTGGGCTCTCTCATTTGTTCTTACAATCATTGATGTCTCCATGATAGATGACAACAGCATTACCTTGTTCTGCGTGTTACCCTCCTCTACAATAGTTACATGTTACTGCAGCGTTTCAGTTCTCTGGGTTTTAATTCGTCCAGGGCCGGGGGACAGGCCTAAAGAAAAGGAACAAATAAACCAATCAAAGCGCAGAGCTTTCTACACCACCACGGCAATATCAACTACATTGTTTTTGTGGTTCATTGGCATCCTTGTTTCTTTTACTGCTAAGAACTCCCATTTAATGAACTCTGAGGACATCTGTTTGGTATTTTTTAGTGCTTATTTTTTCAATCTGCCCTCCTGTTTGGTGTCACCTCTGTTGTATCTGCACAGGGCAGGAAAACTGGCATCCAGCTAATCCAACAAATAACATCAAAGATTAGATGCTCCAATGCTAAATGGTAATGAGATATTTTACCCAGTGCTTACTTTGGGTTGCCTTAACTGGCAAGACCTTACAGAACACTGGAAGACTCGTCTCTTCAGTGCAAGAAACCACCTTAACTGGATGCCTTACCAACACACAACTTTAACTAGATCCCCTACCATACCATCCCCATTATACAGCTGGGTATTTAACTAGGAGCTAACAAAGTTCAAGAACTGTGAAAATACACACACAAGTCCATCAGTCACATTTTTCCCAACACGCATGAACATCTTTTCTTAACCGCTTCATCCAATTAAGGGTCGCATGTATCCTACCCAAGAGTCATAGCCAAAAGCCAGGGTACACCCTCGACAGTTCATAGGGCCACACAGAGAGAACTAGGCACCCACAGAGTTAGTCCTAAAGATAATTTAGATTGACAGATTAACCTATCATGCATTTCCGGGCTTCTGTGTGCAAACTCTGCACACACAAGCCCGGGCAGAGGCTGCTGCACTAATGACTGTACCACCTTGCAGCTCCCCAGGCATAAACAATAAGAGCTAATTCCTTTAAGTAACCCCTTAGCAGTTTAACATTCATAGACAACACTACAACTCTTTATCATGTTCCCCTGGAATATTCTGAGGAGTTAACACATGAGATAGAAATCCAGTCATTCCTCCTAGATGATTGAGCTTCTCACCCTATCTCTAAGGGAGAGCCCAGCAACCCCTGCAGAAGAAACCCATTTCAACGGCCTGTATTCAGAATCTCTACCCACAGCTTGTGAGCATAGATGAGGGTAGTAGGGTACTGCAGTTGTCCGAGTGTCCAGGACATGTAGCTGCAAGTCTCATGATATGAATACAAAGTTGCGGCCTAGCATGTCCTGGTGCCAGGTGTACATATTGACATGCACCGTGATGGGCACAGACCAATAACATAACACCGTTCCTCCCAATCACACCCCTCCAGGTCTCACTGTCATTGCCAACGTGAGCATTGAAGTCACCCTAGGAAAATGAGGCTCTCCTCAGCAGAAGTGCCTCCAAACACTCCCTCCAAAGACTCCAAAAACAGAGGACACTCTAAACTGCCGTTTACTGCATGAACACAAACGACAGTCAGAACTTAACCCCCACCCGAAGGCACCGTAGTGAACCCCAATGTACAGGCATCAAGCCTGATGGCAATCCCTTTTGGTCTAAGTCTAACTGGGCCCCATTGGTAAAGGCTCAGCCACCGGTTGATCAACTTATGCCCTACCTCCAGGTCTGGCTTGAGTGGGGGGCCCCGGTGACCCACGTCTGGGCATAAAAAACTTTCCTCCTTTGCTTGTCATCATAGGGGTCTTTGAACCACAATAAGGTGGGGGCTTAGGGAGAGGCTAGTAAGACTAAGACTAATATGTGAATTTTAGTAATGCAGTTTCATTGTAGTGCAAGCTCTGTGTTGATATAAGTTTTAAAATAAAGGTTTTAGGTGGCAGCATCCACCAAAAGGTTCTCAGCCTTTGTAGAATTATTATTATTATTATTATATGCATTTTTTAATGTGTTTTTGCAAATATAAAAATAAGAAAGCTCCAAAATCATATGAGTGAGCTTAAAATAACATCATCTGTTGCATGTGATAATCACTTGTAATTATTTTCTCATTTGAATCTATCTTAATTTATACATTTGATTAGATTATGAAGTCCATTAAATGCATCATGTTTTGGTCAGTGACAGACATAAAAGAAGTAAGCAGCAGATAAGCAGCAGAAATAGATAGATATAAATATTATACGTGTGTATTTAAAGCCTTTTAGAAGTTGAGTGAAGACCTGACTTCATTTGCATGTCATTTGAATCATGTCAAATCTAAAGAGGCTATTAAAATGAATTATAGTCTCTCTAATGTAAAACAAAGAATTATTTAATTCCTAATACATGCTGAGTGAACCATTCTTGAAAATTATATTTTATCTGCTGCTTATATCACCAAGCCTCTATCACCGACACTTAGACGAAAATGTTATTCCAAACAAAAAAAAAAAAAAAAACTGAAGACATTTTTAAATGTTTTTTTTTTTTTACATCATGCAAAGGAGACAGTCCAGGTTGTAGTATTTGAATATCAGTTACACACTCACACAAGCAAAAGAACTGATGCACATTGGACCCAAACTGTTCGTGAATGCAGCGATTACAGATTAAAATTAAAAGAAAAACAGGCTTGACAAGGTGGGTTTAGTCACGAGTTTTCAGATTTGTTGCCATGATCAGGAGAGTTAATGAAAATTAAATATGTTTTAGATACCTGGTTAACACATTTATGACTCATCAGTCATATTTCATATTTGTTATTATCATTTAAGTAACATTAAGTAAGTATCATTTGGGATTTTCAAAGAAAGTCTTAACCTGTGAAATTAGTTTTTTTTTTTCTGTTATTGACTTATCACTATTTAAACACTTACTAGTTAGTTCCTTCCTCTTTTTGAGTTTTCTTTTTTTAAAAACATATAAATTTCTGAATGAAGGTTGTGGCGCTTTTATAATAATGATCACATTATTGTCTTATTCCATAAAACAACTTCAGCATCATATTTGTTTTGTATGCTGCCACAGCTATCAATCATTTACATTGATGTAGCAGCAAAATGCTGCAAACTCCTTTACTATATTTAGTCATTTAGTAATAAGAATGCTCTTTATCGGAACGCTAAGTTGGTTTTGTTTTAGCTAAAGTGGAAATTAATGTTAATATAGTTGGGTAATAAAAATTTTTATGAGCTTTATTTAACCTTTAAGGCACCTTTAAAAAAATGGCACTTGTCGTAAAATTGTCCAAAAAATTTAGTATATATTTTTACACTTTTTACTTTTTTTTACAATTAATCTTTTTATACGCATCACATCTAACTGTAGATATAAAGTCAGATTTCAAGTATTTTAGACTTTTACTTTATATCCTTTATATTTAACAGATTTTTTTAAGAATAAAAAACTACTTTGACTGGTTAAAATTTCTTTGTATTTTTATTATTTGTACCATTATATTTATTTACACCAAAGACTGATAATTATAAAAACTGTGCCACATGTACATGTTAATATAAAGAAATTGTGGGTGTACAAGCTAGACATATGTGAATCACATCATGATATATGCTGTACATATGAACCACATTTCTTTGGAAAATTACATGTGAACAATATGTATCATATGTGAATACAAATGGTCTAAACATGTGAATTGCGTTTTTGAGACTCATATGAAGAACATGTGAATGTGTTGTAATTTACTTGTGAATAATATGTGATCTACATGTGATCTACATGTGAATTATATAACTTGTCTTAAATGTGATTTAATTTAATTTTTTTCACATTTTATTCTTCTGGTTTCTTTGTGATTTCAGGTTGAGTAAACATGTCAGTGAATGCTTCATCTGGCTCAAGTTTTCACCCCAAACTTTGTGACTATTTGAACTATGCCACCACCGGACTCAGAGCTACAGTCATCCTCCCAGTCTCCATCATCATCTTCTATCTGGGTTTCCAACAGTATCGCCAGCAGCACTTGGTCAAGATGGCAAGCCACTCTGACATCTTCACCTACAACCTGGCTGCCATGGAGTTGATCTGGGTCCTCGGATGTCTCTGCTACACATGTGGTTTATTTGGTCAAATCCCCGTGTTGACGTTAGTCGGAGAACGTCTTACTGTAATTGTCCTCTATGGAGAGATAATAATTCATGTCCTGACCTGTGCAGAGCGGTACCTGGCTGTTCTTCTACCCGTTGTCTACATCAGGCTGAAAAACGCCCGTTGGGTCAGAATTAGAAATATCACCATTGGCTGCGTTTGGGTACTCTGCTTTGCTCTTTCAATTATTGACATGTTAAAATCACACATTTACACACTCATTGCATTGTTCTTCTTATTAGCTGTTTCCATAATAGCCACATGTTTCTGTAGTGTCTCCGTTCTCTGTGTTTTAATTCGACCAGGACCAGGAGACGGGGCCAAAGAAAAAAAACGAGTTGACCAATCCAAGCGCAAAGCTTTCTACACCATCACTGCAACATCAGCCGCTCTGTGCTTGTGGTTCCTTGGACTCCTTGTCGGTTTGGCTGTGATGAGCTCTCACTTAACAACTTCCTGTTTGGTGCTGCAGATTGTTGCAGTTTGTAATATCCCCTCCTATTTGGTGTCCCCGTTTCTGTACCTGTACAAGACTGGAAAACTTAGCTGCTGTATTCAAGAATAATTTCAGTTCCATTTGAGTTTATTTGATGTCTGAACAGGTAAAGGGTTGTAACAAGCTCAAATCTACCTGAGCGTACATCTAAATTTGTACTTTTCTTCCTTCTTTTTTGTGCTATAAGGCATGAAATAGCTAGTTTTACTATTGTCAATATAGTTAGAAGGCAGGACATTTACTACTGTTCAGTATGTTTCAACATATTTTATAGGAATTCAATAGTTGCATCTAGCTTACCCACAGAATTGAGCAAAACCTAAATATCATGAAAAAATATTTTATGCTCTCCTGAGGTGTTTTTTAGACAAGTTGACAGAGTAAAATATCATGAAACTGTGATGGTAACACTACTACTCATATATACAGGTAACCAGATATGATGTAACGGGGTAACCCTGTGTTTAGTTAGTTAATAGTGACTTATTTTGTCACACGGTGGCAACTGAAAAAGCTGCTCCAAAATGTGAAATGAAATTAAGTCTCACATGGCAAGATTAAATGGGAATCAGGATTTAATTGGTGAACACTAATCAATGGAAATGCCTGCAATATGCAAAAGTACTTTATTTCAAATTAAGTGCATTTATTTTGTGAAAAACATTAATGCAAACACAACTTATGATATTCCTCAGCTGTTCACATCGTTGTGTGGTACGACTACAATGATTGTAGATTCTCTACAGCATCTTGTCTTCACTATTAGTTTCAGTTTTACACAGAAAAGCAGTTCATTATAACAAAACCATTATACACATGCAAATTGTTTAAAGAAATTGTAAAAAGCAAAACAATCATGAACTAATGTCAAAGCTGCCTTAAAAGGAAAGGCCATTGTCAATGTTTTCATTTTAAAGGTCCCATATAATACTAAACCAACTTTTATGACCTTTTAAGAAGCAGAAGAAACTTTGATATAAAGCCGGCACAACTAAACAAAACAATGTTATTTATCGTTAGGATATCGTCAGGATGACTGAGGACGCAGCCCGCAGCCTCAGGGCGCATGCTTTTAAGTTTTCTTGAGGGAAAGAAGACACATATTGCAAGGATGAGGGAAAAAAAGAGAGATATCCCTGCTCTGCACCAGAGAACAGAGGGAAACAGAAAAGGGATGTCTTAAAAAAAACACCTCACAGAGATGAACAGTAAAAATTCAACAGTTAAAAAAAAGACACATTGTGAGAGGAAGGGGGTGGGATTCCCTGGCAACTTCCTCGATCGCTGCCAAACTGGGAAACAATCCAATCCGAGAGAGTTAATTGTACCTTAAAATAATCCCAGGAGTAGTTTGTCTTTCATCCATGAGTTTAGTAGTTTTATTGCTTTAAAAATTGCTTTGTTTAATTGTTTAATTGCTTTAAGCAGAGCGAACGGCCGACACCAACACAGCATGGTGGTCACTCCCCCACCCCAACCTGAAAACTTTAGTGCACCATCTCCCCCAGGAAGTGCTCATGTTGCTACCCCCCCCCACACACACACACACACACACACACACCGAAGTCAGACAGTGTCTCTCTGGCTGCTCAGTGCAGGCGGTGCAGATGTGCAGATGTGGTCAGCTGTTTCCAGTACTAGATACAGACCTCACTGCAAGAAATTAATAGTATGACAAAGCTACAGCATGATGCATGTTGCAAAATATTATCATAGATGTGCAGGATAGACTGTGAAATGGAAATATCACGTAATATTGGAGATTGGAGATTATTAAGTAAGTATTAAGTAAGTATAAAAGCTTTTTACCATTTTTGCAAACAATATGTTGCTTTTAGAATAAACAGATTGATGGTGCAACATAATTTAGAAACAAATGGCTGAAATTATTTAGCTAGTGTACAAGTAACTGAATGCGTCTGAGATAAATATACTGCTGACAACATGAGCCACCGAAACATCGAGATCGCCTGCGTCAAGTTTTCTTTCTATCCTTTAACAAGAATATTCAGCAAGTTTTTTTAGTCACCCTAAAATCTGGAACAGATTACTGTGAAACTCTAAATGTCCATCTATGCTTCCTGACACACATAAATGTGTATGTTAGTTTCAAACGTCACTGCTCTTATACTTCTTCTTTATGTTCTTTATGTTGCATTGGTTGCTAAATCAGTTCATCCACTAGTGGGCAGTTCAGAGTTCACTTCCGGGTTTGACATCAGTTAGTAGCGTTAATGCGGCGCAATAAAGTTGGTTTCAAGCTGTCAAAAATACCAGAAGGATAAAATTGCAAAATTTTCGTTGCTCTACTTGTTTTGATGCTTTTTATTTGACTGTTTTATTGTTATCTTCTTCCTGTTTCTCTTCTTCCTCTCTGGTTTGTTCCTTTTGCTGGTTGCATCTCAGCCTTAAACTGAACTCTGCCCCCACCTGTTCTGTTGGTATCGCTCTGTTCTCACCATTAACTGTTTGATACTTAAGCCCCTTAAAAAGGGTTTTAACCAGTGCAGCAGATGGACAGAACTGTTGGATGCATATCCATCTTCAACATAATAAATAATATAATAATAAAATGAGGCTTCAAACGTTTTTAAAATCTAAGACAGCTTTTGATTGAAGTTTTATGAAGATGTATTTAATATTTTCTTGAATATTTACAATGTTCACAATGTTGATGATGATGCTATTTTTATTGATAATGATGATGGTGACCATATGTCTGTATCATACGTAACTTTCTGCCTGATTCTTCTGACTGCTTGGATTATACATCAAGTGTGATATATAAATAAAAGTTCCTTGCCTACAACCAGTTTGTGTGTAGTCATTTTATTCAACAATAATAATTCAACAATTAGCTTGACTGAACAGTATTTAGTGATCAGGATGAGATAATTCCCATTTACATCCATCTGCTGTAGATCTCTGCTTCTCTATTCTGGCTTGTTCTCATTCTTTTTAATTTATTTTATTCTTTTAAGACAGTTTTAATTCTTCTCATTCCAAACGTGCACTTTTACTTGTGTTGTAATCATATTAAAAGAGAATTCATGGATAAATGTAGTATGTTACCTAGTCTTACACTTAGTCTTATAGGTGGACATAAGGATAAGGAGGAGGAGGAGGAGAGGAAATTGACTTGTACATCCACATATTGTCTTAATCCATGCACTCCACACTTCAAAGTGCAGATTCGAAGTGTGCTGATGTCATACTAGTGCGCCGGTACTGTCCCAAATGGAAATGTACTTTAGGTCCACACTTCAAATGTGCACTTTGTTTGGGGCTGAATTACCTTAAAACAAGGTGTTCATGCTATGTATTTTTCTTCAAATCTCCCAGTCGTGTGCTGGAGAGGACGTTCTTTTATACATGTAAATACATATTTGTACCAGTAGACAAGCTTCATTTTATTACATGCATCTGATTATTATTTTCATTTTCATTTGTTTATCACATTACAAATCAAATGCATGTACACATACATATGTGCATGTACTCATGCTTACACATACATACATACACACACACATAAATATACATACACACTGCCTAAAAAGGAGTGGGAGGAAGAAAAAAACTTTTTAAATCCCACCCCTGATTGTAACAAGCTCATTTAAGCTTTATATATATATA
>JBAMHX010000006.1:1275319-1287138 GCA_037177515.1 Pseudomugil tenellus | reverse complement strand
CCTGCATGTGAAGCCCTCTGAGACAACTTGTTGTGATACTGGGCTATATAAATAAAATTGACTTGACTTGACTTAAACATATTAACAATTAATTTAATGGGAAAGAAAAATGGTTGACTTCTGCTGCCTTTAAAAATTTTGGGAATTAATGTCAAACTCTTTTATGCAATAAATATTTAATTTATCAGTAACTTATATTCTCTTTTTTCCTGTACAGACCAAGCTAATTGTCGTTGCTGCTGGCCTCTGGTCCTTCCGCTCTCTGACACTGCTCTATCTACTGTAGCAATAAAGATTTACTTTAAACTTTTAACACTTGATGTTTTGTCCCTTCATGTTTTAATGTTTGATTTATGTTCAACTTCTTCTATCTTCATTATTAAATTTATATTCTTCTCAATTTAAAGAAATCAGTGTCCTCGTCCTTGACTGGAATAACAGTCAACTACACCCTCAAACCAAGTTTTATTTATAAATGCTACTTATAAATATAAGTAAGTCTAAATATGTTTTCAATGGTTCTTTAAAATATAAAGAATTTAAACAGCACTTTTAAAAAGTCTGCTAGCCATAACATTCACTAGCCATAAAGTCCGTTAGCCTTAACATCATCTAGCATTAAGATATGTTAGCTATAACTTCCGCTAGTCATAAAGTCAGCTAGCCTTAACATCCTCTGGCCTTAACATCCGCTAACTGTAACTTCCACTAGCGATAACATCCATTAGCCATAACTTCCGCTCGTCATAGCTTCCGCTTCTGCTAGCCATAACTTCCGCTAGCTACAACTTCTGCTAGCCATGACGTCCACTAGCCATAACATACAGTAGCCATAGCATACACCAGCCATAATGGATAGTAGGTGTTTAAACCAGGCCTAACCAGGCCCATTCAGCTTGGACAACAGGCACTTGCCCTCCTCAAGGCCTGGCTCCAGAGGAATGCCCTACTGACCTGGTTCTGGCCAAGGTAAACTTGGATAAAGTGTTTCTGTGCATAGGGGTGATTTGAGTCGCTTTGTCTGGTCACTCCCCTTATTGTGGCATAGATGTCCAAATAATTCCAAAAATAGCTGCTGCAGGCTAAGACGAGGGGCTTAAAACATTGAAGATTGGTACTTACTTAGCAGATGTTATGTACAATGTTAGCACTGCGGTGCATGCTCATTGATAATGTGTGCGCATGCATGTTTAATTCACAAATTTAGGGAAGAAACCAATAAACCCACCTTCGACACCTACATCCATTGAGACCTGTTTTCATGTGTGGAACCACTGCCCTAAAGCCATCAACAACATAGGCTCTTCAGGACATACAAACCCTGCACAGTCGTACGGTAGCTGCTCAAGGAAGGGTTAGTTCTGAGTCGTTTTAAATATTAATACTACGTCATCCTTTTTGTTATGTAGCCAGCATTTCTTTCTTTAGGGAGCAAAATAAGCAGAATGAAAACAGAAAATTAGCATAAAACGTTCACTTTAATGTAAGGACATTTCACAACTCAAACTTAAACAAATGGTTGCCATTTAGGAATCAATGTTTTATTTCAGTATTGAGTGTGTGTTTAATATTCAGAGCTTGGCCTTAACAGTGAACAGACATGGCATACAGTACTGACAAAGAGAAAAAAAGCAGGCAAGTGACATAGCTTGAAGCTGACCAGTATATTAAGTGCTGCTTAAAAACGCCACGTTTACATTTGAGACAATCATTCATTTTAAAGGCAGACTTATTTCTGAAATTTTACCAAAAGAGAAAACCTAAAACTGATGTGTAGTTTGCAAATTAACTAATAAATGTAGGTTATTAGGTAACTCAAGCTTACTGTTAGCAATACATTTCAAATGAAAATGATGGCAGGCAATTCCACCATAACCACATTCATTTTACTCACATTAAGGCTGAATTTCCAGCAAACTCGTTCCATGAAACATGGCCTGGATTTGTTTAAAACCGTTAACAGCATAACAAGTTTTAGTACTATCTCACTGTAATTGAGCAAAACATCTTAGCTTAACTATGAGGCGCTTAAACAAAGTAAGAAAATTTACTTTCAACAGACTTTTTAATAAACTGACAATCATCACAAAAGGAAGAACATCATGGGCTCTCTGGACTTTCATTATTAATTCTATTAAATAAGCTTCATGGTTTTTAGCAACTACTTGGTATAAGTGATGAACATTTACCATTGAAACCAATGGCATGGACAAACAACAGCTAGTTAACAGTTTAAACAGTGACAAAATTATCAGTTCTAACAGTTCAAACGAACAGTTATTGTTTTGGATTATAGAGATGCACAGTATTTTTACGCCATGACTAGCTAGCAAGCTAGACCTAGCTTTATGCTAAAGTCGTCCATTGGTTTCAATCAGAAATGCAAAACTAAGTCATCGTTTTTCAAGCTGGGCCGCTTGGTTATTGTATCGCTAAAGCATGACAATTTTTTTGGCATATTAAACACTTCTTACTCCATTTATAACCATCACAACATTTTCATTCAGACAAAATTAAATGTATAAAAAATATGACGGGCACTTTAGAGTATCAATGCACATGTTGGAACACAATCAAATGGCAGAATCAAAAGGGTTAATTACACCATGAAAAATAAAGAAATTTAATAATTTATGTAAAAAAGTATTGACCAGATTGAAATAATATGTTGCTGTTAATTGTTTCCCACCTTCCTGTTTAATTAGACAGAAGAGAAACTGACATTTTTGCAAGCAGTTGTTAGTTAACAAGGTTAGTCTGTATAATAATAACAAATGTTACAGCTGTCCAGCTCAGTGTTTATCAGGCTTAAATGCTTTTGACAACCTGGTATAAATGCTTTGTAGAATCCATCAGAACTTTTTCACAAAAATAATCCATGAACTCTTCTCACTTTACTGTAAATCTGCTTGCTAAATGTGTGAAAATGGGAGTCAATGCTGCCCGTTCATGAACCGGATGTGCAATGCTATACTTGAAGCAATAGCAATTCATTTAGAAACACCAATAGCAAAGTAACATGCAGTATAAGCTCTGTAAAATAGGCCACATAACATAAACAAATAGAACATCAAATGTGTATTTTGTTATATGTCTCAAGTATCAGTAATTTACTTGCTACATTAATTTTATTTCATCTGATACTTTCTGTAAAGGTCAATTTTCGATAGCATTCACTAAAATATTTCATGGCTGTCATAATGTGCTTATGACTGAACCGAGACATGAATTTATAACTAAGTTTGTAACTGAAATGAGATGACAGACTAGTTAGCTTCCCATTTGTCCCATTCATAATTTCATTTTCTATACCACTCAGTCCTATTCAGGGTTGAGCGAGGGCTGGTGAAGGGTAAGAGGCAGGGTGCCCCCTGCACTAATAGCCAGACCATAATAGCTGTTTGTCTCAAATCTATGTAAAATAGTGTTGAAAATTTTAAGTTTATAAAGATTTTAGATGATAAAAAGGGCCCAAGCATGATGAAAGCAGGCAGCAGCACGTCATGGCTTAATCACGTTCTTCTTCTTTAGTGAGAGATGAATCAGTAAGTTGTAGAAGTCATCTTGGTTATTGAGGCAGCAGAAAGGAGTGCATTACATATTGTCACTGATTCCAAATATGATGTTAAGTTTGAGAATAACACAAATTATTAAAGGGTTTCTCATAAATATATAAGATTGATTTATAGATGCTATTTTTGTCAGGAAAATTACATGAACACACAAACTGAGTTTATCAAAACCACCATGTCAATCCACCCAATTGTTCAGTCAGATTTAAAGTAAATCAGTTGCTTGACATCATGGATCTGTTGACTGAGGTTAGCAAAGGATACTAGTGCATGGGGAAGAAAATAAACATTCCATATCCAAACAATCATAATGTACAAACTATGCACATGAGGCTAAAAGTGGTCCATGTCTGAGGCCCAACTTTATTCCTTTACTTGGTCCTATACCTTTGTTTTACATTAATAAGGTGGTCCTTTCATTTAGGAATCAACAAGCAGGGATCATTTGGACCTTCACCAATTACCTCTCCTTGATCTCCAAAAGACAAATAACACCTTATCAATAAGTTTTTGCTCATGACAATACATACTTCCACATTTCAACTTTCACATATGCCAACACAAACTGTAGTCCTTTTACTGCTGGATCATTACAAAGGATTTTCCCAAGGGGATCATTGGAAGCTCTAAGAATTTATACTTTATTCCTGTTCTAACTGAAACAAAATCAATAAGTTGTCTTAGACATGGACCCCTTCAAGATCACTGGCCATCATTTTGGCTATAACAAGACAAGGCAGAACATTAGAAAACGTCATACATTCCAGTCCATTCTCGCCAAATATCTATATTGTTTTCATGCCTTTGATATTTGCTTGATCCCTTTATCCAACATTTGCAATATAGCTTGTCATATAAGCAATGGTGGGAAAACCTTTTCATCTGAGCCAAACTAGGGAGAACCAGGATGCCTTCAGTTTGACGCTAATACTCCAGTGTTACACAAGTCTTTACTTGCATTACTCTCGCATCTCATTTCTCACATTTCCTTGATGGCTGCCAATTCTTTGGACCATCAGATTGATGATCTTCTTCATCAAGATAATCAAAGATCCTCGAAAGTAGACTTTTCCACCAATTTACCTATAATGTAGTAATAGAAGCCAACCTTTTCCTCTGCATTTCTTCTCTTCTGTCCACCCCTTGGTACAGGTTCGTGCAGTGATGAGTACAATTAGACATTGTGTACCATATCTTACTATTGTATCCACTGCTTCCCTTCTCTGCCTCCTGCATGTCTCCATTTGACTTTTTCTATCCAAGCCTTTATCATTGTAGATAGCGGTAGACTTTGAAGCAGTGGTTTCCAGAGTCAGCTACTACCACATGTCCATCTGAGGTCAGGGCCAGACCTTGTGGGCCGTACAAAGGGTCTGCTGAAGTGTTAATGTAGGACAGGAAGGAGCCACTGCCATCAAATACCTAGAAAGTATCAAAGTTTGACAGAAAAATATATAAATATGTTGGACTTATTGACAGTTTTTACCAAACCAACCCACCAGTGTGGTACCTGTATTCGGCTGTTTCCCCAGTCAGCTACGATAATGTTCCCGTTAATGTCTACGGCTACACCAGTGGGAGCATTAAACTGGCCATTTCCTTCTCCATTTGAGCCAAATTTCAACACTAGCTCGCCCTCCGGAGTGAAAACCTGACCAAACCAAGTCAATAATACCGTTAGATTGTAAGTCTAGTTTTTCTTTATGGTAACAAAGAAACCAAATGCAAGTTGCATACCTTCACAGAGTGGTTATGGAAGTCTGTGACGATGATTTCGTTGTTCTTGTTTACTGCTGCAAAGTGTGGACCTTCAGGAATGAAACACAAAATATTTAATATAGATATTTAAATAGGACACAGGGAAAATTATTTATCAAGTTACAACTATTTTACTGTAGTCATTGAGCAAACTCGGGGTTTCAAAAAGTGGCATCCCTCAGCTGATGCTTCAAATACATTTCTTACATTTAATTGAGTTTAATTTTAATTTGATTTACTCCACCATGTATTATGTCCTGGAGATCTACTGTCCTGCAGCTTTTCAATGCATCTCTTCTCCAACACATTCAGTCATTCAGCTCTGCAGAGGCCTGTAATGAGCCATTCATTTGATTTAGATGTGTTGGATACGGATTGTATCTAAACACTGTAGGATAGTCAATCTCCAGGACTGGACCTAAACATTTCCAAATTATACTCCAATTTCTCTCAATTGACATATAGCTAAAGTAAGTTTCTTGAATACACACCAAGTTACAAGTGTACTCGGCGCAGGAGACAGGCAAAACTGTCTGTCTAGATATATGTCTTCTCTGTTCAGCATAAACTGGCCTTCATCCTAAATTTGACTCTCTTAGGAAACAGTACCTGCAAACTGCTTGTCACCGTTGCCCCGACTGCCAAACTTGGTGATTAGTTTTCCAGTCAACTGGAAGATAAAAACAGTGCACGCCTTGTTGTCAACCACAATCACGTGACCCTCTTGGTCCACAGACACGCCTTTTGGTCCCATGAGTCTACCAGAGCCAAGTTTTGCCTGTGGGGCAGAAAATCCAAACAATGTGGTTGATGAAAACTTGAACAACACATTAAACGTTTTTGATCTATGCATGAAAGAAGACATTCAGACTTCCAGTAACTGTAGCACCCACCTTAAACTTGCCCTCACAGGTGAAGATGCTAACCCACTTGTTGTCGTAGTCTGCAATGATAATGTCACCACTTGGGTGCACAGCTACACCTGTTGGCCGCTGCAGTTGCCCCGGGGATCTTCCCCGTACTCCAAAACGACTCTTGAATTCCCCCTCGTTGGAGAAAATCTGGCAAAATAAAACAGTTTTCAGCTGCAGGTTTGCTTTGCAGACCTGAGGACCGGACCAAACAAGGAATACCTGAACACACTGATTGTTGCTGTCAGCTATCAATATCCTGCCACTGGACGAGGCGGCCACTCCTTGAAGGTTGGTGAACTCGCCTTTATTTCTCCCCTTAGTTCCTGAAGAAAGAAGAAGAGATTTCTAGGTGATAATATACAATATATAGTAAGCCAGTTTTGTCGTTTAATTTGGACCAGTCTTTATTATTCTTGCAGATCTGTCACTTTAGGCATACAATGGACCAATACTGCTGATATTGTGGGGGTAGTATTGAATTGTATATCCCCCACATGCAACCAACGAAAGGAACAAACCAGAGAAGTTGACACAAATATTGCTATATAAAAAGTATAAGAAAAACATACAGAAGAAGTTGAGCAGAACACATAATAGGCCTGACTTCTGGTGTTTTAGGATAATTGTAACTGACTTAATAATTGTAAATTACCAACCGGTGTCAAAACAACAAAGTGAACTGGTGAATGAACCTGGTGGATGAATGCTATGTTAACCTAAAAGGCACATCAGAGTATGTGAACCACATCATATGAAAACGTTTAAAACAGATTTTTAAAAGACTGTAAGAATAAAGAACAGTTTTAGCTCCAGTAACTATTATTATCTTTCAAATTTCAAAGGGATTTCTCACCGATCCTAAAGATGAGGTCATCCTCAATGGGGTTCTGAGTTTTCCGTCGCGGAGTCCCCAGGGCACTACTTGCCCTTTTGGAGCCCTTTTTCTTCTGGCCAGGCGACTTTCCTCTCCTTTTGACCCCTTCAGAAGACCCTGTGGACGGGGTGGCGTTGGCAGCTGAGTTGGTTGCTGTTGTGGTGGAGGGAGAGACCTGGATGGGCAATAATTTTAAGGTGAACTGCTATTTGTTGTCATTTGAAAACCAGAGAACTTTTATCTATGTCGTCAGTCACATGTGAGGATATAGGATCACACCATTATTTGAAAGGAGAGAGGAGGGTTAATGCGACACTGCTAATGAGACACCAAACCTATGAGTAACAATATGCAGTTTAAAGCACTGAGGGGATAATACTGTTCTCATTCTGCTTTGTGGAATTGTTACTGTATTGTTCAATTGTGCTTAAAAAGACTGCTGAGAGAGTATACATAACAAATTTAATAAAAGAATCTAAAAAAGAAGGCAGTATCTAACAAAATTTGTTAAACCAAACACTGTCCAATTCAGCATCTAACAGACCCTCTTTCCAGCATTGCTTTAAGGTATTAAGTGTCACTGCATAGAGATGTGATTAGATTATGGGGATGGCTAGTGGCTACGTCATCGTAGACAGAAACGTCACTTTCGGGTCTTGACCGATCCCGACCAAACAGCAAAACAGTGCTGTACAGTGCTGTGTCCCATGTTGTAACAACAGGAGTGAGGATGAAGACTCTAAGGTTCTAACAAACTCTAAACCCCCCACTTGTTCACTTGATCCTGTCCCAACAGGTATCTTGCAGAGTATTCTACCCACAATCAAATCTGCTTTAACCTATACCATCAATACCTCTCAAAAATCTAGTGTCTTCCCCTCTGCTTTCAAGGAAGCTACCATCACTACGTGGGGCTAAATCACAAGCGAGACTCTTCTACTCTGTTGTTCCTCGGTGGTGAAACGAACTGCCAAACTCTGTTCGCTCTGCAGAGTCCTTATCTACTTTCAAAAGCAGGATAAAGACGCAGCTCTTTAAACAACATTTCTGCACTTATTTGTGATCAATAGGAAATTATACTAACTTGAGAAATTTGTTCTAGCTCTTTGCAGAAACTCACATCTAATGAACATATGGGAAAAAAATATAAAAAAATCAGTGCACCTAGCACTGCAGGCAACACCTGAGCCCAAATGCACTTGTGTTGTTCTTATTTTCAGATGTAAGTCGCTTCAGAAAAAGCTTCTGCGAAATGACTGTAATGTAATGTAATACAATGTCACAGAAGTGATGTTAATAAAACAATTTGCTCTTTTGTACACACCGTAACACTGGTAATTATTTAAACGTAAGTAATTAAAAATAGTTAACTTTACAAAGAAAAAAAATACCTTGATATTTTAAACTCTTAAAAGTAAAAAGGTAGACAGTGGTAGTAAAAACTGTCCTTTTATGTTCCAGTCAGATTTATAGCTTTTTGGGAACCAAATGTTATGTACCATTGACAGCTGCCTGTTTATCCCTTTTCGAGGAAAACAAGTGCTTTGTCCTTACACATCAGCTTTTAGCAAAAACAACTAGAAGCAGAGTTAAATGGTTCTCCCAGAGCACCAAGCCATTGTCATTTCAATTTGCAAATGAATTTGGCAATTATTTCTGAGTTGGAAGTTCTAATGGCAAAATGAATCCTTTCTTGTCATGGTAGAGAATCCTTTACACAATTTCTGAATCCAAGCGGTGATCCATATAGCTCCTGAAATCTAATCACTTGCTCCTTACTTTATTTCTGAGATTCCCATAGATTTTTGAGTGACAACAAATAAATAAGCAATGCCACAAAATACCTGACCCTCCATCTTATCTGAGACAAGTCCTTTCTGAAACCTTATTTAAACACCCCACATACAGTTAGTCTTCAGGGAGATCAAAATAAAACTGT
Organism: Pseudomugil tenellus; assembly: GCA_037177515.1. Taxonomy (NCBI): domain Eukaryota; kingdom Metazoa; phylum Chordata; class Actinopteri; order Atheriniformes; family Pseudomugilidae; genus Pseudomugil; species Pseudomugil tenellus. The sequence continues at coordinate 1,278,081 of JBAMHX010000006.1, read as the reverse complement.
CCAAGTAGAATTTCTTGGGCTTGCTTGAGAAAAATTATACAATTTATTGTGCAAATTTTGACCAAGCATTTTGTTACTCTCAAAATCAAAGATGGCTCCTCCCACCTCTGCTTCTGAGGCCCTGGTGATGGTCAGTTTGAAGGGACTTCCTTTAATGTGTTGGTCGTACAGACGTAGAGCCAGCGAGAAGTCGCCCTCCTTTGGCACCGTGTAGACAAACTCGTACGTCCCATTCTTGTGATCCACTATCTCACCATCTACTATGCTGCCATCTGGAGTGAACACCTGTATGAGCACATGTAACAAAGTTGGTGATCTCATTGTATGTCTGTCCATAAAATGAAGTTACTTTTCATACAAGTTTGGCTGTTAAAACTGTAAGACAGAAATCTGCCCCAATGTGTTTCAAATGGACACATAGATATGTACTTTATAGTGTCCCTAGTACAACCTGACAAGTTTTTTGGTCCAATTGTGTCAAAAAAGAGTTTCTTTTGTGGCAGTAAAAACTGCCAGAGGGGCGATATGTAGGACAGAAATCTGTCCCAAATGTCCCAAATAAACTTATATGGAAATGTCCTCCACTGTCTGACCAGAGTGTCTAGTACAGGCTGACCACACAGAGTTTATAAATATCCGACATCTGTTTAATCCTTATGTGTCTAATTCAGGTTCTAAATATATCCCACCAAGAATATAAAAGCTGGCCTGCCTGAGAGGGAGGGGGCCTTTTCCCGCCTTCCCCCAGTCTTCCATGACTGTCTATAATTCTGTGATTATGTCCAACTAATGCTGATCTGTATTAAACTGTATTATTAATCTGCAAAACCAACCTCAGCTGACAAGATTGCATTGCCACTTTTGCAGGCTCCTCCTGACTTGTCTCTTGTGACGATGGTAACCGAAGCAGGATGTCCCACGATGCACTGCTCCAGGCCGGCGCCCATGGCCTCACTCTGGCTTGCCACCGCACTGAGGTACATAAAACTGTGTTTAACCCACAACAGCGTCTTTTTAGAAACAGGTTCAGAGCATTTTAGATTAGTATGGTTTCACCTTGTGGTGACAATGGTTCCCAGGTTGTGTATGGATTTCCTTAGTCCATCTGTCTCCATCACCAGATCCAGCTGGTCATTTTCCTCTGGGTGACAAGGCAAACCACAACGCACCAGTTCACCTAAACGATCCCCCAGTTCACGTTCCACCTGCAGGTTTGCAACGCACGCCTCTCCAGCCAGTGCCTCTTCCGTCTGGGTACAGACGGCCGAGATGTCCCCATCTCCTCGGACAAGACTGTCTAACTGAGCTTGGAGGACCTTGTGAAAAAAATCTTTTATTATTTTCTTCATCTCACCATAAAGAATAAGATTCATGCGACTAACCAGCACTCCCATCATCTGCTTCCGACAGATCTGCACCTTTTGTTTGAGTCCAAATGTGACTTCCAGCTCCATCAGCAGGACACTCTTCCGAACATCCAACTGCTTATGGAGGTCCTCAAAGCTGGACTGGATGTCCTCTTCAATGGAAGCTCTTTGATTGGTCAGCTGCTGGAGGATCTCTTTAACAAAGGACATTGCATCTGCAATCTGTGGGAGTCTGGACAGGATGGATGTAAAGGTGGGGTTAAATATAAGTAATAATTATTTTTAAAAAACATTTAATCTGTGTATCTTCTTAAATATTTAAAATCTTGTAACTGCATTTCCCTATCTGTCCACCAGGTGTCAGTGTTTCTCTACTGTATGTTAAACTGTCTCATCAGTTCTTCTATGCATGTAAATTCACTGTGTCCTGATTTATTGATGGAGTTTTATACTATAACTTCACTTAAATTAAGTCAATTATTAGTTTTTTAAAGTATGTCTTTATTTCACATATTGTAATAAAATGTGACACACACTATAATCATTGATAAGATATATATTATACATGATGTTTTCATTTTATGTTTTTATCGGTTCATCTGTTTTTAAAGTGAAAGTGCTATACAAATAAAATTTTATTACTGCATTTTCAATCATTCTGTCTCATTACAATTTAATTTAATTCTCAATGTGGAGTGGATAAATAAATCATTAAAAGAGCCATTGGTTATCAGTCAGAAATGATACCAGTAACGATACCAGTAACAGTGTAGAGGATTAAAAAAAAAAGTGTCTTGCATTTACACAGTCAGTTACAATGTGTGTAGTGTTTGTGTGTACCTGGTCTGTACGGCCTCCAGCCTTTCCTGCAGCCTGCAGCGGTGCTGGTCCAAGGCCTGGCTGAGGGGTACCTGAGGGTGCTCTCCATGCTCCGACACACAGTCCTCACACAGGGCACACTCACAAGCTGAACAGTACAGGTCAGCCACCTGCTTACACAGACATGTTTAAAAATTTAGAAAAAACATGAATCAACATTATGGATTTGTCCTGTAGAGTCGTACTGCGATTTCATACAGAACTACATCACTGCGACTAAACTTGATCGTACGATAAAGCACTTCACATTTAAAACCATCCAGCATTTCTGCACAGACTCTTGTCTCTACCAGCATACATGTAACTTGACCTTCAGGCTGGTATCAGGTTTCAGCCTGTTTTGCTGATATTTCAGTCCATGTTGGGTTATCTACAGTTTATTTTTTTTTAAAAATGTATCGCTGAAGGATCATTTCTACATGTATAAAATTATAGTTCAGATCGATGGATGGATGGATGGATGGATGGATGGATGGATGGATGGATGGATGGATGGATGGATGGATGGATGGATGG
>JBAMHX010000006.1:1259496-1272642 GCA_037177515.1 Pseudomugil tenellus | reverse complement strand
TAATATAATATAATATAATATAATATAATATAATATAATATAATATAATATAATATAATATAATATAATATAATATACGTGTAGTCTGTACTGCGCTGATCCAGTTGCAGTTGCGCCTCCTGTCCGCTGAGTGTCGCTACAGCGCTGCACTTCCATCCGCCGCCATGTTACATTTAAAAGAAAGAGAGTCGTGACTTTCAGCCCATTTACGCTGCAGGAGAGGATCGGTTCAGATTGTAAAAATGAAGATGGTAAATATGACTTAAAATTTATTTTTAGTAATGTAATGTTACTTTTTGTTGTTTACATGTGTTGTCTTGCTTTGTTATCCGCTGTTTCTCAGATGAAATGATGAGTTAATTTGGCGGATGAAGGCAGATTGTTTGCGCTGAAAACTTCACCACGTTGTGTCGTTTTAGCTGAAATGTATAAACGAGCCTGATCTGGTTTGTGTAACTTCACTAATATAACAGTTTAGTCAAAAACAGTTTTTCCTGCACACGTTTAGGTATTTTATTTCTAGTTTTCTTTTTCTAAATTCAACATAAAATATCACGAAAAACTGCTCAAATTCATTATTTTAATATTTAAAGAAAAGTTGCAGCTCAGTAGCTGAATATATTTAAAACAAATATTAAAAATGTGATTTAAAGTCATATGCAGCATAAACAGCTGGACACGTGGTGCAAATGCAGGAGTAAGTTTAAGATAAGAGATTCAATGTTCAGACAGGCTTAAAATAGTTTAGAGTAAATTTACACAACTATCTATTCAAGCACTATGTTGGGAATAAAATAAAAAAACTTACTGAAACAGTTTTTAATCAGGTGATTTAAAGTAATTTTTTTATTAATGCAGTATAAGCACCAGTTAAGCTATTACACTTCACGTTAAACCATTTTAATGCATTATTTTTTTCAGATTATAAACGTTCCTGCTTGTTCAGCAATTATCTGTGAGAATGTCGGCACAACAGGTTCGATGCCTTTGCATATTATCTTTGTTATTATCATATATATTTGCATATTTTCTTGGAGCTTATTGTGTTAAAATTCACTATAAATATAACAGGTTTCCATGAGCAGCACAGAAAATGGCCCTACAGGCCACCGTAGCCGGGCCTCATGGAGAAGCAAGAGGAAACCTGCAGACAGGTGAGTTTATCTGATTCTAGTCTTTTTTTAACATGAAATATGTGGGATTTTATTGTTTCCTAAAACAGACAAGAGACTAAAGTTGAATAGAATGATATAAATTAAACACATTTTCACTTTATTATTTAATCTCTGTGGGTTTGGTGTCAGGAAATGGTCTCTACCAGTCAGCTAATATCCACCATTTAATGATTTATTTATCCGCCCGCTGTTGGATCAGTTACATGGATATGAATCCATGCTGTCTTGTCCCGGTATTCCTGTTCTGGATGGTAGTATCCTGAATGTTCAGGGTCCACATCTGTCAAAGCTGTTGTGATTTTCTGCATATTGAGTCCAGAAGAAGTCGGTATTCCTCTTCGATCTGCTCTTCGCTGTGATGACGTTTTCCTGCCATTCGTAGTTTCCACCAGAGGTCTGACGACCCGAGACGGTCCAATCCTTCCTTGGATGTCTGAGCGAGAAGCAGAACTCTGAACTAGGTTTAATTTTATTCATTTCAGGACTGATTCTGATATTTTTTTTTTCTTTTCAGGCTGGAGGTTTGTCTTTTAGCAGAAGAAGCAGCTGAATCGCAGGTACGTAGCGTAGAGGTTCGTTTCCTCTGATTGGTCGCTGTGATGACGTTTTCCTGCCATTCGTAGTTTCCACCAGAGGTCTGACGACCTGAGACGGTCCAATCCTTCCTTGGATGTCTGAGCGAACCAGAATAATCCAGAACATCCAGCTTGTCCTGCTTCATCACATGTTAACCACCAGACTTTGTGTTTCAGGGAGTCTGGTTGGTGTTGCGTCCTGTTAAAACGCCACAAGCAGAAACATCCAGGTTAGTATCTGAGTCTTGGGAGGCTCGGTGCGTCTCTAAGGTCGTGTTCACACCAAACGGTCTAATTTTCTGATTCGATCCAAACTGAATATTAAACATTGTTGCTTTTTCTCAGTTGGTTCGGTTTGCGTTCATAAAGGTAAAACGATCCAAAAGCCGTTTATGTGATTGCTTAAATAGTTTAAGCAGCACATCCTTCGTTAATTCTACTTATCATGGAGCATCTGCTCATTTTCATGACATCATATTAACACATATGGACTGTGTATATAAACGGCTATTAAGGCTGCAGCAATTAAATAATTTATTAATACACACGTTGCAGAAGATGCTTTGCAATCAGACGGTTACGTCACAGAGCTGCGTTTTGGAGGATTTGTTTAAACTGTCAGAATAGCAGAATGCTGTAGCGTTTTCATGAATGCTGTATTGTTTCATGTAGAGGGATTTACGCGGGGGGTGCACATGGAGCTGTCGGGGTTATGGAATTTCCACCACAGTGTTGCATGTTGTCTAAACGGCGCGGTGTGCGCTTTTACTGCAGTTTGAAAAAGGTTATGGATCTATTTTATTCTACATTATGTAATTTATCCTGATTTTATTGTAGGCTGAATAGTTTTATCACTTTTTAAATGACGAAGTTAACAAGGTGTTTCCAGCGGCATTAATGTGGGGACATACGTGTTGCACATGTCGCTGGCTGCTTTAGAGATCAGGGGAGTCGTACGCTGGTAATCGCGTCACCATTAAGCGTTACTATCCTATAACATCTGCATGGCCCACTGCGATTAGGCTTGTCAACAGCGCGGTATTGCCGTTATTGCGACAGCGCTAGGTGCACATTTAAAGGCATCAACAACGTTTTGCGTTGGAGGAAATATTTTCCTCGTTCCACATATTTAGGAGGCATCTAACTTCATCATAACTCCGTTTTTGTCAAGAGAGTATAAATGGACCACGCCGGCGTTCACTTAACCTAAAACAAACCGTAGCGAGGAGCTAAACGCTCGGGGCTTCAGTTAAACCGGACTAAACACATCTGGTGTGAACAGGACCGCAGAGACCTGACAGCTGATTGGTCGCTGTGATGACGTTTTCCTGCCATTCGTAGTTTCCACCAGAGGTCTGACGACCTGAGACGGTCCAATCCTTCCTTGGATGTCTGAGCGAGAAGCAGAACTCTGAACTAGGTTTAATTTTATTCCTTTCAGGACTGATTTTGATCTTTTTGTTCTTTTCAGGCTGGAAGTTTGTGTTTTAGCAGAAGAAGCGGCTGAGTCGCAGATAAACGGCAGGTACGTAGCGTGGAGGTTCGTTTCCTCTGATTGGTCGCTGTGATGACGTTTTCCTGCCATTCGTAGTTTCCACCAGAGGTCTGACGACCTGAGACGGTCCAATCCTTCCTTGGATGTCTGAGCGACTTTATTTTCTGTGAACTTCAGCGTCGTGTTTGCATCTTTCTGACTGAACGTTTTATTTTTCCTGCAGGAGGACGAGAAGCAGCTGCAGTGAGGATAAAAGTTATTTATCAACATTGTGTTTAATAAATTTCCCAGATGGAGGGAAACAGTTGTTACAATGAAAGACATCGTATTGGATTACAGATAAATGGGTGCATCTGGTCTGGCAGGAGGCGTCTTTACTGTAATTTCCCTCTGAAGGTTTAAACAGTTTTAATTCTAAGAACTTTAGTCTGAGGGTTAAATGTGTTAATAAAACTTCCCATAAACCTACATTTCATTTACAGTGTGTTTTTTTTTTTTTTTTTACTGGTTCACAAAACGTATTCCAGTCGGAACAAGCTAAAAATTACTGGTAAAAATACACTGGAAAGGCATTAAACCAGTGTTTCCATTATCACTAGAATAATGCTGACGTTTGTCAGGAATTCATAGTAAATCATGTAAACAAAGTAAATGATGTGACCAGATAACTGATGTATAAATGGAGGAGGCTGAAAATTTTCTCATTAATCTAAAGCCACGTAAAACATTTATATTGTCTATTTTTAGCAGAATCTTCTGCAGCGAGTAGAAAAGTCTGAAACAAGGCTAGCTGGCTAAAGCTCAACAAAAACTGACTTTATGCTCAACGCTTCAATGAAACGCAAAAAAAAGTTAAAAAAAACCAAAACATTTTGTCATTAACTGTGTCCAAAACGCCCAGATTTCCATCCAGTTATAAATTTGGTCCTAAATGTTTAAATAGTTTGTATTAATTCCTCTTAAGTGTAGAAGCAGAGGTTATGTGTCTAAAGTTTAAGCGCTATTTCTCGTCTGCTTGTGGCAGAAAACATTGGATTTCGTGTAATCTTTGGTAATTTCATTATTTAAATGTTTCTGGTTTGTATCATGTTGGTCTAAAATGTCATGAAGGACCCGTTTACAAGGCAACGGGTGAAAGACATGTCTATCGTTTAGACGGCAACAGTTTTGACGGGTAGGAAACGCAAATTCCAAAACTTCTTCCAGAGTGGAAATCTTGACAACGCAAAAGTGTTCTTGTCACATAAAGATGACGTCACAATCTCGCGCCAGTTAAAGAAAACTATAACAACATTACAGAAGTTCAAGTTACATTAGCAGCATTAATGCGGCGCAGTAGTAAAGTCAGCATTTTACTGCATCACACAGTCATTATTCTGGCTGCTGCATTTCGCCATGGTTTAATTTGTCGTGCTCATAGACATGTATATTAAACTAGATGCCTTCTCCGCCCTGTTTGCCTTTGGAGTCAAACGGACTCACTCTGACATCTTTTGTCATTCATCTCACTCATTCATGACATTAGCTGTGTCCCAATTCAGCATCTTTTTAATAAAGCATTTCTGTTAAAAACAAACTTAACGTGCTGCCTTCCAAGGGCACAGATGGCACTGGGGACGGGTGGGACATGTCCCCCCCAGTTTCAAAATCCTATCTGCGCCTCTGATGCCTTCTACACACTGGATGCGTTTACTACAACAGGAAATTGGAACTTTTGCGTCTCCGTGTAAATGCAGATTTCCACAACCATAACAGTTGTGTAAACGCAGAATTAAAGTGAGAAAAAAACGCTACTTTTGTTTGTTTTGTTTACCTGTCTTAGTTAAATGCTACACCGTGTTTTTTTCCTCACCTGCGTGTTTTCCACCTCTTTACACAACTTCTTTTCCAAAAGAAGTTGACATTTTTACAAATAGAAAAAAAGCTGCTATATTTTAGATAAAGATGGTAAAATATATTTGATTTCCTTTTTATCTTATGTTAGTGTTACTTTAATGTGTTTAAGTATACTTTTATCTGCTCCTTTTCTTTGTGCTGTGTATATATGTACGTATATGAATGAATGTGTGTATAAATGTACATGTATATGAAAATATGTAACAAATGTAAACCAGGAATGGAATAAATAAAAAGTTAATTAAAGCGTCTTATGTGATTCATTTTCTACTAGGAATAAAATTAGACTTCACAAATTATTTAATTGTATTATTTATATTTTAGTTGTGTTACTGAGGACAAAAATCCATTACAAGCGCTGCATCTTGGACTGAACGGGTTAATGATCAGAACCCATCGATAGTTCTTCGCGTTTATGTTTTAGCCCTCGTGGGCTTCCGTAGCCGCTCTGTGTTTGCTAACAGCCGGTCCGCGGAGGACAGACGGCAGGATGGCAGGTGTGCATCCCCAGGTGAGCGACCACCCGCTAAAAAACGCGGCTGTTTTGTTGACAAAACGTGATAAATAAAGTTATTTTGAACGCAGCGTTAGCTTACTCCGGCTAGCTAGCTAACTAGCTCCGCGCTCCAGCTCGGATGTGAGCAGCTGTCCTGGAGGCTCCTGGCTCTTCTACGTGGCACCACAGCGGCGTGTCACCAGAGAAAACAGCGTATTTTAGTGTCATTTTGCGGTAACGCGACGTTTTATTGCCCTAAGCGGGCTGTTTTTGGCGCACAGAGTTGCGGTAACCTACATTTGGGTGTGCAGTGAGACCCGCAGAGCTCCAGCTGCTATTTGTGTCTCATTACAGGACGACCTGCTGAAGATGACACACAGAGACACCTGGAAGTGAGTGCTGCCTTTTTCCTCACACTGACGCAGATTTGAACGCAGTTTGCGCACGTTTAACCGTTTGCACGTGCCGTCTGTCCTCTCTGTCAGGGTGCAGCATGAACATCTGCACGTGAAGCACAGGGGACACGAAGCCATGCACGCGGAGATGGTGCTGATCCTCATCGCCACGCTGGTGGTGGCGCAGATCGTGCTGGTCCAGTGGAAGCAGCGGCACCACCGCTCCTACAATGTGAGCCCCCCCCCCCATCTTACTGGGAGGATGTGAGGTCTGACTGGTTTAGATGTGCAAACACTTTCATCAAACTAAACTTGAGGTTCTGGTTGGTTCTGCTGTTTCCCCATTTCTAGACCCGGTAAGAATGTGTTCATTCTGGTTCTGATTGGAACCATTTAACTGTCCCAGTTTGCCAGAACCTCTCTAGTGCGATGATCCTCCTCATACTGGTTTCCAGTCTGGCCTGCTGTGGGACAGAGTGCGAGGGCTGGGTCGGGTCCGGATGTTACTGGGAGATTCTGCTGACACGTCGGGCTTGTGATGGTCCTAACTGGTCCGGGCGGGTTGGTGAAGCCGGACTCGGCTGCAGCGATGTTCTGCAGTCTGTCCTCCTTTCTGCCGTTACCGTGGAAACGAACCAGTTAGGTTCAGGTCTGGACTCCCAGTAGGTTGTTCCACTCTGAAGTTCTGGATGGTGTGATGGTACTGGTTCTGAGTGGGAGAGGATGGGTTAAGGACTCATCAGGCAGGTATGATGGAAAAGCTGAAAAATACCAGTTAACTCTGGTCCACTGGGATACTGGTTCAGGTCCGTTCCAGTGTGAAATCCAGCTGGTTCTGTTCCAGCCAGTCCAGGAGATTTTATTATTTTATTTGCTTCTATTTGATTTTTTTATTAGCTTTTATTTAATTTATCTATTTTTCTTTTGACATTTTTATGTTGTTTTATTATTTTATTATATATATTTTATTTTTCTGAATTTGTCCTGGTAAATATATTTTACAGAACTGGTGTAAAAATGACTTTAAACTGGATTTTTACCAGTAGAACATCGCCCTCTAGCGGGCCGCTGTTGTAACTGCAGGACAGAATGAAAAGTTCCAGGAAGCAGAACCACCAAAGTGGGGGTGTTCATGTAACCGTGATCCAGATGTTTTTATGAGGGTCGTGACCTGTTTCAGTCCTTTGACCCGGTCTGGGTCCAGGTGGTGACCCCCCAGGACCAGACCAGGCCTGTGTTTGTCTGCGTGGTGAGGAGTGTGTGACCTCTGTGTCTCCTCCAGCTGGTGACTCTGGTCCAGATGTGGGTGGTTCCGCTTTACTTCACCATCAAGCTGTACTGGTGGAGGTTTCTGTCCATGTGGGGGATGTTCTCCGTCATCACCAGCTACATCATCTTCAGAGCTACGCGCAAGCCGCTGTCCTGCCGGACGCCCAGGTACCGGACGTTTCCTTCCTCCATCAGCTCTGCTCTCCGTTTGTCTTTACGGTATTATTAGAGGAATTAATTATTATTTTATTCATCAGTTCTGATTCGGACACCAGATTATTCAGCTTTCAGAAGATCTCAAAGTTTTTTTTGGGAGATTTTCAGTTTTTATTCACCATTTTTTACAACATTGTAGTTTTTTTCATACATAAAATCTCGTTTTTTTTAAGTTGTGCCAACATGTGACCCACAAATGAGGATATTTGTGTTTTTATTCTGATTTAATCAGGAACATCTGAACCAGACTCCACAAAGAGACACTTAAACACAACGCGTTTAAAGAACTGATGCATAAAAAGGATAAAAGCAGCGACGGGTCAGTGAATGCATCTCCAAACCATAAAAAGATGTTAGCGGGAGGCTTTGTGCCCCCACATTAGAGCGATTAATCGAATTTTAATCACAATTACGACTTTGGTCTTCAACGATCATAAAAATTAAATGAGTCATTTATTTGCTCCTCCGCATTTTACTCTCGTGCTGCGTTCAGGTGCATTTTGAGCATCACGGCGCTCTGCTGTAAGCCCCGCCCACTTCCGCTCTGGTTAACATTCAGCGCGAGCGCTGCTGCTAACTTGTCAATGTTTCGCTAAATATGGCAACTTTCAGAACCCCCTTGGCGACTTTTCTGTTAAAAGCGAGTAGCCACAACTCTAGCAACCTCTTCTGGAGGCTTTCCTGATGTTGTGGCGACTAACGAGCAAATTCTCCCCATCCTGAAGCGCTCACAGGCAGCTCTGCCTGACGCTGCAGTTGGTCAGAGAAGCTTAAAAAGTCTCCAGTTACTCCAGAAATAGTCGCTAGATCTGTCGCTTTAAAGAAAAAAAGTCGCAAATGGGTTTAATTAGTTGTTAAATTTAGCGAGAAAATTGCAACAGCGGAGACGCAGAGAATCATGGCTACACGCTGACCGTTAAAATACACACAGCGCATGCGCAGCTCTGCTGCTTACTGAGTGGGATGCTTTTCACTCAGCTCTTTACTAAAGTTAATGAATAATCGTGTTGGATAATCGAGATTTCAATTAATTAATCGTGGTTATCATTTTTGCTGATATCGAGCAGCCCCACCCCACATGGTGCTCAGGTTCTCCTTTAAACACCAGAACAAACTAAACGGGAAAATACAGCAGAAGAAGAAAACGCAGGAGCGTCTGCTGATGGTTTCTATGGAAACCTGGCCAGAACTGGGCTGAAGATCAGTGGAAACAGGCGGGACGGATCCTCTCCAGAACCTGGAAGCAGCGCCGGGTCAGAACAGAACTTCAAAAAATTTATAAAGCTCTTTAAAACAACTGTCGTTGGACAAAGTGGTGTGAAAACAGCGACAGACTAAAACATATACAAACAAATCTGAGAATAAAAGCAAATAAAAAACGATAAAAATGAATAAAACGTGCAGCACACCTAAACAGAAACCAGTGTGATACGGGGTTAAAAGCCAAAGAATAAAAATAGCTTTTAAAAATGGACAGTGAGGAGGCTATTCGGATGTAGAGATGGAGCTCGTTATGGACCCACAACTAAAGAAGAACTTTAGGAGGTCCTGCATGAAGTCTGGAGAACGTTCTGGAGGCGCATCTACGTCGGGTCGGGTGAAGGAACGAAAGGTTTCTCCTCATCCTGGGAATATAAACTGGAAAAGTTGGCTTTGCTCTGAGTTTAAGACCAGTTTCCGGTACCGTAGCTGATGCTAACGTAGCATTAGCTGCAGTCGGGCCTGATGAGGCAGATGTTCCTGATGAAGCTGCAGGGTTTCATCACACTCACTCTGCTGGTTTTCAGGATGGTGTATAAATGGTTCCTGCTGATCTACAAGCTGAGCTACGCAGTGGGAGTTCTGGGCTACCTGGCCATCATGTTCACCATGTTCGGCTTCAACGTCTTCTTCAGGTGAGTCTCCGAGACGTAACCATGCGAAGCAGTGATGCCTTTGCTTCTGCTTAACCATTTCTCTCCTTTTTAAATCGGTTTCATCTACACGCAGCTCACTTTGCTTCACGTCACTTCCTGGTTCTTTGTGCAGGATCAAGGCGGAGGACTCCATGGACGTGGGCGTCATCATGCTGTTTTACGGCCTTTACTACGGCGTCATGGGCAGAGACTTTGCTGAAATCTGCTCCGACTACATGGCCTCCACCATCGGGGTAAAACGGGTGACCAGCACGCGTTCAGGTGTTAAATGATGAAGGAAGTTCTCATCTTCGTGTGCGTTTGCAGTACTACAGCCAGGGAGGAATACCCAGCCGCAGCCTGAACGAGGACATCTGCGCGGTGTGTGGTCAGAGGATTCTGGTGGAGGTGGAGGAGGAGGGGCTGATAGAGAACACCTACCAGCTGTCCTGCGGACACATGTATCCTCACGCAGCGACAACACGATTGTTTTTCTGATTATCACCAAACAGCGTATTCTATTCGTCCTTAATGTGCCTCTAAGATTCCACGAGTTCTGCATACGCGGCTGGTGCATTGTGGGTAAGAAGCAGACGTGTCCGTACTGCAACGAGAAGGTGGACTTGAAGAGGATGATGAACAACCCGTATCCTTTTACCCAGCGTCCCAACAGACACATAAACGTAACTAACAAACCTTTACACGCAGCGATCGCGTCATACACGTAATAATCGTAAAATAAATAACGTTAGCTTAACCGTAACGTATTAAACCTGACAGGATGGAAAATGTATCAGATTGTAAACTAACGGTGACCGTCCTTTGATCCAAACGGGATAGGTCCATGCAACCGATCATTTGGTTATTAATAATACTTTGTATTTATAAGCAGTTAGCGAGGTGGGTTGGGACCTTCGCTGTCTTTTAGGACAACATAGAACCAGAAGACATGATGTCAGTGCTACTGGCTCATTTACAGCTTTCGCACTAAATGAATGTAATATTACGCAACTGGACCTCGTACTGAGTCCTGCTGTGTGGACACAGCGTTAGTGTTGTAAACTTAACAATGAACAATAAAGTTAAGCTGCATTAAGATGTAAACATAAGAATCAGATCATAAATATAACGATCAAGTCTTTGAGTTCACAGTTGGACTAAATTAAAAAATTAACTGCTAAACGTAATGACAATATCAACAGATACTTTATTAATAATAATAATGGATTTTTTATTAATAATAATTAATGTGTTGTTTATAATATCAATAAGATAATTTATTAATAATAGTGGATCTTTTATTAATCATAATCAAAATAATAATGAATACTTTAAAATTAATTATAATAGATTCTTTATTAATAATAATAATAAACTTTAAAATTATTTATAATAATAATATGTATTTTATTAATAATAATAATAGATACTTTATTAATTAATCAAAATTAATTACTTTCAGTACAAAGTTAACAGTTTATTTTTAGACTTTAAAGCTTGTATTTGTCTGGTTGTTGGTTGCCGTCACTGTGTTTGGGAGCATAAAAGTTGAGGCTGATTGGCACAAAGTAATCAACCGCATGAACGCAGGTTTCCATCAGAAGCTCCGATACGTTTCGCAGTTTTCTTAACGTTTCCGTCCAGATGGGAGAAAACTCACGTTCTGTACGGGCAGCTCCTCGACTGGCTCAGGTATTTGGTTGCCTGGCAACCCATCATCATCGGTATCGTCCATGGAATAAACTTCTCCCTGGGCCTGGAGTAGATCCCTGCGGACCGCCGCTGTAGGAGCAGCGTTAAGCTGTTAGCCGGATGCGATCCACGCTGCTGCGTCCGTGTCGGACTCAGGAATCTCAGATGGACGAGACACGGACGCATCTGGAAGACGGGATTCCCGCATGACGTTTATATTAAAGCGTTTGCTTTGTGTCATAAACATGTTTTCTTTGCACACGACCTTTTTTTGTCCTGCAGCCGTTTTGCACACTGAGGACGTGAAACTTGTTTACATCTCATGTAGCTTTGTTACAGTTTGAAGCACCTGCCTGTCTTTAAACTCACATCATAAGTAAATTATTGTTTAACTGTAAATGATCAGCGTGCAGCAGATTAAACGGTGGATTTTTTATGCATCAGGAAGAAAACAGAACATGTGCTGCTGATAAAACTTTATAATAAATCATATTTATAACCTTTTATAAAAGTGTCATGTGTTGTTAATGTTTTAGCTTCAGAGCTGCTGTAGTTCTATTTAAAACATTTTAACTAAAAATAATCTTAACAAATTGTTAAAAAAATATTTTTCCATGTAAAAATCAATGTTTAATTAAAAACTTCCAGCTTTGTGACATCTAAAAGTATCCATCAGAAGATGCTACACTGCTCATAAAGGGATATTCTGATCCCACCATCTGAATGTGGAGCTGAACTGGAGACTCATCACACCAGTTTGTCCAGTTTGCCCCAGTTTGCCGTTCTTATCTGCAGGAGTGGAACCTGCTGTGTTCTCCTGCTGCTGGAGAACATCTGCTTCCAGGTTGGACGTGTTGTGAGATGATATTCTGCATGTCTTGATTGGAATGAGTTCTGATTTAACTTCCTGTTGTCCATCATCTCCATCCTGTCCGTCCATTCTGATATTTTCGTCACTGCTTTTCTTTTTGCTCCTTCGGGTTGTGGAAACGTTTGGAAATCGTCTCGTCTGGATGCTCTTCAGAGAAGAGACGAGGACTGAATTAGCCGTAATGGATATTTGGCTTTGTCCAGGGGTTTACTGAGACGTTTCTGACCTGATAGAAATGAAATGCATCCTACAGCTGGTCACGTCCTGCGCAGTGACTCGTTCACTGGAATTACGTGTTGCACATGTGTAAAACTTACAGGACAGCAGCTCTCTGACATCTGGCTGGTCCACATGCACTAAAACCCTAAAAATGTCTTGTTTCCTGTTCATCCAGGATAACTTGGCTGCATAAAGACCAAGTCAGGATGAACAGACACACAACAGGCTACTGGTTGGTACAAAGTTAAGTTTTTCCTCTGGGGTCACGCTTTTTTCACTTCCCTACTAAAAACCCGCCAGAGCACGAGTGTATGTTAAGGTTGCCAACGGTCCCGAAAAATACGGAATCTTCCTTTAATTGACAAACAAATGTTGCATTCCGGAACCAATCCATTGAACGTCCCGGGTTGGACGCGCTTTGTTCCGTATTTTCATCATTTCCAATTTTCTACACATCACGGTCACACGGAACTGTTTGGGAAGTGGTTGGGAACTGGTTGGGAAGTGGTCTGGAACTGGTTGGGAACTGGTTGGGAAGTGGTTGGGAGCTTGTTGGGAACTGGTTGGGAAGTGGTCTAGAACTGGTTGGGAAGTGGTCTAGAACTGGTTGGGAGGTTGTTGGGAAGTGGTTGGGAACTGGTTGGGAGGTTGTTGGGAAGTGTTTGGGAACTGGTTGAGAAGTTGTCTGGAACTGGGTGGAAATTGGTTGGGAAGTGGTTGGGAATTGGTTGGGAACTGGTTGGGAATTGGTTGGGAAGTGGTCTGGAACTGGTTGGGAAGTGGTTGGGAACTGGTTGGGAAGTGGTCTGGAACTGGTTGGGAAGTGGTTGGGAAGTGGTTGGGAGGTGGTTGGGAAGTGGTTGGGAACTGGTTGGGAAGTTGTCTGGAACTGGGTGGAAATTGGTTGGGAAGTGGTTGGGAATTGGTTGGGAACTGGTTGGGAATTGGTTGG
>JBAMHX010000006.1:1248505-1258637 GCA_037177515.1 Pseudomugil tenellus | reverse complement strand
GGAACTGGTTGGGAGCTGGTTAGACTAACTCATCTGCGATCCTCAGAAGACCCTGGTCTTTTAAACATGTAAACTCTATTTACGTCTATCCCGCATATAAACGCTTTAGTAGCCTGCTGTTTTGGTCTGATTGTGTACATGCTGGTTTTTTAGTCGAATGAATGATAATTTATTTAGAGTAACGTATATACAAAAACCTTTTTTAAATGGATAAACAGTTATTAAATAAATATAAACATATAGGGAAACCTTTATTTAAAAATATAACCAATACATTTCCTGCATTTAAATACTTGTAGACTTTTCTGTTTTTTTTATGTCAAAATGTTTTTAAAGGAAATTGTGTGAAGTGATCATTCAATAATTTTTTGTTAATGTTGTTAAACTGTTGTGATTACATGACTTCACCTAAACAAATAAATACTGTTGAATATAATAACATAACCAGTTATCATCCCACTCCCCCCTCCAGGTTGCCGTTAGTTTAGTTTTCTTTCTCTCTAAATCACAGACTGTATATAAAAGCTCAAAGTACAAAAGTATCCATAATTCAGAAAGACAGAAACCTGCAGCAAGAACAGTTTTACACTTTAAAAGTTTTCACTTTATTTAATTTATTGTTTATTAGTTCAGTTTTTATAATCTACATGCAGAAAAGTGTAAGTCCCAGTAATGTTGTAATGTCATTGATCACACAGTGTTAATTAATAACACAATATGTCTTGTACTTTTACTATTTATTGTTTAGTAGAGATCCGTATAATAACAGCTTTATGTCGCATATTTAGTAACTTTATATCCAACAATGTTGCTCAGCAAAGAGTGTATTCATCACTAATATAGCATTTCAATCTTTAAGTTTGATTAATTGCTTTATTGATCATTTACTTAAGAAACTATAGCACAAAGGTTTTGTGCCTGTGTGGTGCGTTGCCCTTATTTTAATTCCTGAAAGACGGCAATCCTAGAGTGTGTGTGTGTGTGTGTGTGTGTGTGTGTGTGTGTGTGAGTCACACAAACGAGCAGCACGTAGCCTATGTTGTATGCTATGGCAGGAAAAACGCGGTTCTGCTCACGCAGCACTTGAAATTCTTCCTTTAGGAGTAAGAGAAAAGTTTTCTTTTCCACACCTGACACGCAGACATAAACTGTTTAAGCCACATAATTGTTTTGTTTCTCTTTTTCTGGAATCACGCTTCTTCTCCTCTCCCGATAAAAACCCGCCAGCCTGAGTTTGGGTGTGTTTGTGTGTGTGTGTGAGTGTGAGTCAGAGAAATAAACCACACCACCGAGCCTGTTATAAAGCAGGAAATCCTCTTCTGCTCCCTCATTTGTCCTTCATCCACTCGCGCGGGAACTTCAAACTCTCCTTCCAGGACTAGAAGTAAGACGAAGAGGAGTTTTTTTCTAACACCTGCTCCTGTTCAAGCCGGATCATTTTTATTTCTTCATCTGGATAGTGGTTTTACTTCCAGCAGCGTCTTTTTACCAGGTGAGTTACAAACTACTGTAAAATAGAGATCAGAGATGTGATGATAAACAAATTGTTTACACAAAGTGAGCTGAAACTGCTCGGTGAAATACTTGGACGTTGGGATGGAAAGTTTTCTAAACGTCCTGCTTACATTCCTGAAACTTTTGTGCTGTTGTGTTCAGACTTAAACTATGTTTCTCGGTTAAAGGATGGATTTAAATGGTTGTAAAGTCTGTAAATTCCTCCGTAAGTTCTGAAATCTCTTATTTAAAAGGTAAATTCAAGTTCACAAGTCAGAAGTTTCAAAAGATCTGAAAGCAAATAAGCCAAAAAGAATATGGAATAAAAAGTTTCTCCTCCCTGCACCTTTAATTAATGTCGTATCCTGAGCTGGGACGTGCCAGTTGGTTGGGGGGGAAATCCTGTTTTACGCCCGCGCAGATATCCAGGAGCGATTCCCATGGGAAACCTTTTGTTTTATGTTTATTACAGAAGGGTGTGTTCATCTATTCCAGACTTTATTACATGAGCTCCTACCTCTCACTGAAACAGCAACAATTTATGAAAGTTTGCTGTCGTTTATATGCACGTTAGTCACAGTTTCTTTTCTCTCTCAGACCCTTCATTAGAGTTATTGAGTTATTTTTTACATTAATGTGTTC
Source organism: Pseudomugil tenellus (assembly GCA_037177515.1). NCBI lineage: Eukaryota > Metazoa > Chordata > Actinopteri > Atheriniformes > Pseudomugilidae > Pseudomugil > Pseudomugil tenellus. The sequence continues at coordinate 1,256,501 of JBAMHX010000006.1, read as the reverse complement.
TTACTTCCGACCCTCCTCTTCCTCTTTTCATGCCTGACCTCCCATCTTTCTTCTCCTTCTTCGCTCCAGTTCAGTAACAGTTTCTTCTGTATACATGTGCATCTTTAAATGAGACTTTTACCAATAGTTACTATGACAGTAAATGTTTCTGGGTTATTCTGAGCCTCACAGCTTAATTTTTTCAGACCATTTTCCTCCACTGACGTCCACTTTTACACTCTGCACAGTTAGTTTTCTTGATTTTTACTTTTTGCAGTATCTGTGTCTGCTCCTCATTTTTCCTTGCAGAACTCTTTGGAGTTCAGGACGATAAACTGCACAGTGAAAAGAAAGTCATCTGTCTTTTGACAGGGTGTGTGTGGATTAAAACTGCAGCTCATGTTTTCATTTTCATATTCCATCCTTTGTGATCTCAGGTCAAAATGGCTCCAAAAAAAACAAAACCTGGATGCAACACTCAGGACATCAGGACTTTTTTTGACAAGGAAAACGTAAGTAGTTATTTAAAAAAAAGATGTTTAAACTAGAGTTTGCCGAGGTATCCGCTGTGTTTCCAGCTTATCTAATCGTTTTTTTTTATCCTTTCATCAGGCCACTCCGAGCAGCAGCACACCGAGGAGAGAGGTGACGAACAGGACACCTCAGGTGAGCTCTGAGTGTGATCTTTGGTCCAGCACACCTGATGGAAATCAAATGGATCCAGCAGCTTATCATGATCTGCACAGTGATCATTCATTTTAAAGTGGTGTATTAGAGCAGTAATTCACATTTTTACTGGTTTTGATCGTAATTATTATTTCTTCTAATGTAATCGTATTAATGGTCGCACATCTGCTGTACAATACAACATTTCCTTCATGGTTTTTAGTGGTACTGCTATATCTGCACCATCAACAAACACATCTGCCGCAAGAACAGACCAAATTCTGTACAAAAACAATTCATTCTTTAGCAGTGACTATATCTGGGATCTTTGAGGGGCTTCTTGTTTTAGATTCATTACGAAAAGAAAAAATACCATCACAGCACTTTTTACATACATGAACCAGTACAAACAGACTGGACCTGCTACTGGGTCCTCGGATTGAAGGGGTTAAGGTTCATCATGAAACCAGAGTTTGCCGAGTTCACCGCTGTGCTCTCAGCTCATCTGATCGCTTCTTAATCCGTTCATCAGGACACTCCAAGCAGCAGCACACCGAAGAGAGAGGTGACGAAGAGGACATCTCAGGTGAGCTCTTACCTCAGTGTAAAGGATCAGTGAAGAAAGTTAGAGAGGTTTAATTTCTATACCTACAAGGTAGATAGATCCATTTGGAGGGAGGGCCAGTGAGTTATGCAAGTTATTTTGAACAGTTGTCTGGACCTGCTACTGGGTCATTCGGGTTGAAGAAGTTAAGGTTCATCATGTAACTTCCTACTCATTCTATCGTTTTTACATTCTTTCATCAGGACACTCCAAGTAGCAACACAACAAGAAGAAAGCTGATGAAGAGGACGCCGTCTGAGGTGAGTTCTTCATCAAGCTACAAGTTAGCGATAGCAAGGAAGGACAGCAGCTCGGTGCACAGTCCGCTAGAAAAAAATCTTTGTTCTTGTTGTCAAGCTACGTCAGAACAAAATTACTTTCATATAGGCTTTGCCCTTTAAGGCTATCGCTAGTGGGTTTATCTCCCATTCATGTAGCACTGACAGCTTTATTCCACCCTCACCTGCATTTTGGGTCCCACGTCGGCCTCCAGTATAAATTGGGCTGAAGCCTGAAAAATGACTACCAGTTTTTTCCAACACTGAACAACACTGAAAAGAAAAAATGACTACAACCAGCGGCATCCAGCAGTGCCCGGTCTGCCAGACCGACTTTATTCTTGGCTCTGACCTGCATGGCAAGTGTAAAGGCTGCCTCCGTCCTCCTCTCAAGGGGCCGGGTTGACACCTCTGATTGGCTTTCCTTTCTGCCAGATGCTTGTTCTGGGGCTGCACGGTGGAACGGTGGTTAGCGGTGTTTTCTCACAGCAAGCAGGTTGCTGGTTTGATACTCGGTTCGGGTGGTGGCCTTTCTATGTTCTCTCCATGTTAGCATGGGTTCTCTCTGGGTATTCAGGCTTTCTCTCAGTCCAAAGACATTTACATTGGGGATAGGCTGACTGGCAACTCTAAATTGCCCATAGTGAGCGTGTGTGGATACATTCTGACACCAAAATCCAAATATCCTCATTGTTTTATATCGGTTTCTGATAATAGTGCTTGTTAATATAATACCTAAATAAGCACGTTGAAAATCAATGAAGAAACATGTGTTCGGTTTTTTAAGTATTTCATGAGTATTAGAGTAATATATGGTAGCGTGGGGGTTAGCACTGTTACTTCATAGCAAGTAGGTTGCCAGTTCAAGCCCCAGCACGGAAGGTGGCCTTTCTGTGTGTGTTTCTGAGTTTGCATGTTCTCCCCGTGTTAGTGTGGGTTCTCTCTGGGTTGTTCGGCTTCCTCCCACAGTCCAAAGACACTATCACTTTGGGGATAGGCTGATTGGGGACTTTAAATTGCCCTTAGGAGTGAGCGTGTTTGTCTGTGTGTTGGCCCTGTGATAGACTGGCGGCCTGTCCAGGGTGTAACCTGCCTCTCGCGCAATTGTAAGCTGGGATTGGCTCCGGTCACTCCCCCTCTGTTTGGGATTAGCGGTGTATGATGGATGCATGCGTTGTCTGGAGGAGAAGCAATGGTGTTTTGAGTTATTCACCACTGAGTTCCCTACCAGAGTACAAGGTAGAGACGGCCATTGATCCACTAGATGCAGTAAGTCAATTGCTGGCAGGAGTTGATTGACTCCACCAGCCTTGCTTTGCCTCTTCTGCCTGGTTGAACTGGCTGACCCGGACAACATCCACCCCACGATATCCACACTTTAAATATCAGCTTTAACAAACCTGCTACTACTGGACAGCTTCTATGTGAGCTGAGAGCCATCATCGAGAAGACAACTGCCTTCTATACAACCCTACAGTCTTGCCTGCGCAGCCCCCTCCGATATGGAAGACAGGATCACAACTGAGTATGCCAGTTATCGTGATCTGTCTGACCAGTCTTCACCTAAACTCTGATTAATAATTGGTTGTTGGGGTTTTCGTAGTACGATTTCCCACCAGTCCCTCCCCTGGAGCCAAGCCTATCAGCAGTTTTTGGTGTAAAGCTGCAGGGCATCAATCAGCTGATAGTCTGCTTCTTGACTGGTCACATCAGTGTGTCTACCAGCGCTCAGCTGCTGCAATCATCTGCTTTCAGAGCTCCACCGACAGTGGGTCCTGTACTGGTGGATGAACAGACTGATCAGCAAATGATATAATCTGTAATTTGCGTGTAGCACCCGCGGCTCAATGAAGTCCTGGAAACAGTGCTGTCATCTCACGAATGCTTTCTAAATGCTTTTCAGTCAGGTGGCTATCTCTTATGAGTCAGTTCAGTCCGGCAAGGAAAATCTGTGTTTTGACTCCCATTATTTCCTTGTTTCCAAGAGGACAGGTGGAATTAGACCTATCTTCTATTTGTCGCTGTTCAACAAACCCATCACCACCAGATGGATTCACATGTTGATGATCAGACGGGTATTGGAATGCATTCTCAAAGGTTCACCTCCATAAACCTGAGATTCTTAGTCCTGAGCATTTCTCTTTTCAGGGGGAATAGTATCACTACAACCATCTGTCGTTTAGTTATACCCCCGCCCCACACACATTCTCCAAATGCATGCTACCATTGTGCTCAGCGGGGATGAGGGTCATCTTTTATCTGGACGACCTGCTTCTGTTGGCCTGGTTCGGGAAAGAGGCAACAGTGCAGAGACAAAAAATGAGGATGTGTCTGTCATATCTGGGCTTCTCCATAAACTGGCAGAACCCCCCCCATTTCATCACAGTCTATAATCTGCAAGAGAGTGGAGTTAAACTCAATCCCCATGAGAGAGCAACTGCAGAGAGCCTCTCAGCTGATGGCTCTGCTACACCGTGTCACTACCGTGTCACATCATGGTAACATCCCTGTTTGTCATCCAGTTACTGGTCACGATGTCAGGGGGTCACGTGGTCGTACCCCATACAAATGGCCCTTAACGTGAAAACTGCATGAATGATCATACTGGTAGGGACATTTGCAAGAGGGCTATGCTCTCGGTGAGCCCATTTAGCTCCTCCATGTGACATTTTTCTGTTTGCTACTGAGTTCCCATGTGTGACCCTGGAACACAAAACCAGTCGAATGAGTAAAACTGTGTATTATTGCGTAAATCTGCATAAAATGCCGATCTTCACCTTTGCGATGTATTGGCGACGATTACTAAAAATATCGCAGTGTGACTTAGCACCGGTTTTGTGGTCCAGGGTCACATATTTCCTGCGCAATCAATAAAGTATTGTGTGTGTGTGTTTGTGTGTGTCTCAGAAATATTTTTGTATTTTCAGACGCCTACATGGAGTCCCCTCAAGGTGAAGGATGAGAATATTGGCGATTCGGTGAGTATGACACACCTTCCTGCCATCAAATGCTCCACATTCTGATTTTTAAACAATGAAAACTCATTTAGTCTTCTTTGATTTCCTGCAGGGCGAGCACTCACACAACTTCGTAGTGATATTCTCCCCAAATGATCGCAAAGAGTTCACTCTCCACTGTGATCTGCCTCGCGCACTTCTGGTGGCAATCAGATCAGACCTAAAGATGTCAGAGAAGATCAAAATCTGTGCAGATGAGAACATAATCATTCAAATTGGTAAAGAGGACAGAAAGTGTATAGTTGCATCACACTTCCCTTGTTCTTGTGTTGGTGATGGGGAGTGTGTGACTCTCTGGCGTAAAACAGATCCAGTTGAGAAAATCCAACCAAGTGAAAAAGATAAGACCATACTTCCTAAAGATAGTTATTCTGTCTTCTACATAGATACAGGAAAGCAGAAAGCAAATAAGATTTTTAGAAGCTCACTAGTCAGTCAGTTCAAATACCTCTGTGTTTATGGGGAGATGGGGACGACCGTGGAGGAAGCTCTAAAAAAAGATGGCCGCTTTAAAGACAACCTTGGCGAATTCACTTTGGTTGATAACAATAGTCCTAACCGTGTCACTGAGTACACACAAACGGTGGACAGCCTCCACCAGAGAGAGTTTAAAATCTGTTTACCTGTGAAGAAAAGAGACAGTGGCTCAAAGCCAACAGTGTCCATCTCAGATGTGGCCCATATGAGAGGGATCAGTGTGCAAAGCGCTGTAGACAAACCCAACAGCAATGAAATGAATGCTGAGTTTTCAGAGCTGAAAGAACTGTTGGAGATGTGGTTTCCTGGTGATTCTTATCAGAAAGAAGTAAATCTGAGGAAGGAGAACTTTGGAAAGAACCAGCAGTCTTTCAGCGAAGTTTACAGAGTTAAGAAGCTGTTTGAAATGGGCAAGTCTGTCTGTAAGATCATTGTCAAGGATGTTTGTACTGGAACAGGCTTCGTGCTGTTTGACAGCTTCATCGTGACCAGCGCTCATTTACTGAAAAACTGTGTAGAAGGAAAAAGTCTGCAGGAGGATGTAGAAGTGTATGTCTTCTTTAACTACGAGGAACCAGAACCAAATACAAAATACTTCTACTTTTCTGCCGAGAAAACATTAGCTGACATTGACTTTGAGCTGGATTATGTTGTTCTACAGCTCCAAACTGAGGGCCGGAGACATAACCAAGCAAACACAGAGAACATAAAGGTGCCACCAGGACTCCTGGAGAAAATGGGTCCACTCCCTAAAAGTGGTGAGGCCTGTCTCATTGGCCACCCAGGTGGAGATGTGAAAAAAATGGATCCCACATGGATCATTGAGGCAGAAAAGAGAGAGAAGGCAGTTTATGATCACTTGGCTCCACATACACATACACTCTTCACTCTCCACTCTATCATTCAAACAATCTGGGATCAAGGTATAAAGGACATCATGCAGGGTGGGAGGACAGATAAGGTGGGGACCTACAACACTTTCATGTATCATGGGGCTTCTGGCTCTCCAGTGTTTGATGCCCATTTCCAAGTTGTTGGGTTGCACACTGCAGGATACACTTATGGGTTTGGAGGGCACGAAGAGAGTGTGATTGAATTCGCCCAACCTCTGCAAACTATTACTGAGAAGTTTGTCAGTAACCTGAAAGCAAGTTATGACAACAAGCTGTTGGACAAAGTTAAGCAGGTAGCTGAGAAGAACAAATATCTTAAAATGATCCTCCATCCTGAGTCAGCAGATCCTGAAGAGCCTATGGCTTTGGGTTAGACTCTCAGATCAGAGGCTGTCGAAGGAGAAGCTAAACAAAGCCAGCTATGGAAATTATCTTAATGTTTTTTTGCAATTAAATCAGTTTATAATCAGCTTCCTTAAAACTGAGTTATGTTTCACAAATAGATGTTACATCATCTGTAGTTGTGTCCCAACGCAGGGTCTGTAGACTTCAGTGTGTAGACTAATTAGGCTACAGAGTGTTCTAAATAGTCTACAGTCCAAAGTGTGCCTATCCTTACTGAAATGAGACGGCCTTACCTGCAGTAGAACCATAACTACCCCGTCAGAGGCAACGACTAGGGGTTTATTCTTGAACACCCCAATCTTCAATTTTCTCCAATCCTAAAATACATATACAAGTATAGAAAAATTAATGTACAACATCATTATGTGACACATCTTCAGGTCATGACCTTTCATTTATATCTGATTTGACAGTGGGGTTAAGCCAATACAACTTTCAGGTTTTAGCGCCCCCTGGTGGCCAACCTAAAAATAATAAATGGCTCAAAATGGAATCAGTTAATTCTCTCTATGATATCTATACATATGCACAACATGAGAACTCTACATTGAAAGTTGTTCAAGTTATCACATAAAGGATCTGTGATGGAGCTAGTAGAGCTATAATATCCTCGACACTCTGTTTCAGAATATAATTAACCATAATACTCCAGTCCTCTATGTATATCCTGTTTATCCAATTAATTATCCTTTTTTTCAGCAAAACACATGAAAATTTGAAAAAAAAAATAATAACAAAAAACGCCTCAGTGGTTTGAATTTTATTTCTTTTCATTGACCATAACTCTGAAACACGTGGTGGAGGCTCAGGTGAGCTTTACTCGGGGTGAGAGCACAGTGAAGCTCTCTCATCTAGCTGAGCACATCCTCTCAAGCTGACGTTAACTTCCATAAAACGTTATCCTGGTCGAACAGATTCATTTTATTTATGTTCATGGGACACAGTGCTGCTGCCATCCCACTAGCAGAAATATGTGCTGGGACAAATATGTGTGCAGTACTTGGTTGTTGCTATGACTGAAGTGTGTAGACCCTGAATTAGGACACCGCTTATAAATGAACATATACACAATGACTTCCTTTAAATTGCTGTTTCTCTTCCTCAGCTGAAATCTAAAAGAGATGAGTTTCAGATTGTTGCTCCTGAACTTTGGACCAAAGATGAACACTGTAGAGAGGCAGGTCTCACATCTCTATGGTCTTTTCACAAACAGCTGGCAAATACAATTACAATCTGATGGTTTTGGGATTGGTGTAAAAGTTAATCAAAATGTCTTTTTATATGTTTGTTAATGATTTGTTTTACATTATTGGTAATAGTTTGTTGGTGTCTTCTGGTGTTGCGGTAAAAGTGTTTTGTATCTGCTCTGAATTTATGTGTAAAAACTTAGAGAAAACTGCTTTAATAGCTTGAGATTTAAACCGTCCAAATATAAAATCCAAATATCTAATTTTTACTTTTTCATCATTTTATAGTAGAAAAGTGTAACTACAGCTCAGTCATCTTCCAACTGGAAGGTCAGAGTATTGATTCCTGCTTCCTCTGACTAAATGCCGAAGTGTCCTTGGGCAAGACACTGACCAAGTTGCCCCTGATGTGCCTTTGGGCGTGTTTGCATGCTTTGATTTTGCAAATTATGTTTTTTTTTATTAAGAAGTAAATGATATGTGTGTATTC
>JBAMHX010000006.1:1234375-1244647 GCA_037177515.1 Pseudomugil tenellus | reverse complement strand
CTATGAAGCGCATTGTAGACTAGCACCTCATGGGAGATCATTAAAATTTCTTTACATAAAATATTAAAAGCATCAAAAAAGATGTAGAGAAAGCAACAAAAAGCAAAAATCACAATAGTATCTTAAAAATGACATAAAATTAGTACTATTGGATGTACAATAAAGCAAATGTTTAAATCTAGATTTAGTTAAAGTTTAATCTCTACTGGTAGTTTTTTTTTACTTGTTTGCTACAGAACAGCTAAATGCTTCAATGTTCTACAACTTTGGATATGATCATTTTCTCATCAGGTTAAAATGAAGACGTTTTGGTTGTTAAAACAAAGAAAATGGTGATAGGTTCATGATTTCCTGATTTAGATGATTATTTTATCTATGTTTGATCAAAATTTTACCTTTGATTAATGCTATTAGCTTTTTAATCATTGAACAAGGTATTGCTACATTGCTAATCTTCCATCATGCAGCAGCAAAGCAAACTTCCTCTGACTGACAACCTTCCAGCTACAGCTCATACTGAACAAGCTTAACATTCCCATTAATTTTGTACTGTATGGTTTCCCAGTCAAAGATGTTTCCTTTTTGTGAACTGGTCCTAGAAAACACTTCTTTGATTGCACTGTCAGACAGAACAAAGTCCCACATATTGACATCAGTGATCTCTCCGACAAAACTCTGACCGCTATCAAAACCTTGAAGGATGTCCTCATCTGGATCCTGTCCCAGGATAACTTTGCCTCCTGACCGGACAGAGTGACCCTCCCTGTAGATTTTGGTGAGACTCTTCCTGCCATCCAAAAAGATGGCAATTGCACCTGAACTGGAATTCCAGGTGACGCACAGGTGGGTCTGCATGGCGCCGAGTTCAGGGATCCGGAAGTATGCTCCATCTCCAGAAGAAGCCAGGTAGACCGACAGACTAAACAATCACATTTAGATTGATAAATACAAGCATGCGAGACAGAGAGATGAACGTATTATTTGTGTCTTTGTTCTACCTGCCGTCCTTTTCCCGCCACACATTCAGTTCATCAACCCCATAAGCATAGTATGAAAACAAGATGACCTCCCGCTTGCCGCTGAGCTCTGTGGCCACACGCATACACAAAGTGAAGGCCCCAAGATCCAATCTTTTCTGAGGGATCAGCTCCACATAGCTGTTAGATGTCTCAGCGGGGAAAATCAGAGTCTTTGTGGGAGGAATCCCTGAAAGACAACTAGCAAGATTCTGCTATGAAATATGGTTATATATATTTGCATGTCTGGTCAGGATCCGGTCTCAGTCAGGGTCATGTTGCAGAAGAGATGCGAGTCCGGTCTTGATTAACCTGTTTTAATGACAGTTTCAGTTGTAGCTTACTGACTTAAAATAAAAATAATAATATTAATGATCCCAGTGAACAATCCAGGGTGTACTCTGTCTCTCGCACAATAACTGCTGGGATAGGGTCCAGCTACCCGCCACCCTGAGCTCGATGAAGAGGTTGAGAAAATGGATGTGCGGACAGATGTACACTTACCCGCCCACACCACAGAGAGGGAGATGAGTAAAAGGATCGCTGACCGCATCATTTTTCCTGATCAAACCTTCAAAACATGAAGTTTCTCTCTCACCATTTTGATTTACATGAAGCAGATTTTATTTTAATCTTCATCTTAATGTGCAGAAACATGAACTGAGGATTTAAAAGTAAAGTGAAGCAAGATACTTACAGTTCTGCTGACTTTCTCCTGCTTGCTGCAAAACACTCGAACCTTTATAGCCCGTTTGGACACGACAAGCAAACAAAAAGATAATTTTTGTTTGCTTATCAGCTTATAAGCTGATGTCCTTGGGGTTAAGGAACATGTCTGAAACGTTTGAACGCCCAGAAAAGCTCACAGTGCAACTTGTTTCCACATTTATAACCAGGTCGTGCAGACATGTTCAACTAAACAAACATTTTCTCTTTGCAAAGTTGCTGTTTTTCTAATTTATGACATTTCAAATATCTTCTGACATTGATGGTATCCCATACTGAACCATTTCAGGTGTTATTTAATGCCAATATTCCAGGAATCCCAGTTGGCAAACAGAAACTTTGTCCCTTTAGTTTATTTTTCTTCTCACCTTTGGTTCAGTCGGGATGGGTTCGGTTCAACAGCCAGGCGCAGATTACAGATGACTGGAAATGCTCCTGATTCCCATCAGCAGAGGGTGGAGAAGTGGAGCAAAGGAGCATGACCAAATAAAACATTGCCATGGAAACTGGCACAGATTGGGGAGTAAAAATGGCTGCAATGTGTAAAATAAATGCTCTTACTGAGAAATTTGATGCTGATCTAATAAACGTTTCAGTGAAAGTAGAAGAATTATGTTTTTTTAACGGTTTTATCATTTAGGTAAACATGTTTCAAACATGAAATAATGAAAATGTCACCATGTCAGGATAAAGCACAGAGTTATGTTATTGAAGGGTTAATATACTAAAAAAAATAGTTTTAATAGAAGAGAGGGAGGCCTTGTTTGCCACCATCAGACCTGAAAGGATAATTAATCATTAATCTGACAAAAACAAACTAAAATAACGTTATGGAAGATTTCAGATCTTACTTGATTCATTTTATGAATGTGTTATTCATTTCACTTGTGAGAGTATATTGGGTCTCAGCACCTTGTTAAATGTCACATTAATATGTCAAAATGCATCCTTTAATCTTGTACCATTTGTGTTTGAGAACAACCTGAATTGCAATTCTGTATTTGTCTGTTTGACTTTATGTTTGCCATATTCTTCTGATTGTTTTATTCCTTGTTCAGTAAGCTTTGTTAATCATTTTCACTTCAGAACCAGACTCCTCATCTTTCCCATAACATCTGGTGTCATGAAGTGGTTCGGAGAGGTCAGCTGTAGACCACTGGTGCTTTAAGGAGGTGGTGGGAGTCTTTCAGTCAGTGGGGGCTAGAGAACCGCTTTTTAAGAGGGAAAAATCCCTTCCCACGGGTAGGCTTCAAAAGCGAACTGAAGGTCCTCACAAGATAAAGGTAAGACTGTAAATTTAATCAAAACTGACTGCACTGTTTCACATTTCAAATCTGAAACTGACAGATTGTTTTCTGCTCTGTCCAAATGTCCAAGCAAAATGCATAACAGAACCGATTGGCCGCGCTCGTGGTCTTGCTGAGCCTTGGTGGGTTTTTACTACTTCTCATCCCACCACAGTTGGCTCAGCACACTAAGAATAGCAACTATCTGACCTTCAGCCGGCTCCCCAAAAGACACAAGAAGCTGGGCCACGGCAGGAACTGTGGGGACAAAGCACAAGACACCACCACTCACTGTTTTCGAAGGTAGGGGTGGCTGCACTGACAAAAACCTATCCTGGTGTCCCAATCCTGGACTGAATCAGAGGTGCTGAGGGACCGACATGGTATGTTACAAACAACACCATACCTCTGAAGGTGCCAGACACATGCTAAAAGGTCTCAGATCGCTGCGGAACGGAGATGCTGTCTGGAATGCTGGTAAAGCTGAATTGAGTACGATGGGACGCTGCACCATACCTCTTCGTCTAGACAATTAACAGTCTAAGGAGGGAAAATGTCTCCATGTGATTCCATGTACTCTGCTCTCTCTGGGAAGAAAAGAAAAAAATGACTTGGACATTGGTGGGCTGCTTGTACTGAGAATTATCTGGAGGGTCATCACTAGGACTAGTGCTTTAGACTGCTGAGAGGGTGAGGAGTGAGAGAGGCCTTGAGGCTCAGTGAAGCATCGTTTGGTGACGTAACATACAGAGACACACACAGCTGTTTAAACCAAAACATGACACCATTCTCTCTCCATGCAGAAAAGCAGGTAACACACACAGAAAATGCTGGAGACAGCTAAAACACATGTTTCCTTTCTTTTTCTCATTTTCTCTCCCTCACTGTCAACAAATACAACACCAGCTAGAGACTGAATTACATACTCATATGCACACACACATACACACAAAATTGGACATATACACAGATTTGACATTCCTCTGCTTTCTTGCAGTGAAGCCTTGAGCCTTGCTTTCATTCTGACAGACTAGTATAAGCAAATTCTGTGTTAAAGCAGAAGATTGCTCATATATCTTTAAGACCAACAATGTCTGACTAGTGACCTTTTAGAGTGTTTTCCTAGTGACTTTGACCATATCAGGTTGATTGAGCCATAAAAAATTGTTTGAGTTTATAATTTGAAGAGAAAACCTGAATGTCTGTAAATATTGTATATTCAGTATCTGCATATAAGCAGATCTGTAACAAAGTTTGATTAAAAAGCTTTAAATGGTATCACATCTACTGGGTTGTTTTAAAACATGGCAATCCATAACGGAAAAATTGAATCAGACCAGTAATCTCCACAACACAAGCTTAAAGCCTTAGCCTGGATCACCTCCACTTTCTGTAAATGAATCTTAGCAGCTGAGCCATTAAACAAAGTAACCATAATCTAAAACTGATCGTATCAATGCTGTTTATAATATCCGTAGGGCTCCCCTACTAGCCCCCCACTCACAACCTGACAGACACCTTATAACATTCAAAATTCCTTTACATTTAGTTACTACTCTAGAAATATGTTCATTCCAGGTCATAAAGCTATTCAACCACATTCCAAGGAATTTTAAAGTCCTATTTTGTCCTAGGTCTCGGCCATATAAGTTAATATCTGCCACCACATTTCTCTGTCAAGTAAAAACCATTATTTTCGTCTTTTCCACCGAAAACTGAAATCCCCATGTATAGGACCATTTTCCCACAACCTTTATTGAATTTTGTAACTGTTGTATCTTATATAATACATCCTTTTCTCTCTTCACCTCAGCCTCGACTTTCCTTTCTACTGAATAAACAGTTGTCGCAAAGCTACTGCCTTTTGGCTTAAAATCTGATCTACCTTTTGAGTTCTTTGCCTCCTTTCTTACAGAAGAATCTTGTATGTCTCCAAAAAGTGGGTCACTTGCAATTTTAACTTGCCTTTCAATAAACTCAACAATATCCTTAAATGTAGCCCTTCTATGACATTTCTCCTGTAGGTCACAGACAATATTTCTCCACTTATCTTTAAGTTTGTAAGGCAGTTTCCTTATAATTACTTGCATGTTAGCTGGTACATCTAAGTCATGCGTTGATCCTTCCCCACCAATTACATTACAACAGCTCCTCAGTAGAAAACGATATGCCTGTAAAGTCTTTACATCTTCTGATTTTATCATTGGCCACATCAAAACCTTCTCCATATAAGCAGAAGCTATTTTGTATGAATTTCCAAAATGCTCCTGAAGCAGTGCCTTGGCCTTGAAATATCCATCATCATGTGGCATATGATGACAGCTTCTGACAAGCTCTCTTGGATGCCCCCTGGTGTACTGCTCAAGAAAGTACAAGCAGTCCTTAGCGCTTGTTGTTCTTGCTTCAATGCTATGTACAAATGCTCTCATAAAGGTTTGATATTGTAAAGGATCACCATCAAAAATCTGAATGTCCCTTCTTGGAAGCAAGAACAAAGATTGTTGCTCAACTAGCAGTGAAGTAATTTCATTTTGTTTTGCCAATACCGATGTTAAATTAGTCTGCTCGTCATTACTTTGCATTAATGGTGCAGAGGAAGTTGTTTGTGGCTGCAGCTGAGAATATGACATGGTACCATTTCTTACACTCTGCTGCGTCTGCTGCCTTGTTGGTTGTTCAGGCACTACAAATCTTGCTCTTGTTTCAGATGGATATTGCTGCTGATTATCTTCAGAAATACTTGTTGCCTGTGCAGCAGTCGGAGCAAAACTTTCAGCATCTGCATTTAATGTTTGCACAGTCCTCCGACCTTTGTGCAAATAACACCAGATTCACAACGCTTAGAAGCAGAAGCTTGTGAACTCTGTCCGGATCTGAGAATCTCCAATTTTGCCATTGATGCTGCTAATTCCATTTCCAAATCAAACCTTTCTCTCTTTATCCTAAGTTGTTCCACCTGCTCTTCCAATGCATGCTTATTTTTTAACAATTTTTGACGAACAATCAGTGCAGCTACTTCTGCTTCTGTTTTAATGCGCGCAGATGAAGTAGATGAAACACCAGATCTGCTTCCCACTGAACTCTTTTTTTTATCTTCTGCTTTCTACATTAGAAACACTATCATTAGGTTGAATATCATCTTCACTAACTTCAGTTGTCGAACTACTCTCTGAACATTGACTGCCACCTTTTTCCACATTTTGTGGAGCAGATATTTCCCCACAAATTAACTGAGATTCTAATACTTGATTTTCCATGCTCTTCTTATCTGAGCTTTGACCAAGTTGTCCATTTATATCACAAAGCCATTTCTTGACTTCTTCAACAAATTCAACATTGTGTTTGTATATACTAGAAAACCATGCATTCTGTTTATCTTGTTCTTCCACAGGAAGCAAAGAAATCATAGAATTATGAAGCTGATTAGTATTTTTTAAACAGCTTAGACAAGTCATCAATGTGAGACTGAATGTTAGAAGCATTTCCTTCATTTTGCATAAGCTCTTTAATCACCTTTACAACAGCCTTTATGTTATTAATTTTTGTCTTCCGATCTAATTGAAACCTTTCGATTTTATTTTCCAGAGCCTTTGTAGTAAGTTTTACCTGCCTTTTCTGTTTATCTTTTGCATAAACCTCAGAACTCGAATATCCTTCACCAGGTTCCATTTTCCAACAAAATAAGCAAAATTCAAAGTCATGCAAAATTCACATCCCATTTTCCATTCATACAGCCTTTTTATCAAAGTAATTTACATCAAAATGACTTAAGACCAGCAATTAAACAGATTTCAGTCCATGTCCAGAGTCCAGTTCATGTGAAAGACTTAAATTCCCCTCTAAACTGCCTATCCAAGGCTTACTAAAACTTACCCTATCCTTTGGTGAGCGGTGGGTATTTATGCATCTATATACCATTAGTCTGGAAGAAGACTGTCTGACCTCAACAAGAACTACGGCGATGCTCCCAAGCATATAGCTTCAACCACTATTTTCACCACTAAAACAAAAGAAAACAAGAAACCGCCTAATGAGGTTGTATCACTATGCCCTACAGGGGAAAATAACTCACTTTCATATAAATCTTGTTTCGTGTTGCCATACCTTAAATTCCAAGGCCTGCAATGAATTAATCAAACCTGTCCATCGATGAACGTAGGGGCTCCAATCACGGCATCTCACACATCGCGTGCCAGCGAACGCCAACACGTCTTAAAGATATCCCAGGCATCCAACTTCGTAACAACATCCACTGGTTCTTCTTGATAAACTTTGAATCTTATTAAAATTTAC
This sequence comes from Pseudomugil tenellus, assembly GCA_037177515.1. Classification (NCBI taxonomy): domain Eukaryota; kingdom Metazoa; phylum Chordata; class Actinopteri; order Atheriniformes; family Pseudomugilidae; genus Pseudomugil; species Pseudomugil tenellus. The sequence continues at coordinate 1,237,326 of JBAMHX010000006.1, read as the reverse complement.
ATTTTTTATTGACTAAATGTTGCGGCTAATTGTCCAAGACACCAACTTGCTCAGCCGCGGCAGGCTAAACACGAGAGATACATTGCTGACGCGCACTTGCACTTCACATTACGTTTATTTTTCTTCACACAACTTACAGCCTCTACGTGAGGAATAACAATGCGTAACGGATTCATTTGACTTTAGTTTGCGGTCAATAAAAAATATCGCTCCAGAGCTCACCTCACCTCTACATCCTAACAGACAGCCCCGTGCGCCCAGGTGACTGCATCTATTTATAACTACAAACCCAAGTGACGCCCATTTTTCAAATACCAATTAAATGAATACACACCAGTATGGCTCCTACAGTAACCTTTGTTCTATATATCTAATATTTTTAAATCTTTTCCATAGTGCTCCATCAACTGCAAATAGAGATCACATTATCAAAGACATAATTTGTCATAACCAAAAACAAAACTGGATTAATTACAATTCAATGAGGGATTCTAGTTTCAACATTTTGCGCATGTTGATAATGTGCCTTGTGAGCGGGTTTTCAACAGTTTTCGTTTTGCGCATGTCCGAGTGAACGCTGGCGCTTCCTGCTGGCGCTGCTCGCCGTCGCTCTTCACCAATTTTTGTTTAAAACTAAGATTTTTTAGTCTTTTGTTGGCTCAATCTCATTTAGATTGACTCTCCACTGCGTGCCAATAAACATTCGAACTGTTCACTAAACGGCAAGTGAATCAGGTCCCAGCTTCTGCCTACCTCTGCTGTCAGCTCTTCCGTTGCTCCAACATAGGAATTCTCTGTCTGGTGGCAATATGTGGATCTATGGGTTGCATGCCTTATCTTCTGGGCGACCTTCTCCATGATCTATAGTCCACTGGTTGGACTCCAGCAGTACCCATCTGCTGAGCTTTGGTGGCTTCGCTTCCACCTGTACAACTCACCGCCAATTGTGCTTCATTTGGAATCGGAGATCAGCTCCAACCCCATCACCTCTTCCAAATCAACCTATTTTTCCAAATTAATTTTCAACAGTAAAGGAAACTAAAAAACCCTTTTTTCCTTAGTCAATAACACCACATAGTCTCCCGATCTCTTTGCTACGCATCTTCTCTCAAACGATTGTATTTCTATAATGTCTTTTTTAACACCAAAACACACAAGATCCACAATGAAATAACCTTCAATGCAAGCACATTTACTTTTACTACAGATCCCTACATTCTTCCTCTCTCCACGTTTTCTCAATTTACTCTTCCCTCAGCTACTGAAATTTCCTCCCTGGTCCATAAATCCAAACTCTCAACCTGTACATTAGACCCTATGCCAACTTCCCTGGTTGAAGCCTGTCTACCTTCTCTCATTCCTCTAATAACATCTATCCTACATTCCTCTCTGACTTCTGACATTGTACCTTCTTTATTTAACACTGCACAAATAACTCAGATTATCAAAAAATCCAGTGCAGACCCAACTGACTTTAACAATCTGCACCCAATATCCAATCTCCCATTTATTTCAAAAACATTGGAAAAATTGTTGCTTCCCAACTCCACGCTCACCTCACTGACAATACATTATATGAACAATTTCAATCTGGTTTCAGACCCCACCACAGTACAGAAACGGCCTTAATCAAAATCACAAACGATCTTCTACTTGCTGCTGATTCTGGACTCTTAACATTTCTCATCTTATTAGACTTAAGTGCAGCTTTTGACACAGTCACTCATTCAACACTAATTGACAGACTCATTTCTATTGGCATTTCACACACTTCCCTCCACTAGTTCATTTCATATCTCTCTAATCGCTCTCAGTACATCCAACTTGGTTCTTACTCCTCCCTACATTCTCCTGTTTCTTCAGGTGTTCCCCAAGGCACAGTTATCGGCCCCATTTTATGTATAATTTATCTCCTTCCTTTTTGTCAGATTTTCAGAAAATATAACATACACTTTCACTGTTATGCAGATGAAGCTCAGCTCTATATCTCCTCCAAACCATCAAACATTCTCCCCCCATCCACCCTTACCCACTGTCTTGAGGAAATCCAATACTGGTTTTCCGCCAATTTTCTCAAACTGAACAGTAATAAAACCGAAGTCCTCTTACTTGGCACCAAATCCACATTAAGCAAACTTGACAGTTTCACAATCACTCTTGATAACTCCTCCATCTCTCCCTCCCCTCAGGTAAAGAGCTTGGGTGTCATCCTAGATAGCACTCTCTTATTCCAGTCACACATCAACAGTATCACACGCAGTGCCTACTTCCACCTCAGAAACATAAACTGCATCCGTGCCTCACTCACCCCTCACACAGCCACCATTCATGTCAACAGCCTGGTCACATCACGTCTGGACTACTGCAATTCCCTACTAAATGGTCTGCCCCAAAAAAAACCAAACAAAAAAAAAAACCAATCCATTAACTGCAACTCCTCCAAAACTCTGCTGCCCGAATCATCACTAGAACCCCTTCTACTCACCAAATCACCCCAGGAGCTTCACTTGCTCCTGGTTCATTATCGTATTCAGTTTAAAATCCTACTCCTCACATTCAAGTCTATCCATAACCTTGCTCCTGCCTATCTCACAGATCTCCACCATGTCCCCACACACTCCCGCTCACTCAGGTCTTCCTCCTCCATCCAAGTAACAGTCTATTCAGCTCGCCTCAGCACTATGAGGAGCAGGGCCTTCAGTTGCTCTACCCCCCCATCTCTGGAACTCACTCCCTGCTGACCTCCATAATTGTGAATCACTTTCAGTTTTCAAATCTCAGCTCAAAACTCACCTGTTCAAATGAGTATACTCCACCTAAACATCACTCTCCCTTCTTATTGTTTTATATATTTTTTATTGTATTGTTTTTATTGTGGGGCTGCACGGTGGCGAGGTGGTTAGCACTGCAGCCTCACAGCAAGCAGGTTGCCGGTTCGATCCCCGGCTCGG
>JBAMHX010000006.1:1207545-1220632 GCA_037177515.1 Pseudomugil tenellus | reverse complement strand
TGTTTATAACAGGTTTAAAACAGGTTTATAACATGTTTATAACAGGTTTAAAACAGGTTTATAACATGTTTATAACAGGTTTAAAACAGGTTTATAACATGTTTATAACATGTTTATAACTTGTTTATAAAATGTTTATAACTGGTTTAAAATATGTTTAAAACATGTTTATAACATGTTTAAAACAAACATGTTTATAACATGTTTAAAACAAACATGTTTATAGCATGTTTAAAACATGTTTAAAACATGTTTATAAGATGTTTATAACAGGTTTATAACATGTTTATAGCAGGTTTATAACATGTTTATAGCAGGTTTATAACATGTTTACAACAGGTTTAAAACAGGTTTATAACATGTTTATAACGTGTTTATAACTTGTTTATAAAATGTTTATAACTGATTTAAAACATGTTTATAACATGTTTAAAACAAACATGTTTATAAGATTAACGGAGTTTGTAATTTTCTGCCAGCATTTCTTTCTGCTTTTGCTGCAACAGTGTTACTTTTGCTCATATTTAGCTTGTATTACATTGTATTTTTAAATTCCTCGTATTTGTGGAGAATAATAATCTGCTCCTACATGGTAAAATACGCTGCTCTGTTTGTCCATGTTTGTGATTGGTCAGAACCTCCGAGCACCATCTCTTTTATGTGAACGCACATTTATCTTAAGTGGAAAGTTCTGGATGGAGTTAGCAAGTAAATAACCAGCTTCGTAGTACAGCTCATCCCAGATCCTCAATGTTTAGCTGAATCAATCCAGAGAACGGAGATAAGTGCGGGCTGAGTTAATCACGCTTCATAGTACAGGCGTCTTGTCTCCAACATGTTTATAAATGGTTTATAACATGTTTATAACAGATTTATAACATGTTTATAAGATATTTATAACATGTTTATAAAAGGTTTATAACATGTTTATAATAGATTTATAACATGTTTATAAGATATTCATAACAAGTTTGCTAACTTATGTCTGCAACACAACGCTGATGCTTTTAATCAGTTTAATCGAGGTTATTGTAAATGAGTTAATATTAATGTATCTTTCTCTCCACTGGCGGCTGCAGTTTTACCCATACGCATCCAGGATGAAGATCAAAGGATCACAACCCCAGCTAACCCCTTCACTGCCCACTTCTTAAATGTGTTAAAACCCATTTTTTTATTTTAAACCTCAGAAAGATTTAGTTTCTGTATTTCATCTGATTATTTTATTTGTCTTATTGCGTTAGATTTAGGTTCTGATGTGTCATCTTTATATGGTGTTTTAAGGCATATGGTAACATGACCGTCTGAATGTGGTTGGGAACAAGGACTGGAGTGAAAATGGGAGAAAAGCAGGATGAACTGGAGAAGCGCCGCATGGACATGTTTATGTTTCAGGTGGAATAATTATTGAACAGGTTATTTTCTAATGTTTTTTAGTGATGTGCACTTCTTACCCAGTCATCATCTGCACACAGAGGAGTGCGGGATTTTGCTGAACACTGCTGCATCCTGTACGACATGGAGTGACTGGAGGAATGTCGGGAATCTCGTTTCTGCTGTTTGAGCCTCATACACACTGCAGAAGACAGAAAAACAGGACTGAGACGTGTTACCTTCAACTTAACTCTAATTCAAACAAGATAAATCAAACATGTTTGTTTTCCTCTGCTGGCTTTGTGTTTGAGTAACTTTTGGACTGTTCAAAGCTCATGTTTGCTGTTATTTACCACTTCTTGTAGGTCAAAGTGTTTAAAAGAAGAGCAACACTCCTCTCCCGGCTTCTGAGAAACTCAAGTTGGGGCTTTTTATGCAGTTTTATTTGCTCTTTGTTCAGGAGATTAAAGTGAGTTGAGACGACTCAGGAGGGTTGATGTAAAAATGTGCATAACAGTATGTTTGTATTTTATTAAAAAAAAACAAATTGTCCTCATCAGGTCTTAAACACATTACTGGATGATAAACTAATCATATTACTCTCAGAAACAAACGCAGAAACAAAGAGAGAAAAAGTGCGTACAGCCTGTTCCATACAAAGCTGTTAACATAATGCCAAGGAGGAAAGACATCCGCCAGGATCACAGAGAAGCAACTTTCTGGGGAGGGTCAGAAGGTCATTTCCAGGCTACTTGGACTCCATCGCTTTACAAAAAGGGGAAGATTATTTACAAATGGATGATGGTGAAACGGGATATTCTCATCATGTGCAGCAGCTGTAATTTTTCATGTCAATATGGATGAAAATCTTTGTTTCCCGCCTTGTTGGATCCATGACATAAAAATTAACCTCCTGAGTCTCCGTGTCCTCATACAAGGACATCACACATTTGTTTGTGTGCAGCATAAAACTAAATTCTGTGTAACTGGAACCTGTAAAACACTTCCACTACCATGTGCTGGTTTCAGATGAGTGGTTTTTCAAAATAAAACACATTTTTATTTACATCATATAATAATGTATTTCTAAACATAATATGCATTATTGTAAATTGTTACAGTTATATATTGATTCCCTCTAACCAATCACAAGAAGACATCATTAGTCAAATTGGAGTCCAGCGGGCTGTGGCTGTCCTGGATGAAACAAGTCTAACCTGCTTATAAAAGGTGATCCTGATGAAAAACGACTGTGATAAACAGATATAGTGTGATAGATCTTAATGCAAACTTACATAAATTTAGATTTTTCACACATGAAAAATGGAAAACATATTTTTTTTAAATTTTATTTAATAGTATTTTTATATTAGAGGATAAATGTGTATTTATATGGTAAATATTTAGTTATTTTAAGATGTTATATTAAACGAAAGGAAATGACAGCAGAAGCCACAGCAGGTGAAGTGAACACTTGATTTTTATTGATGGAGTAAAGTTCGCTCATTGAGTTGAGCAACAGGGAGACCATCAGGTCACCGCAGGAACATAAAGCAGGTCGATCACATTTACACAGTGAATTGACAGAAATTGCACTGAAGTACATTTGGATACTCCAAACAGAATTTCGTTGTTCTTTTGACAATGACATCAATAAAATGAAATGAAATGGACTCAATACATTTTGAATCATTTCCAAACAGCTCAGCTTGGCCATATTTCTTCAACATATTTTCATGTTGGCGTGTTTCAACTCTGTGCTAGAAGGCGGCTGGTCGGACGAACATGCGGACCGTCTTCAGGCTGTACGTTACTGGTTTGTAAGTCATCCACATCATGCCGTTCGCAGCCTGGTAAGGCGTTGTACTGGTGTCGTACGTGCCTTTATAATAAATCCCATTTAAGTTGGCCGCTTGGCAGTTGTTGTACCACCACCCGCCCCCGTATACCTCTGCACAGTTACCCCCCCACTTATCGCCGTCTTTGTCGAAGGTGCTGAATTTCATCCCGTTGTGGGAGTATTCAGACGCCATGTCGGAGTCGGGTAGCACCAGCGCATCCCCAGCCTCCCCGGTGTACCCGGAGACATGCAGCGGGTACCCATCCTCCTCCGATCCCACCCTGATCGTGTACTCGGCTGTGGCGGTGCCCCCCTCCCAATCCTCCAGCTCCACCTTCAGCATCGTCTCACCCTGATTGGTCAACAAGTGGAGGTTCTGGTTGCCCAACCAGAACTCCCCCTTGCCTAGAGCGTCGAGCGAACCAAACCCATCACGGTATTCAGCCCAGGTGCGGTTGAAGCTGAGGGCGCCGGTCTCTCTCTGCTGGACTAACAACCACCCCCCCATTATCCCCTCCTGCTGACAGTAAACCTCCACCTCCACCTGCGAGTCGGCGCCGCCGGGTTTCACCTTAAACAGGCCGTTTCTTTCTCCCTTGGTGTGCTTCTGGTGGACTTCGACGCAATCTGCAAACAGAGGGGCACATCGCAGACCTCCAGTTAGCGTGGACCGGATTTGGTTGGACCGGTTTGAACTGAGCGCAGAGATAAAAACTATCCCCTAAAAAAAACTTTTACGGCAGCTGGAGGGTTTTATGGCACATCTGTTTGTTAGCGAGAATATGCTAGGCGGTAGTGGACAGATATAATCATAACGTTTAGACATGATTCAGGAGTTAAGAAAGTTCAGGGATGTTGAGCAATACATGTATTTTTATTGAATACTTTGGACATGAATCTTTACATGTAAATATTCGGTCACAGGAAATGTGTACTTCCAGTTGTTTTATATCAAAACTTTAGCTTCCACTTGTTTCTTTGGTCACATTGAGCTAAAATACATCAATAATTGCTGGTAGATACATGAAGAGGCGAATAAACTCCTATAAAAACAAAGAATCCTGTGTTCACTTTGCATTTTGGTACATAGGGCTTGCTAGCTAATACTAACACATGCTAACTAGCTAACTCTACTCCTCTGTTATGCAGATGTTACTCCAGGTCTGATGTTTCGGTACCTTTTCCTACAAAATCATCCTGCCGCTTGACATGCGAGCTCTTCACACTCCTGGCGTGGAAATCAGGAAGGTCGTCCTCTACGTTGTCTGTCAAGAACGCTCCGAGGTCGAGTCCCATCTCGCCGCCGAATGTGTCCGCAAAACCAGATTTAAAATCTCCCAACAGGCTTCCCTTTGTTCCGCCAGTCTGAACAGTTTTGGTAGAACCTGATGATAACGATGATGACGATGATGATGTGTGGGTGAGGGTGGGGAACAAGGAGCCAATGCCTCCTTTGGTGGTGCCGCTCACCGCCTGGCATTCAGGTCCTCCATTAATCACCTCCTCCACTTTCTCCACTGGTCCGTCTTTTGTGTGAACCACAGTCCTCCTGACGCTCTTGGTGCAGGTGACGGTTTTGGTGGACACGTGGCTCGAACTGGTGTGACCGAGACCGTCGAACCCTCCGAACCCATCAAAGGGACCCATATCGCCCCGTCCTCCCATCTCAGTGATGGATTTTGAGGAGGTGGAGGTGGATGAAGGTGGTGGAGATGAGGTTTTGGTTGTAGAGTAGGAAGTACCTGGAACCTTGGAGATGGTGGCTGGGGACGAGCTGGAGCCTTCCTCCTCCAGGATCAATTGGACCGTTTTAATCTGGAAAAAGGAGATTTTAGAGTAAGCGCACATGTCGGGAAGTACACAGTGTCTCCGTTTCTCATGAGGAATGGACAATAACCCATTTGTTTGGACTCGATAAACCAGAGTTTTACTTACTTTGGGACTTTATTGTCAATAAAGCAGCTAGCATGATGCAGCTAACATCATTATTCACTTAATTTAGGGAAGAAAGCAAAAGCCAACAAGACTAAATCTTACAGATGCAGGAAGACAAGAATAAAGGTAAACAGATCTTTAATCATTTGTGGGGAAGAGTTTTGGACCTTTTATGGTAAACACTGACTTTATGATGCCAGTAAAATGACTCCTAACCACATGTTTACAGCTGTATTCTGTAACTTTCAGTATAAACTATATCAGTGTTTCTAATTGGTTTCCTGAGAGGAACGGTGGCGCAGCTGCCGCCGAATCCCCTTTATGGCATAAAGTGGATTTATGGTTTGTCAGGAGACGTGGCCTGGTGCCATTTTGCCACTTAGACTAATACAGTTTGTCTAAATTACAAGATCATGCAAGTGAGACAGATATTTTAACCAAATGAAAACTGCTTTAGAGCTGAAATCTAAAAGCAAAAGTAGCCATCCATCCAATTCATCCATTTTCTACCACTTATTTCCGAACGGGGTTGCGGGGGCTGGAGCCAATCCGAGGGGACAATGGGCGAGAGGCGGGGTACCCTGGACAGGTCGCCAGTCCATCACAGGGCCACAAACATAGACAAACAACCATGCACACACACACTCACACCTATGGGTAATCTAGAGTCTCCAATCAGCTTATCCCCAAGGTGCATGTCTTTGGACTGTGGGTGGAAGCCGGAGAACCCGGAAAGAACCCACACTAACACGGGGAGAACATGCAAACTCCACACAGATAGGCCACCGCCCGAGCCAGGGATCGAACCGGCCCCAAAAGTAATCAATTACAGGTAATTATAGATATACTGTAGAGACTTAACTTGTTATCTCGAGATATCAGAATAATTTACGACATTATCTCCAGATTCAATTTTTACACAAAGCTCTGGACATTTTCATCAAAGGAACAAAAGTCTAATATTGCACAAAGGTTTATTCCTTTTGGCAATAACGTGAAATCAAGAATAACTCTAACAGCACGAAAGTAAAGTGAAACAGTGTCCCTCACCTCTGGGAACAAGTCCTGTTTCTGTTGTCCCGACGTGTCTTTGGATTTATAAATGCTGTCCACAACAGCGTCCTTCAGCGGCCGGCTCTTCATCACGTACAACGTACCCACAGACTCGATGTTTTGTGCTGTTTGAGTGTCCAGCTGCTGTACCTGAAAAACACAAAGCAGAAACATTTTTACATTATTTTCACGACATTAGTCTTAAAAGTAATGTAGCCGAAAAAGCAAATATTTGTAAAGTTGTAAGGTTTCTACAAACAACAATTTCTATGTGCAAGTGTTTCTATTGAACAGTGTTTAGCATTTATTTTGTAGCATTATTTATATTATTTTGTAGCATTATTTGTATGATTTAGTAGCATTATTTGTATTATTTTGTAGCATTATTTATATTGTTTTGTAGCATTATTTATATTATTTTGTAGCATTATTTGTATAATTTTGTAGCATTATTTGTATTACTTTGTAACATTATTTGTATTATTTTGTAACATTATTTGTATTATTTTGTAGCATTATTTGTATTATTTTGTAGCATTATTTGTATAATTTTGTAGCATTATTTGTATTATTTTGTAGCATTATTTGTATTATTTTGTAACATTATTTTTATTATTTTGTAGCATTATTTATATTATTTTGTAGCATTATTTATATTATTTTGTTGCATTATTTGTATTATTTTGTAGCATTGTTTATATTATTTTGTAGCATTATTTGTATAATTTTGTAGCATTATTTGTATTATTTTGTAGCATTATTTGTATTATTTTGTAGCATTATTTGCATAATTTTGTAGGGTTATTTGTATTATTTTGTAGCATTATTTGTATTATTTTGTAGCATTATTTGTATTATTTTGTAGCATTATTTGTATTATTTTGTAGCATTATTTTTTATTATTTTGTAGTATTATTTGTATTATTTTGTAGCATTATTTTTTATTATTTTGTAGTATTATTTATATTATTTTTTTTATCATTATTTGTATTATTTTGTAGCATTATTTATAATATTTTGTAGCATTATTAGATATTATTTTGTATCATTGTTTGTATTATTTTGTGATTTTCTAGTTGCTGCAAAGAATTTGCTTTGTTTTTTTTTTAAACACTTGTTTTCCGTTTCCTGGTTGTTTACTCAATAAAGCCCCATCTTATCCGGTCACATGACCGACTACGTCACATCCAGGGACACATAAAAGCAAAAAAGGAAAAAAAAACCTGAAAAAACGTTACCACATTTGTAATAAACTTCTACATCAAAACATTTTTAAAAACACATGACAGCATAAAGACTATTAGCGATAATTGAGGTTTTACTAGATTTTTATTATGATATTTAGGTTTTTCAATCCTAGATGTAACAGAAACACAGGTGAAGTTAAACACACCAGCAAGAAAAGTTTATTTATAAGATTTATAAGCCTCTGCTGACCCAAGTGCTTCACAGAATAAAATGCAGATAAAAGAAAAGCACCATAAAAGATATCAATGTATAAATGTAGTCATTTGAATTGTACGCTTTTTTGCAAAAACATCATAATAATACTGGTCACATACTTTATTAATTATTCATTTATGAAAACTTATGCTTTCCTTGAAGAGGGAAATTATGTATTTTAGTTCATTTACTCATCCAAACCAGGCAAAAAAAAATATTTTAATGCTTAAATTCATGCTTATGTGCTGTGGAAAGTGATCAAAATGAGCTGAAATGGGTTTGAATCATCTCCATTGGAGTTACGGCACACGTTCATCTGCACGTTAAAACGGGTTGTTGGATAAAAGCAATTACCTGCTTATCCAGGGTTACGTAGCTCTCCTTGTCCAGCTCATACTCCACATATGAAGAACAGGATCCTTTGCAGGAGCGGAGCTTGATGTCAATGTCGACCTGACAGAGGAGACAAAGTGAAGTGAAACCGCTAGTAAACCAGAATACACATATATGATCCATGTAAACCTCAACACAATGGGTTTGTGGCAACAGCTGGTCTGTACCGCATGGAAAACACGTTTTTGATGACAAGTATTGAATAACAAGTTCGTTTTGTGCAATGTTACATTAAATAAGTGCAAATCTGAAAAATAACTAAACAAATTGCAGCCAACTCTTGCATTTGTCTTCATTAAGTAAAAGAAGTAGCATGTTTGTAGCATGTTTGTAGCATGTTTGTAGTGTGTATGTAGCATTTTTGTTGTGTCTTTGTAGTACGTTTGTAGCATATTTGTAGTGTGTTTGTAGCATGTTCGTAGCATGTGTGCAGCACGTTTGTAGTACGTTAATGCGAGATTGAATAGTTTGTAAGTCACTGCATAATCTTTGTCGACCATGCACCGCTGTTTCTATTTCCTGATGAGAGCTGTGTATTCTTTTTGAAAGGGATTTTTTCTTTTCTGTTTGTGTAAAACTTTTAACAGTTTCCATGGAAACTGCTACAAGTAAAACAACATTGCAATGCAAACTTGCAATGTGTTTGCTTGATTTAGTAAACTGTGTGTACGAATGGATGTGTGTGTTTTTGTCCCAGTCGGCTTGCCGTACCTCCAACTTCTGCATCTCCTTCACCTGGTCTCTGACCCGATCTTTCAGGGCGGACAGGATCCTCATCTGTCTGTCGATTTTCACTTTCATGTCCTGGATTCTCTGGCGAAGACTTTGGGCCAAGTTGTAGTAGTCGTTGTCATTACCTGGTTGACAGAGACGCTACCATTAGCATGTAGCTTCATCGTAACAGAAATAGTTAATGTTACACACAAGCTAAATATAAATGAAGGCTTAAAAAATATAATATTTTTAAATCTTTATTAGCAGCTTCGCTTGTTGTATGTTGTTCTGTTTTTGTCCTGCTATGCTTTTATTACACTCACCAGAGCTGAGGGTGAGTTTCTCTGTCAGGTAGCTGTAGGTCTGTTTGGAAGCCAGGTCGGTGGTTCTATATTTGCCTTTGTTCTGATCCAACAAGCTGCGGATCTTTTCAATCTTCTTCAGGAGTTCATGGTCCTTCTTATCTAACAGACCCTGGATCCTGCAGCCTGATGGGCATTTTGAGAACTGTGGGAGGACAACAGTAAAGACACTAGAACCTGAGGGGTTTCTATTGTAAAGAAGTTATTGTTCGAACAATAACTTCTTTACACTATTATCATAGAGATGCTCAGCATTTAAAGCATTTGCTTCATCATAAAGATCACATCTGTCACATCAGATCTGCACAGATTTAAATACAATCTTTCACCAGTAATAATGGTGGATTATCCCAGTGATGGAGTATAATTCTGACTAAATAGAAGAAAACATAAGCAAAGCAGAATTATTGGGAGCTAAATGTTAGCATATAACGCTAGCTTACAGCCCACAAAATTAACCAAATATAATGCTGTTTTGGAAAAACAAAGCTTTTTACAGTTTTATGCTCACAACCAAATATATATATAAAGATACTTCAGATGCTAACGTTAGCATATCAAGCTAGTTAGCTTACTGCCCATCACAGGTTTTGCAAAAATAAGCATTTCATAGTACATTCCTGTGTGGAATTACATTTATAGTGCAGACCCACTGTCCTGCTTTTACTTTAAAGTTAGCCTCAGCAAGCATCCACTGAAAGACTGCTAATCTTATTATGAACAAACATGCAAACAAGCTAGCATTAACGTAGAACTAGATATAAAAACCATTAAAAGGCTGATTTGCATTACCAATGGGAATGCAAATTTAGACTATTAAACATTAAACAGCACCTGGTTTAGTTGATCACTTGAGGACAGAGTGCTAGCAAGTAGCGCTAGCATAAATGTTTATACGAGTGGGTTTAAAATGTACATGTCTGTAGACTGCGTCCTCAAAGCTTTGTTTTCTGCAATTTAAAACCACACAAATCTTGATTTTAGTTTGTGATTTATTTTTAAATGAACAAGCACTAAAATTCCTGTAAGATTTAAGGATTATAAAAGATAAAAGGTTTATCTCTAAACAACTGAGTGTGAGGAATCTGGACCTAAAACCATTGATATTAAAACACCTCTGAGAAAAGGGTAATGAACTAAAACCATCTCATTGAACTGGTTTGCTGGAAAACAGTGGGAAGGAGCAGCTGCGTACCCAGTCGTCATCCGTACAGAACGGCCATTCTTTCTGAGTGGCACATTTATCCGCTTTGGTGCCATGTTCAACTGGACGAGCTCCTCTCGGGTCGATCATCTGGACAAAAACACACATTTCATTTGGTTAGTTATACTTGTGTGCAAAGGAAATAAGTTTATATTTATATTGGATTATAAATTTCACATTTAGTTGAAGCGTGCATTTCTGATCCCAGTGGACTAATGGACTAATTACCATAAAATCATATTACAAAGACTTTTTAACTGGTTTAAAGTAATTTCTATCAGATTCTCTTTAAACATACTTTACCTGGGCAATAAAATCAGTAACTGTTTTATTAATTTAAAATTATCCTGATGATAACAAACTTTCCTTTGTTTTAATTTATACTTTTCACTCTGTCTGAATAAATCTTATTTTCTAAACAGAATCTGTTAAATTGTTTACCTTTTATATAAACTTTAGCATGTTGCATCTTTGTTTTAATCTTTTAAAGCCTGAAATAAGAACTGCTCCGAAAACTACAAATTTTTAATATATGAATTCTTTATTTGGCCATTTTAAATAATCTGGGAAAGAATTATATTTATTTGTTGTTATTTTTACTACTTATTACCATGTGATAGGTCATAATATTGTACAGTACAGTCCTCTGCTTTCTGCTGTTCACCAGGAGATATGAGATCAGAATCATATGATGGGTTTTTAATACGGTTTTTACCATAAACTGATGCAAAATGTCCAATTAAGGGTTTTTTTTTTTTTTTTCCAAATATGCGACATTAGCCAATAGGAGGTTAAAAAGTCTGTCAAATTAAATAAAGTTGTGTAAACTCAGCCTCACTGCTGCCGTTTGTTTTATCAAATCAAAAATTTTCATTATTAATTATATATAAAAACAGCCTTTCTGTCTACACAGAAGGTTAAATAGAATATAGTTGCTTTTTTGGTAAATGTAAAACTGTTTTTTCTTCGACTGGACCAACTATTCAGATAAGTTATGTTTAGCTTGATCATAATGATGTAATATTCCTCATTCCAGCTCGTAAAGGTGCCTGGAAATGTTTTATCTGCAGAAAACGTGTAACTCAGACTGACCTGTGTGGAAGCCACAGCGAGCATGCAGGCGAGTAAACCGAAGCGCAGCATCTTCTTCCCGTTCTTCCTCCTCTCTGTGAAGACGTGTGTGTGATTGTTGGGTTTGATTCTGCGTTTGGATCTTTTGAAGCGTCTGAGGAGGCGGTGACTCAGCCGTCAGGTCACATCAGAGTTGAGCAACAGATCCTGTGTACACTGATCGACGCGGCGCTTGTTTGTTGTACTGTGTGTAGAGTACACACACCGTACGCTCAAACATGCAGCTGCAGGACTTACTGGCATCTGATTCACTTTGTTCCATGCAAGCAAACAGTGACAAACCTCCAAAAAGAAGTAGTAAATATTAAACTGTGACAAATAAATATTAGATGGACATGTAAAAGAGAAATGATGTTTCATTGTTGTTTTTACATTAAACTGGGGGTTCTATGCGAATTGATTTATTCAACTGAGTCATACATACAATTTATTGAATAAAAAGAGAGGTTTTAAAAATTTGCAGTGCATTTCATAATATCAAAGGCTACACTATAACAGTTCTCTTTCTAATGTTCTGCATTCTGTAGATGCTGTTCGACGAAACCCAGCAACTGCCTCAGTCTCTGACAAAGACATAGAGGTCATGATGGTGAAATGGATTCATGTGGCTGCTGATAGGGATGGTGGCAGAAAACAGCGGCAAAAAAGGGCTGAAGCTGACAGCTAAGCAAAGTTTTTAAAAAGAAGTTTACATCTAATAGTTTGATGAAATGCTGTCATGTTTTTAAAATGTTCACATTTTTGTTCAGTGTTCTGCTGCATTTAATTTTGAAATATAAATTTGAAGAAAAGCTTGTGTGTTTCGTTTCATGTATATAATATATATATTGGATGGTAAAATTGATCAACATACTGGGCAACCTATTGAGTGTTCATATTGCACTAAAATTATTATTATAATTTGGAGCCATACACACCTCTGTCAGTCATACATGGGCCACAGTGATTCTACATAACTGAGCCTCACATGTATTCCATGCCCAGCTACAAGCCACATATGTGGTAGAAATCTGGTATTGTTAAGGTTCAGTTAGGCTAATCTACCCTCGGGCCAGATGTGGCCCATCATTCACTTCAGAAAGTGGGCCAGACAAAAGGTATGGCGTGAATTAGTTTAGCTTCTGGGTAAAATCTGGATTTTGGTCTGTCAGCCAAATGTGGGCCATATAAAAGCCATAAGCTTTACCAGAACTCAGCCATATGGTATCCCCTATGAGGCCCAGGTATAAGCCAGATAAACTCCTTTGCAATTGGCACAGCTGTGGTTGAGGTCTGGCTATGCTATGGTTCAACACAGCTTTCATATACCTGGGCCAGATGTGGGCCGTCATTCACTTCCATAAGTGGGCCACATCTTTGCTGTTCATCTGGGCCACTTTCAAGCCAGAGGAAATTTGCTATTAGGGGTGGTGAATGATGACCTTCACAAATAGTAATAATGATACATGACGAGCTAACAGACTCATTCGCAACATTTTTCTCATGTTTCTGTAGCTTTTTGATTGTTTTTAAACTGTTTAAACCACAAAATCCAAAATCCAGTTCATCATATTCTTGCCATGTCTGCAGAAGCCAGGAAGCAGCTATACTAACAACTAGCATAGCTATGCTAACATGTAGCATATCTATGCTAGCATA
>JBAMHX010000006.1:1034001-1054067 GCA_037177515.1 Pseudomugil tenellus | reverse complement strand
GGGAAAACTTTTTCCCCACAAGACGTTTTTCCGATCGGGCTTTGAAGGGAACCGCAAACCCCCAGGTTGAAAGAAAACCCCCCCCCCCCCCCCCAATGGTACATTCCATGTTCGTTAGCTTGTATGTTTCCCACTAATTTGCTGTTTTCTGTCAACGCAGTGACATCATCATCCCACGGCTTCTGACGTGGGTCACTGGGACTTTCATACGCACTCATGTCCCAAAATACAAGACTGACTGGTTTTTCCGTTTGGGGACAGATGTCCGAGTCTGGGACATCAGAATCAACCTGAACTGCCATGAAGAGCGCCTCGCAGGTGGAACAGACCACCTGGTCCAGACCTGCACATGCAGATTCCACCAGACATGAAGAAACCAGTGGGCTCAGACCAGTACGGCTCATGTGACCCAGTGTTTGCGTTGTGTCTGGGTTTTACCTTGTTGCGAGCGTTGGGGCCATACGTGTCTTCGGCTCCGAGGACCTGAATGTTGACCGCGCTGAAGTCCTCCAGACCCAACTGCTTGAACATTCGCCTCGTCCTAAAGCGTAAAACGTCGAGTCATGCATGAAATGCTGACGCGGACATGTGTTTGACCAGCAAACAGAACCAGGATGAGTCGTTTACTCGCCGCTTCACGATGCTTTCAGCCATCCTTCTGGCCTTTTCTGCTGCTCTCGGTCCTCCGACGGGACTCACCGCCGTTGCTCGGAAACCGTCCATGTAGGTGGCGCAAACCTGGAGGAGTCGGGACAAGCGGCTAAGAGGCGTCTCCATGACGACATACAGCCATTACAAGGCGAGGAAGATGTTTTACCTTGTAGTTGTGTGATGGAGGGAAGCCTCTCGCCCCGCTGACTCTCACAGCACCTCCTTCTATACCTGAACACATGATTTCATCTTATTGATCCAAAACTAAACCAATAAAAGCAGCCTTTAAATAAATTACAAATAAATTTGTTATTTAATGAAAATTAACTTGATTTTTCTGGTTTTTAAGGTTGTGTTGTGAGTTGAAGACCCTTAAAAAATAAAAAGGAAGATTTTGATCAAATTATTAAATAAGTTTATCTCCCCTTAAAAATGCATTAAAATAACAATAAAATGGGTTGTTTTCACAGCTGACCGTATGCTTCGTTTTGGCTTTACTAGTTTTTTCAGCAATAAAAAGCATAAAAATGTAATGCATAATTGAGATTTTATATAGAAAATAAACTAGTAATTTTGATTATTATTTGTAACATTTTTTTCCATTTTAACTATTTAATTAAAACAATATTTTATTTATTTTTTAGGAACTTTTTATTTATATCAATATTAAATCACACAATCTAAACATGCCAAATTTATTTAAAAAAAAAACAAACCAAAAAAACCAACAAAAACCAAACAATTAATTTCCAAATGTTTTTTCCAAGAAGACAATTAAAACAAAACCAGACAAGAGAAAAAGGAAAAAACACTCAATCACATCAGGCTTTCAGATTAATTATGGTTTCATCAACAGACTCTTTGCAGGTCTTTGACCTGCTGTCCTTACGGAGAGGACAGAGATGTCCCTCCCCCTGTCCTCCTCTCATGATGTCTTGCAGTGTTTGCTGAGAACATCATGCAGCCCCCCCCGTTCACCCCCAC
The DNA here is from genome assembly GCA_037177515.1 of Pseudomugil tenellus. Classification (NCBI taxonomy): domain Eukaryota; kingdom Metazoa; phylum Chordata; class Actinopteri; order Atheriniformes; family Pseudomugilidae; genus Pseudomugil; species Pseudomugil tenellus. Next base: position 1,052,432 of record JBAMHX010000006.1, on the reverse strand, counting down.
ATGAACCGAACTGACCACCGGCTCGTCCTCGCTTCACCTTCCTGCCCAACTCATGTTTAAAAGACAAACTTCTGGTCATGAAAAGGACAAAACAAACTTCCAGAGTTCAGTGAGGCTCAATTAGAATAAAGGTTCACGTCCAACTACAGAGTTGCTATGGTTACTCTGACTGTCGGACTTCATGGAAAAATAAAGTTTATTTACGTTATTTTGGTGTTGTGTTTCCAACACGAGTGAATCAGAAACAGGAGTGAAGTTGTTGATCCTCACAGCTGGAATAAACGCTGGTTTACTGGTTGGTGTAAAACCAGTAAATGTAAGAAAACAAAGCGGACAAAACATAAAAACTTTGCAGATTTCACCTTTTGGTGCTTTTAAACGTCTTTATATCGGTGTATTATGGGAAGCAAAAGGGAACCAAAAAACAGAAGTGACCTCTGAACTGCCCACCAGTGCATGAACTTACGTAATTACCATGGCAACGCAGAAGACAAATAGAAGCATGAGGGCGACGACGCATGACAATGCAAGAAATCCGTATTTATGTACGTGAGGGACAGAAATGGGCCTTGAGCTCCACGTCCATGCTGATCTCTGTGGAATGAACTCATTTGTGATGCTGTGTGTGTGTTTTCTCACACTGATTTATAAGTCGTTACATAAATGCCGACTCATTTCTTACCAATCAGCAGCAGGTGTTTCCCACCATCATCAGAGTAAAGACAAACCCTTCCAGACGGAAATATCTGGAATTTCCTCGGCTCGCTCCAGATGTAAACACAACAAAGTGATTAGTGTGTGTTTACTGGAACACAGGAGGGAGAGCTACGTGGAATCTGGGAGCTCTGGGAACGCCGCCGACTCTTCCCCAAGAGGACGAGCGAGGCGTCTTATCAGGGAGGAGGCGTCGAGCGGCGGGTCACGCCGAGGCCAGACGCGGCAGCAGGGTTCTCTCCGGGTTCAGTGGGGATGTGATTGATATGTGTTTAGTTTTATTAAAAAGGAAAGAAGGCGAGTGGCTGATAGCTGATGGAGTTTAACGGCGGTTCATGCGGAGGGCGAAGCTCCACATGGTGTGTTTAAGGTCACCAGAGCAGTTCTCAGGGCTGTAAAAACAGTCAGCGGTTCAAACCGCGGTCACGTCCTCAGCCAGCGGAGTACCTGCTACTTCCTGGATCGCCACCTGGCTGAAGTCGCACGCCACGTCGGGCAGCAGGTAGCGCCGCGGGTCGCCCAGCTCGTACACCAGCTGCTCGGCCGCCGTGCCGAACGACACCAGGCCGCCGGTTTTGGCCGGTTTGGACAGGACGAAGGAGCCGTCGCTGGAACAGTCCACCACCGGGAAGCCCATGTTGTCCCTGAGAGGCCACACGAGACACTTTAGTCCAGTCTCACCATCAGGACCAGTTTGGATTCATTACACACGTCCAGTTAAACACACAGCTTCAGTTCTTTATCTAACGACTAAATCTGGTTTTAAGCTTCATGTGGATCCAGATGAAACACATGAAGACACGCGGCTGCAAAAGTAAATGCAGCCGATGATCCAGAAGCTTCTAGAAACGACCCGGAAACCTTCCCGAGGTCGTTTCTGATGTCTTTCCTCCTCGACGCTGCGTTAACGCTGCGACAGAGAAGCAGGTCACTCTGACCTTCAGCTTAATTTATATTTTATTTCCTGCTGCAGGACTTTAACGCACATCTAAAATAAAAAAACTTTTCTCCACATCTTAAATTTTAACACTAATCACACAAAATACAGAATTTATGCATTTAATCATTAAATTTATTCATCAATATTATTAATGTATTTATTCTAATTATATTATTTTATATTTAATCATTATCATGGTGATTTTATTATCAATATGTGTTATACTACACACGTTTTATTATTTTTATTATACTCATCTATTTATTTATAATTATGATCATGTTAATTATTACATAATCATTTCATTTGATCTAATTTAGAATTATTATTATTTTTTACTGTTTTTATTTCTGTATTTCTGCATCGTAATAATCAAACGTTTGTTAAAGCTTCTCCAGCCACCGTGCTTTCATAAGAACCCAGTTTATTTGCTCTAACTGGTTTTTTCCTCCAGTCGGACTCACCAGTCGGGAACTTTGTGCCAGTCGGTGAAGATGCCTCCGGTGCTCTGAGCTCCACACTCGATCAGGTGACCCGCCAGACTGAAACAGCAACATTAACACCTGCTCTTCATCATGTAAAGACATACAGCATCTATTCCCCGTTTTAATCACATAAAACATCTTTTTCTCATTTTAACAGTTTCTCTGAACTTCATCATTGTATTAGTTATTTACACACACGTCTAACATTACATTTAAATATTGATATTAATAGTTTTCTTCATCAGTACTGTGTGGAACAGCAGGGTGAATGTTTACCTTCCAGCTGCCAGCAGGTCGTAGTCGCTTCGTTTCCATCCAAACTGCAACACAAACAGAAGTTTCATCACTGGATCCGTTTTCTCCTCAAACATGCAAACAGCCTGCAGCGTGTGTGTCTGTGTGTTTGTGTGTGAGACCGTCCACATGTTCACCTGCTTGTTAACGCAAACGTGTAACCAGCCAATCACAGCGCAGCACAGCCTCTTCATTAATTAGCATGCAGTTAGAAAGTGACGCTGAACACGTGGACATTTTAGTTTAACGTGATGCAGACGTGAGATCAAATCACATGTTCGTGCTGCATTCAAGAACCGTGGGAATTTATAACTAAGTGCACTTTATGCATGTACGGACCATGTATGGGGGTCTTCGCTGGTCTATCTCTGCCCAACCCCCCCCGATATGGCATGACACCCACACCATCCAATAGAATTGCAATAGTTTGTTAAAATAAATGAAATGTTGTTTTGTTTTTTGGCGAAAACGTCGTTGAAATGCAGCTTGTAAAGGATGAAACGGTTGTAATAGGTGAAAAAGTGGGGGGGCTACGGCCTCCCTCCCATTATGGCCACGGTGTTGCATCTAAACAGGAAGTGAGACGACATACGGTGTGCATGAGCGGCCCCAGCGCCACGGCGCTGTCCACGCAGCGGCCCGTCACCACGATGTCGGCTCCCAGGTCCAGGCAGCGCCGGATCGGCTCGGCCCTGCAAACACAGAGGATGACGTCAACGGGGGTGTCCGCTGCGGGGGAGGGGGGGTCTCTCCTCTGTGGGCGTGTCCGTACCCGAGGTAAGCGTTCATGCTGTGAAGCGTCTTCGGCAGCGTCCGTCTGTCGCCGCCGTCGGCCATCTTTACTTCACTCAGACTGCTCCTCTGGTGGAGGACAGGTGAGCGGAATCAGGCAGAAGAATAACAATATAAATAAATAAGTGACTTGATGTCGTGGGGGAGGGGCCTACATGAGGCATGAGGTCATCGCCGGTCACCACGGCAACTTTGAGGTCAAGCCCAGCCTTTCTGATCACTTCCTGTATGGCCTCGGCGCACGCCGGAGGGTTCACTCCTCCAGCGTTACTGATCACACGGATTCCTGACAGGACGGGAGGCTGGCGTTGACTGTTGCCACGGAAACCTGATGATGTCAGCGGCCGGCCTGCCGAGTCGTTTTACTCACCTTTCCTGTGGATGTCGCTGATGAACGGAGCCAAAGCGACGTGGACGAAGTCCGGAGCGTAGCCGAGGTTCTGCAGGAGGACAAGACAGTTTAAACAGCGGGGGGTCCGTAAGGAGGGACGGAACCAGAACCATGTTTGGGTCAACAGAACCGGGCCCATGACAGGTCCAAAGGAGGTACACAACAAAAACTGGCTTTAAGAAAAAAACTACAAAAATGAGGTTAATGTTCCTTTAAATAAGATCAAATTTCTTGTTTTGTTGGCAGATAATTTATTTTATTTCATGGAACATTAACCTGCCGAGAATTCCTAAAAAAGTAAAAAACAATCTTTAAAAAACCCACAAAGTACAAATAAATATCTTACGTTAAAAATAAGCATAAGTGTCTTTGATTTGGGATGTTTAATCTTACATGTACACATCCTCCACAGGAGGAGAAATAAAACCAGTCCACTTCGGTTTTACCAGTTAACTTGGTTTGATGGTGTTTTTCAGCTTCTGGACGGGTCATCAGGATCCGTTTGACAGAAAACTGAACAGAACACAGAACCAGAACCTGCACAGAGAGCTGGGACGTAGTTCTGATGGTCAGCAGGAGGCTCTAACACCATCATGTCTCTCCATCTGATTTAGATTATTTGCAGTAAAAATCACTTTGTTTATTCTCCTTCATGTTTAAGCATCATTTGGACTTTTTTTTTAACCGAACATCTTCGTGTGAAGTAAATGACTCAGATTCTGGACAGACATGTATAAAAACAGCAGGAGCAGATGTGAGATACTAACAGGCATCTTGGTCTTGGCGGCGGTGAGCAGAGACATGGTGATCTCACTGAGGTAGTCAAACACCAGGAAGTCCAGCTTCCCGCTGTAGATCAGCTGAGGCACTGCAAGCACACGGACACATGCAGGGTTGGTAGTTTGAGTCCGCTGGGAACTTCCCTGCTGCTCTGCAATCAGCTCTCTTGTTCAACAACATGAGATTTTTTTTAAACAAATGCACTTTTAACAAACAATAAATCTACTTTCGAGTTAAGAAAAACACTGAATTCTGAAATTTTTTCTTTAAAAGAAGACAAAAACATGAAATAATTGTTAAAAAGGCGTGAAATTAAAATCAAAATGAGGAAATAATGACGAGAAAAATACACTAAACGGCGACAGAGAAGCTAAACATCTGCAGGCAGATGTGTCAGCAGGGGAGGGTCCGTCTCACCGCCGTAAAGCGGTCTCCGTTGTCGCAAACACACCCTGAGACAGAAATCTGTTAGCTTTGTTTTAAGCATTTTAAGCTAACGCTGCTTCACCCTACCTGAGGTGGCGGTGTCCCCCCAGAACCCGGAGGCGCAACCGATCCGGACCCTTTTGGTCCCGCCTGAACTCGTGTAGCACCTGGAACCGTCTCTGTGTTGATGGTTTGATGAAGCCTCCGCGGACGAGTTCAGAAAGTTCACTTTTAGACGCGAACTGACGCACTTTTCTGCGCATATGCCGCGCGGGCGCAACCTGACCGATGTGCGCGCGACACGGAATAATTGAGGAAAACTAGACATGATTAAACAACTAATTTACAATAAAATTGCGAAGACAAAAGCGTTTTGATAGCTCTGACAAGAAGTTCAAGGTGCACCAGTACGGTCATAATAACAGTCCGACAGGAAACAAACTACAAAGGTTCCGCAACTCAACATTTTCAGACAGTAACGTCTCTCTCTCTGTCATTCACCACCCACCCACCCACACACACACATACACACACACACACACACACACACACACACACACACACACATATATATATAAATATATGTGCGCGTGTTGCACATAAATATTCATATGTGCAATTACCAACTAATTTTAAGCATAAACATGCAATTGGTTGAGGATTAAAAAAACTGAAACTTTTGTTTTTTTATTTATTATTTTTTGTTTGTTAATGTAAGTTTGTATCTACCTGAGTTCATTCTCTGTTAAGCACCACATGATTTAATCGGATGTTTTTCTCCTGTCCATGCTGGAGTCAAACAATGCAGCCGCGAGCAGAATTTGGTTATTTCTTTCATCATTGCATAATTACAAATGTCCTTCATGTAAACAGATCATTATGTCAGCGTGAATACACAACTCAGAGTAGAATATCTTATAATTAGCGGTTGGGTAATATGCAAAGAGCGTGCTGTTTGTTTCCCAGAAACACTGGGCAACGATAGATGCTACATCAGGCTGGTGTGTGGCAGTCGGTGGAAAGCAGCTGGAAGGACCTCTTTGTTTATTTCAGAACCAAGAAACGTCCTGCTGACATGGTTTGAATCCTTTCACTCATTCAGATATAAAACTTGTCTTTATTGTTAGTTCATAGAAACAAGCTGCATGATGCTACTTGGATGTGAAGAAGTGTTTTGCTCTGGTGCTCCTCTGTTCAGAGTTGATGATTAAAAAACCTTTATTGTAACAAGGCGAGTCAAATACAAACATGTCAGCATGTTTCAGCCAAAAGGCCTTCGTCAGGGCAGCTTGCTGCTCTGATCAATGTGTTTTTGGCTGAAATGAGTTTATGCTTTTATTCAATTATGCCACATTAAAGGCTTCTTCATCATCATGCTTCAGATATCTCTTCATAAGCGCTACTTGTTTTCATTGTTGTTTTCATCTATCAAAGACAACCATTTCTGACTTTTAGGGAATTTTTTATGGCTACACTCAGACATTTCATCATTTTAATATGAATGCAAATATCTACACCTTTGACAGCTTGTTGTGAAACTGTGATGGTGGGTTGTTGGAAAACCCAGAAACAGAAACATAGAAAATCAACAAAAATAAACCATCAAACAAACAAAATTATTTGTAAATTGATAAACTCAAACTGGGGAAAATAAAGTAGAAATAAATAAAAAACAGGTTAATGTGAGGAACAAGATCAGGTGAGTGAATTCATGCAAATGACTTACAGATGAGGAGGTGGTGAGTTTATGTGTATTAACTGTAAAACATGAAAATAAATTCAATCCAAACTGAAAATTATGAAGACGAAAGTGAAAAATGATTTATAATAATTAAAATATGTTGAGATGTTGCAGAGCTTTGACGTCGGCAGAAAGTTCTGGAGTTATGTTGCTGTTATGATAAATTACAGGCATGTCATCCGCATTATGTGCAACATGTGCTTTTTAATGCTTTCATGTGATTCACATGTGCATTGCATCTGAAGAACATGTGGATCAAATCTGGTTAGCACATTAATGGGACATTAAAAGGATATTAAAACCACATATGATAAACGTGTAAAAACATAAAAACCAAATGTGAATCACATATGTGATACATTTGATTTTCATGTGAAAGGTAGCGTGATAAAGTATGTGTCACATGTTTTGGACACATGATCCACATATGAACTACATGTGATATACATAATAATCCTGTTATATACATATGTGAATTACATGTGATTTATATGTGGACCATGGGAATCAGTTATGTAGACCAAGAAAAGCTCATTGGGTTCACATGTGAATCACATTTTCTATTCATGTGTAGTACATGTGATTTATATGATTTCACATGTGAATGGTGTGTTTGACATCATCTAAAACATCACATGGTCTTTATATAAATCACTTGTTCTTCACATGTGGACATCATTCCAAAACAACATATTTGCGCATGAGTTCCACTCCTACTCCTCTCTCTGGGTGCTCCAGATTCCTGCTACTGTCCACCGCTCACTCCCAGTTAGTGTGTTATGCTAACTGGGAGTGAGCCTGTGTACCTGTGATGGACTGGTAATCTGTCCCTGTAATGGACTGGTAATCTGTCCCCGTGATGGACTGGTGATCTGTGCCTGTGATGGACAAGTGATTCGTCCCTGTGATGGACTGGTGATCTGTCCCTGTGATGGACAAGCGATCTGTCTCTATGATGGACAAGTGATTCGTCCCTGTGATGGACTGGTGATCTGTCTCTGTGATGGATTGGTGATCTGTCCCTGTGATGGACTGGTGATCTGTCCCTGTGATGGACTGGTGATCTGTCCCTGTGGTGGACTGGTAATTTGTCCCTGTGATGGACAAGTGATCTCTCCCTGTGATGGACTGGTGATCTGTCCCTGTGGTGGACTGGTAATCTGTCCCTGTGATGGACAAGTGATTCGTACCTGTGATGGACTGGTGATCTGTCCCTGTGGTGGACAAATGATTTGTCCCTGTGATGGACTGGTGATCTGTCCTTGTGATGGACAAGTGATTTGTCCCTGTAATGGACTGGTGATCTGTCCCTGTGATGGACTGGTGATTCGTCCCTGTGGTGGACTGGTGATCTGTCCCTGTGATGGAAAGCGATCTGTCTCTGTGATGGACTGGTGATCTGTCCCTGTGATGGACTGGTGATCTGTCCCTGTGGTGGACAAATGATTTGTCCCTGTAATGGACTGGTGATCTGTCCCTGTGATGGACTGGTGATCTGTCTCTGTGATGGACTGGTGATCTGTCCCTGTGATGGACTGGTGATCTGTCCCTGTGATGGACTGGTGATCTGTCCCTGTGGTGGACAAATGATTTGTCCCTGTGATGGACTGGTGATCTGTCCTTGTGATGGACAAGTGATTTGTCCCTGTAATGGACTGGTGATCTGTCCCTGTGATGGACTGGTGATCTGTCCCTGTGATGGACAAATGATTTGTCCCTGTGATGGACTGGTGATCTGTCACTGTGATGGACAAGGGATTTGTCCCTGTGACGGACTGGTGATCTGTCCCTGTGATGGACAAGTGATTTGTCCCTGTGATGGACTGGTGATCTGTCCCTGTGATGGGCAAGTGATCTGTCCCTGTAATGGACTGGTGATCTGTCTCTGTGATGGACTGGTGATCCGTCTCTGTGATGGACTGGTGATGCATCTCACCTGCTGATTGAAGCGATATTTCCTGACCTGGACACAGTCAAGTGGGACAATCCAAGCTTATCATTTACTTGTGAGGAATTAGCTTGTTTTCAGTTCTAGCCTGTGGATAAGGTGGGTTTTCTTCTTCTTCTTGCTTTTCCTCTTCATGTTCAGTGGTTGTTATGAGGAATATTGGCCTGATCGAAGGGCTGTTGGAACTGCACCTGGTTGTGTGGATGGTTTGGAGTAGTGGAAAAGTGTAAAATCTCTGCATTACTGGTCCAACAGAATGGATTTCCTCTGGTGGAAATGAGATAACTCTGAAATCGACTTTGACTCATGAGACACTTTTCTCAACATCTTTCACTTTTCAAGAAGTTTTCATTCTTTGAAAGACTTTACATCTTCTGTTTTCTTCTTGCATTTTTCTACAGGATGTATCAAACAACTCGTCCTCGACCCTAAATGACCTTCTCACCTTTCCCTTCGTCTACAACTCCTCCACCCTCCCTGTGATCCGGACTTGCAGGGAATCGATTGCGAGGATGGTCATCTACAGCATATATACCCTCATTGCCTTTCTCTTCCTGGTTCCACTCTTCATCCTCATCCTCTACATGCTCTTCAATCAATGGAGGCGTCGCCGTTTTTCACCTACAGGGGCACCAGTGAGACACTCCGACTTCTTCACCTTCCACATGATGATCTTGGAGATTTTGGGTGTTTGGGGATCCCTTTTCTATTCTCTGGATACGTACATAAAATCTGATCCAATGTTCCAACTGGGTTCCTTTTTACTGAATATAATTTTACCTGGCCAGACTATGTTTCACATGCTGACCTGTTTGGAGCGGTACCTGGCGGTTGTTCACGCTGTCAAATACATGAAGCTGAGAGAAAATACAGGGGTGCGAATTAGAAACGTCCTAATATTGTTGGTCTGGTTGGGATGCTTTGGGTGGTTGGGGATGGCCTGGCTGAGTGTGTTTCATTTGTCCCTACGATTTCTGCTCTTCCTGGTCATCTGTCTTAGTGTTATATTATTCTGCTGTGTGTCCGTTCTCTGTGTTCTCACTCAACCCCGTCCAGGGGAGGCAGGCAAGCACAAGGGACACGTTGACCAGTCAAAGCAGAAAGCTGCCCACATGATTGTGGCCATAACAGGAGCTCTGATGTTGAGGTTTGTCGCGCTCTTGATTTGTTTCGGCATTGAAAAATTTCATAAAGTTGAAATGGAAGAATTGTGTATGTTGCTGGATTTGGGAATCTTCCTGATGGTGCCCAGCAGTCTGGTTCTACCGCTGCTGTTTCTCCACAAAGAGGGAAAACTATCATGTCACAAGGACATCACTAACTCTGGATAGAGTCAAACTGTTCAGGAAGCACTCAGGTGTCACTGACCACTGACAGAACAGCCAGCTTATGATAATGCTTGGTGTTAGATATGGAGACGATAGCTGATGGTTGTTCTCTTTCCTCTTCTGTTTTAAGGGCATTTTACACAAACATCACATGCAAACTGGCTTGAAAATAGCATCAGAAACTAAGGACCTTGAAAAAAAGGATTACATGTGTTGGTTAGAAATTAGAAGAAACCATTTACTATCCTGTAATTTCTGATACCTTGAACCCTTTTCCTAATTACCGTACCGTCCTCTTCTGCTTATCTGAGGTCAGGTTGTGGTGGCAGCAGCCTATGGAAAGAAGCCAAGGACTTCCCTCCCCACAGCAACATCTGCACTGCAAAAAATAAAATCTAAGTAAGATTAAACATCTCAAATCACTGACACATATGCTTATTTTTCTAAACGTAAGATAATTTTTCTTAGTAGGTTTTTTTTTTTTAAAGATTTTTTTACTTGTTTTAGGAATTCTTGACAGGTTAATGTTCCTTGAAATAAGATAAATTATCTGCCAACAGAACAAGAAATTTGATCTTATTTCAAGTGTTAGGTGCTGACGCACCTGTTCGCTATTTCGCCCGATCATTAGTCCATGGGTGTGTGATTAGGTAGGAAGTGGTTTTTGTCCTGACAGCCCATAAATAGGTCATCAGTGCCGCTTGGGCTCTCTCCCTTTTTCCTCTCTCTTTTTCCCCTTTTTTTTCCTTCTCTTTGAAGTCGCTTATTTCGGGTGCCCGGCGGTGTTTGGGTGCGGCACCTGAAGTTGGTTGATTTTTAGTTAGGTCATGTCAGTCTTTGTGGTGAGACCGGTAGTTCTATTTTTGCTGTTTCTTTTGTTTTAGGTGAGTTCTGTGGGTTGTGTTTGCATTACAGTAGGGCGGTAGAGGTGACGGTGGCAGCTCGACGGCCCTGTATAGGGTTGGCCTGTCATCTCTCCTTATATTATGTGTCTTTTGGCCGGCTCAACACAGGTCTCTTCCCACAGGTCCATCCAGCAAATAGGAGGAAATCATTTAAATAAAATGTTGAAACTCTGTGTCAGGTGTTTTTGAATATGTTTCACCCTTGGGTCGTAACATGTTTAATGGGGACTCGTCTAATTTCCTTTTGTGCGCGTGCCTTGCTGGCTTTTCTGGTTGGTTGCCCTTTTGCCTGTGTGGGTAGCTTTTGCTGTGGCGTTTTGTTGCTAGCTTTGTTTGGTTGCCCTTTTGTGTGTTGTGGGTAGCTTTTGTGACGCATGGTTCCTGGCTTCTTTTGAGCCTGGGTTTGTGCGTTTCGGTGCCCTGTTTTGGTGGGATTTCCAGGCTTTGTTGTGTGGATTTCCAGTCTCCGCGTCAGTCTTTTGTGTTTTGGCTGCGCTGGTTTCGGGTTGATCATGGAGTTTGACCTTGGGGGATTTGTATCAGCGCCCTCTTTGGAGGTGTTGCTTGGGTGTCGGAAGGCTCAGTTGTTGCTGGTTGCTCAGCATTACAATGTCGCTGTGTCCCTGCAGGCTAAGAAGGCTGTTTTGCGGGCGGTGTTGTGCGACGCGTTTGTGGAGTGGTGCATTTTTAGGCCTGTGGTTCTGCCTGTGGATTCTCGGTCGTCGTTTTTTGGTGCTTCGTGGGACGTTTGAGCTTGCGGGAGTTTGAGGTGGAATTAAGGCGGCTCGCTTTGAGGAGAAAGGAGCTGCGTTTTAAAGAGAGGAAGTTAGTGCTGCAGAGGCGGCTGCGTGCGTTGGAAGACGGAGTGGGTCTCCGGTCTGATTCCAGCAACTTTGGGGTGTGTGAGGGGGTTCTTCTCACTCCTCATTTTGTTAACGGCGGTGTGGGTGGAACTTTGCGGTGCTAGGGCGTGTCACTCTGGACATGACACCCTTGCCTGTGGTGGGTACATGTCCTGCTGCGCTCGTGGAGGAAGATCCTGCCGTGTCCACTGCTTGTGCTGTCACGTGTGCTACTGTTCAGCGCGCGGACACGCCTAATGATGAGGTGGATTTGTGTGACAGCTTCTTGTGTGCTCTCGGTGTGTCGGATGAGACCGCCCCATTTGTTTCCCCATTTGAAAATTAACCTAATTTTTGTATTTTTTTTCTTGTTTTTTAAAGGCAGTTTTTGTAGAGTGCCAGCTCGTCGGGATCAATCCCGAGGCGTTCTCAGGCCAGCTTGGAGATATAATCTCTCTAATGTGTCGTGTTTCTCCCTCGGGGTCTCCTTCTGCAGGGACGTACCTGGAACACCTCACCAGATAGGTTTGCTGAAGGCATCCTAACCAGATGCCTGAGCCTCCTAATCTGGCTCCTCTCCGTGAGGAGGAGCAGCGGCTCTACTCCGAGCTTCTCACCCTCTAAGGGAGACCCCGGCCACCCTGCGGAGGAAACCCATTTCCACTTCCTGTATTTGTGATCTCGTTCTTTCGGTCACTACCCACAGCTCATGACCATATGTGAGGGTAGGAGCAAAGATAAACCAGTAAATCGAGACATTCGCCTTCTCTAATTACAATTCTCAGATTTTTTTTCTTTTTCAGATTTAATTCTCATACTGTGTTTTGTTATCGCTTTTCACTGTGTTTTTATTACCTCCCACCATAGATTTTTTGCTTGTTGCATAAATGCTTTTAGGATATGTCCATGTTTGTCTATAAGTTGTGTCTATTATATGTTGACACTGTGTCTTAGCTCTTGGAAATGGCAAATAAACCGACTGAACTTGCAGCAAATGAAAGATCTTATTATTCTTGATGTACTGTACATGTCTTACATGTCTTGATGTCTTGATGACATAGTACATGATGTGTATAAATGTGTAAAGCTATCCTATAAAAAAAATCACAGGAACAAGTAACACAATCCCAGAAATGAGAAAATAAATCCTAGCATCGAGCACAGTAGTTCTGGTAACTGAGTAAAGTAGTCCAAGGAATGTGTGATGCTGGCTGAGGAACAAGTAAAATAGTTTAAATAATGACTACATAGGTCCTAGACATGAATAAAGTACCCACAGGAAAGAGTAATCTTAAGTAAATAAATCCTAGGAATGAGTAAAGTATTCCAGTGAATGAGCAGAGTACTCCAAGGAAATATTAAAATAGCCTAGGAATAAGAAAAGTAATCCTAGGAACGAGTTAAATAGTCATAAGAATGATTTAGGTAGTCCTAGGAATGTCACGGATATCCTTTAGGAGAAGGAAATTTTGCCACACAAGAGTGAACATTGTAACAGAATTAACTGTAAGTAATAACGGAGAGTGGTGGCCTTGAAGAGCCGTCTGGTCACATGGTGCAGAAGATCACCGCAAGACAGCTTGGTTATGGAATCTCAACACTCCAACTGCATGACTCTGATTTCCAATATCACGTAGAAGAGAACAGGTATTGATCATACACAGAGCAGCAGAAGGACTGGGCAAGCATCGTGGTCGTTGGATAGAAAATTAAGCTGAGCACACACACTTTATCTTAGACACACACTTTATCTTAGACACACCATTATGGTCCAGAGATGATCAATCATCTGCATTGATCAGTATCAATTGCCCATTATAAATATTAGTGTAAATTTCAGAACATAACCAAACAAAATTATTAAACAAATTATACTGGTGTCTCCATCATGATATTAAATAATTTCATATAATTCTATGAACATAAAGTGGTTTCAACTAAGTTTTCTCAGCTTTCAGGTATCTAATGAACTACATGGCATCCATAACCATTAGAAATGCAACATTTTGTCTTATTACCTATAACTAAATGTGGCAATGGCTGTATGCTCTATGTAACATATTATCTTGCTTTTCTGTTACATTTTCCTCATTTTGCAGCTTTTCAGGATGATGTGACAATTTATTTGTGTTATTTCAGCCTGATTTATAAAGATTTAAGATTGAAAGACTGAAATAATTGTTAATAATCCATTTAAATTTCAGTTGGATTTTATTTGGTGTTTTTCAGTTTCTTTCTCTTTCAAGTTTTTTACAGATTTTTTCCATTTTTTTTTAAAAAAATAAATAAATTGATTCAGGGCCTGAAAAATCATGTTGTTATTTATTTATTTATTTTACAAATTTCAGTTCCTTAAATATGTTGTTTCTTTTACAGTTAATTCATATGCCGCTCTAAAGACAAAATATGAGTGTTTTATTTTCTCCCCTTGCTCTTTGTTATTGAGAATATTCCTGTGAGGAAGATGCAATTCAGCTGGGAGATTAAAGTCTTGTATTAATCTATTTTTATTTATTTGATCTTATTTTTTCATTCCTGTCCAGCAGAATGAAGGTTTGGCTGCTGTAAAGTGGAGCTTTATGCATATAATGAATCTTGATTCTTTATTTGTCAATGTGTTTGATGCTAATTTTACATAGAGGTATTTTTTATTTTTTTATGATTTATAAAACTAAAGTAAATAAATAATTATGACTGCATAAATGAACCGTGAATACATTTGTTTCTTAATAAAAAACAATATCACAAGGCTGGTTTTGCATCATGCAAAGAAGCTGCTACTTTTCCTGCCATTAGGCAAAGTCAGTGCAGAGATCAGCAGTTAATCATCATCCCGCTGACAGGACACCTGCTCTCTTCAGACAAACTGCGGCAAACAATTAGAGAAATATGAAACATTAATCCTCCTGACAAGGTCAGTCTCTTTTACTTCTCCACTGAAGGTATTTTCATTGTGTTGATATAATTTGTGTGACTTTGAAAAGGATAAATTGATCAATTTACCAGAGTGTTAGACATCAGCTTCCTCTGTAGCTTGATAATTTCTGGGATTAACATTTAATTAATATGTGGTTCATTATTTTTACAGCCATGTTTGAAATGTTTCTTCTAGTTCTAATTTTTGCATTTCACGAAAAAGTTTGTATATTTTAAAGATTAAAGTGATTTAGTAATGATTTAATCTTCATGTTGGTTTTAAGTTCTGGTTACCTTGATGGTTGAAAGAAATTATTTTAGATTTAAACACTCATATGCTGTCTTTAGAGCAGCATATGAATTAACTGTAAAAGAAATTAATTTAACTCACTAGAAAATCCAACATTTCCTCCTCCACACAAAACATACAAAAAGTCTGTTTTTACATGAATTAATGGGCAGAAAATTATTCTTTTATTTCAAATCTGTCAATTATTTAGCTCTTAAATTTATGTTAAAAACGTAAATGTGTCAGATGGATGGAGCTACCACCTACATCACATGTTCCTATGGGACCCTGCCTCAGAGTAGGAACTAAACTGGTTATAGGAACTGTGGGCCGTAGATCATGGTTCCGATGTGAGGTAAAAACGATCTATGCCTGAAACGGTTCTTCAGGTTCCTACAGGGAGAAAGCCGCTATTGCTGAAGTGTGTAAGTTGCAGGGCCAAAGGATCCTTCGGGACAGAAGACAGGTAATAAATGATTAAAACGTGATTAAAACTGTATTAATTATAACTTTGCAACAAAGGGTACAGTTCCAGATTTAGTTAACATTTTCTTCTACTTTTGCCCATAAAATCATGTTTACACTCTCTTTACAAGATCAAACATTGTTTTCAGGATCAGTTTTAGGAGTAATGGTTCCACGTTGGTGTAGAACATTTCATGAACATTGGTAGAAATATGAACATCAATAAGCCAAACATTTATCCAGCCGTCACCAGAACAGACATCTACACCATCCACTCATCTGTAGAAACAAGGCAGTTATACTTTAATCAGGAAGTGAAGCGCCGCATTGTTTTGCTTTGATAAAGTAACAAAACAGCTCTGAAACAAGCTGTGAATTGCATTTTATGTATTGTTTATTGTTTAGTCTGGTGACTGGTTTCACGCTATGTTAACACGACTTTCTGCTTCAGTCTCAGGGAAGGAGAGCTAAAGTTTGACAGCAGTATTTGCTAATTTTGGCTGCTTCAATTGACTTTACAAAAAAGCTGCAAGCAAATTGTTAAGGTATGTGTGATGATCACATAAACACTTTCATTTGGACACATTTAATATTATTTTGATCCTACATGGATGTCGTTCACTTTTAAACATTTTGAACTGAACTATGTTTTATAGGAATTGATCAATTCATTCTCAGCGCTACTCATAAGAAGAAAGCTGTTTGACTTTTGTCTTTGTTCTTGATAATGATGCTTCTATATTATATGATAAATAAGCTATAAACAAACTCTTTACAGTGATTTTTTACATCCTTCCCAGACTTTCTTATTTTTTTTTCTAAAAGTTCGAACTGGAGTTTTAAAACTAAGTTTATCAGCTGTGGACATTGGTTACACATTCGTTGGTAACTTAAGCAGCACAATGCTATGTTTGAGGTCTTTTAAAGCAGCAATGTCATATCTTGATGATTTTATACTTTACTATGACATCTATCTTGCAGCTCTGAATTAGTTTTCATGCTATGCAGATGACACCAGATTATTGTTTCGAGTGGAAACTGGCAGGTTTAGCTGTGAAGTCTGTCACGTTCTCTGTGAATAACAAGTCTTTGTTTCTTTTTTCTTCCAGTTATCAAACATGCTGGTGAACACCTCTTCAAGCACCTTTGCACAACCCACTCCTGTCTGCTCAGTTAACAGCACCACCTATCCAACAATCTTTAACTGCTTTTCTGAGATAAAATATTACACCAACATGATTGTCCTTACTTTATGCTATCTCCTGCTGATTTTCCCCTTGTATGGTCTCATCCTCTGGATGGCTTTTTATCAGTTTAAATATGCAAGCTCTGTCACAAGACCAACAAGCCATACTGATGTCTTTACTTACTGTCTGGCTAGCATTGAAACAGTGATTTCTATCGCACTACTGAGCGACTGCTTTGCTGTTTATTTTTGTCAACCCCAGGTAATGGTGTTCAGCTATTACTGTCTCTTCTTTGCCTACATTGCTCATACTTTGTTTCAGTTCCTGGTTTGTGTTGAGCGCTACCTAGCTGTTGTTCACCCGATCATCTACATGGGGCTGAAAACTTCCCAAGCGGTCAGAATCAGAAACCTTGTCATTGGCTGTGTTTACCTGTTATCATTTGTATTTATAGGTTATGCAGTTGTGGTTTTCCCCGCTTTCCCCGGACAGTTTTGTTTCGTCATGTTGGCTTTAATTGTAATGGTTGTCTGTTTGCTCAGCATTGCTGTTTTCTGTGTTCTGTGTCGCCCAGGGGTAGGAAGTGACCAGTCAAAGAGGCGAGCCTCCCATACCATCATGGTCATAATGGGAGCGCTGCTATTGAGATTTTGTGGGCAGGGTGTTTCCATTATTGTTTTGGCTTCAGTGGTAGGAAGTGAATCTGCAGACTGTGAGAATTTTTTTTCTGCAAACTGGTTGTGTCTGCCATGTAGCCTAATTATGCCTTTACATTTTCTACAGAGGAAGGCAAAGGTTACATTTTTTACTTACCGAGTGAAAACTAGAGAAATGTAATAGATGTTAAACACATGGTAGGATAAATCTACTGTAGATTGCTTCCAGGTTTTTGATAGATTAATGTTGGTGATTACTTTGATAATGTTTGCTTAGTTGCTTGAAAGAGTTTACTGAGTTTTTACATGCTGTTATTAGTGTTTGTTTGTACATTTTACTATCTGATCACACCATATCAATTAAGACAGGTTAGAAGGCCTGACTTTCAAATATTATTTGGAGCCATGACCAAAGATAGCAAATTGATATTAGGTGTTATTTTCAGGGGTTAATTTGTAATTATTTGCATGTCATTAAGCAACTCTGATTCAAAATGTAAACATTTATTATATCAAAACCTGTTTATATCCCCCATAAGAAACTTCTTACAAGCAGAAAAGTTCACCAATATGTTTTTAAATTGAATATTTATATTAAAGTGTTTTCAATTATGCAAAAATGTTTGTGGAAATTTTTATTTCAACTCGTGCAAAAGACCAAAAATGTCAGAAAACACTTTTGATGCATTTTCTGCCTTTTTAATATATATATATATATATATATATATATTAATTTCAGCTTACGAGACACATTTCTGTAGTTGTAATATATCCATCCATCCATCCACCAACTTACCAACTAATCTAACTACTTGCCTACAAAAAACACCCTCCAATCAACAAACCAATCTACAAGCTAACCACTCTATCTATCTATCTATCTATCTATCTATGAATAGAATTAGGAGTATCATGATTAATAAGCTTTATTTGGACTGTATAAGCAGGGCAGGAAAAGGGTATTACTGATGAATGATGATGTTACATTTGAAACAAGTTATTTAACAAGCATGTGGAAAGACACATCCCATAGTTGTGGAAAAGGTGTTGGTCAGTTCAACTGACTACGTGCACAATATGGCGCCGGGTTATGTTCTGACGCAGAGTGTGCGCGCAAGTACTTCCGGTTTACTCGTTCTTTCATTGATTTGTTCGCGCATTTAACTTTGTCTGTTATGTTAAATGTCCAAGAAAGGCAACAGAGTTAGAACGTCAGCTATTTATTGCTGTGTTCCGTTTTGTACACATTCTTAGCGTTTCAACAAGATGATAAGTTTTCATTCATTCCCTGTTTATCCGATCATCCGAGCTGAGTGTCTGAGGAAGATCCGG
>JBAMHX010000006.1:994223-1007827 GCA_037177515.1 Pseudomugil tenellus | reverse complement strand
TATATATATACTATACTATTATGAAAGTAACCTCACGATAACTCCAGTGTTCAAGTGTAAAAAGACTTATTTCAGAGTATAATGCTGGTATAGATGGTATTTTGTGTGTGTGGTTTGTGGGTGAGTTTTGCTGGTTCAGAAAGTAAAGATCCTGTCCAGCAGCTGTTTTGACCAGTTACCAGACCAGCTGAATTTAGTGAGCCTAGTTCATCTGCCATGTAAACAAAAACAACAGTGAAAACACCTGTTCTAAATGTACAAGTCCAACAACATGACAAGCGTTTTACTTTACGGCACCTGGATTTTACATCTCTGATTGTCATAACACAAAAGTCCATGGCTAATCGACCATATTGATTCAGTGTATAACTTCCTGCTGTCTACAGCTCCCAGTGAGATTAGGCTCATCAGAACTGATTAGTCATGTTGGCTTGGTCTCAACAAGGATTTGTTCCATTACCGTTTGTTTTGTTTTTTTCAAAGGAACACAGACCTATGTCCAAAAACACACACACAGTCTTTCCCTGAAACAAACATACCTATTTATACTGTTGAGAATATTTCTAAAAGAGCGTGTGCAGAATTATTAGGCCGTTTGTATTTTTGTAGATTAATTTTATTATTGAACAACAACTATGTTCTCAAGGAACACAAAAGACTCACAAATATCAAAACTGAATATTTTTGGAAGTTGGAGTGGGGCTTGTTTTAGTATCTTAGGAGGATATCTGTGGGTGCAGGCATAGGCGCCGATATACATTTCTGCCAGTGGGTGCTGCGATAGTGAAAGATACCGGAAATAAGACTTAATCATTTGTGGTTTATTATTTTGTAAAAGGAATCAAACTTGCAACAAAATTGTCAACTATACATCAACAAATTCCTTGACACTCTTTAAAAAGGTTAATTAATTAAATAACCACCAGTAAAAAAAAAAGAAAAAAAAAACGCCGCTATACTGACACTTAAATGCGCCGGCTTTATTGACTGAAAACGAAGTTTTCTAAAAATAATTATGCAAGCCAACACAATACACCCTATTAACTATCAATATATAGGTCATATCCAACTGATATCCAAAGCTTTGTTTGTTTGTTTTTACTCACCAGCCCTGCTAGTTCTTTATGAGAAAGGTATTGCTCCTTGCAGCTGTGCGTTTGATGAACTCATTGGCGATTATATCCATTGTCTTGTGACAGTTCAGTAGTGCAACATGGTTCAGCCTTGCCTGTCCCATTGTGGAGCGGAGATAGGTTTTTAGCCTTCGGAGGCCAGAGAATGATCTCTCTGAGCTGCAAGATGTTACAGGAACAGTTAGTGCGAGTTTGACCAGTTTCGTGAGCTCTGGCAACATGGATCTCATCAGCTGTCCATGATCGCCTTTTAAAAAGTCTACAACATCTTGGAAAGTGTTCAGCTTAATTCCACGTTGTTTTGCCAAATCCACGCACATATCCCGATGCAGTGTGAGTCTGCTTTCATCCAAATCATCGCTGTAAAACTGTGCAATGTTTTGGCAGTCACTTTTTACAGACACAAAATCCTCAACATCTTGAATGTGTTTGAATGCAGAAGGACTAAACCTGCAATCCAAGGACATTGTGGCCGTGTCGAAAATATCCATGTATTGCTGTCGGTAAAGTTCCTCTGGTGTTTGGAAGTTGCGTGACAATGCGCCTCCGTCGTTCAGCCGGCGGGGTACTTTTCTTGGTCTTGGCACAGCCGGCTTCTCCAAGTTCAGATCATTTGCTGCTGCCGTTGTGTTTTCCCAAAATTCTTGGAATCCTTTATGAAGAGTTTTGATGTCTTCTTTCAGTGTATTTATCAGCTGTCTTGCTCTCTGTATATCTAACTGACTCTGCCGCATTGACCGCTTCCATGCGGGAGAAAAACTTCAGCATTATTTTCAAAGCGAAAAATATGCTAAATTTCTGCAGGTGCACAAGAATACCGCTGGCTTTACATCTGGCATCCCCTTTATCATTTAAACTTAAGTCCTCCAGAAATTCCACTAGTACGCTGTAGTTTAAAGCTATGGATTCCAAAGAGGCCGTTGTCACGGTCCAACGTGTCGGGAACAGAGGTCTTAAAGCTTTGAAACTCGTGAAACCAGGCAAGTCACTTCGGAGACTGTCGGATAAGGGTTATCACCTCACGAACAATTGAGATAAAGTTGCGGCATGGAGGACGTTTTTGGACAACATCATGTACAACCAAATTCACAACATGTGCAGTGCAGTGAATGTACTGCGCCCACGGCTCCTGCTCCTGCACTCGAGCCTGCAGTCCGGTTCTAATGCCCGACACATTTGATGCACCATCATAACACTGTCCTCTGCATTTACGGATCGTCAGTGAGAATCTCACCAGGATGTCTTTGAACAGTTGAAAAAGTGCATCTGCTGTTGTTTGAGATGTTTCATAAAAGCGTACAAACATTTCTTCTGGCTCCAGACTTTCCGTAACAAAACAGAGGCAGACAGACACCTGCTCTGTCACTGTTAAATCAGCAGTTTCATCCATAATCACGGAAAAAAACTTCCGCTGACCGTATCTCTTCAATAATTGCTCTCAGCACATCATGGGCCATTATTTCAATCATTTCATTCAGGATTTCATGTGATAGCCATTTACTCTCTTTACGAGCCAGCCATGATAGCAGCTGTGGAATATCATTGGATCGCAGTTTTAGCAGCTGGAGCAAGTTGGACTCCATGTCTGTTTTTCCTCGAATAGCCAAACCCTGACATCCAAGATATTGAACAATGCTGTCCTGGCATCTGACATCTGCTTCTGTTTACCAGCAGAAATTGTAATCGCAATATTTACACATGCATTAGCGGAGGCGACAACTCCAGCAGCAGCCCGATGCAAATTGGACTTTTCATGGAATCGGAAACGTTCGAGTGCTGCAGTCCAGCTTGAAAAGCCGTCTTGTACAAAGGCTTTTAAAGATTCTTGATCATGGGTTGTTGAAGGAAGCGGGGCATTCATATTTTTTGCTGTTGTTCAAATTTCACAAAATACCTTGTTTTTAGCTGCTTCATAAAGTAACCAGGGAAATGTACTTTTCCAGCTAGCTTGATATGTCTTTCTTTTGTCCATCTTCGCTGTGTAGGTCTTTTTTTCCTTGATATTTCTGCAACTTAACTGAGAACAGCTGGGATCACTGGTACAACTGGAAGTTACACTTGTAGAAATCTTGGCCTTTCTTGATGTTTGGGGATTTCTTATCACAAATTTGTCCATTTTTAAACTCAAATCTTCACCTGTCTAAGTTAGCATCTGCCAATGAACGTCACCTGCGTACTTGGATGTGTGTGATGGAGCATTGTCCTACATGAAAATCATGTTTTTCTTGAACAATGCTGACTTCTTCCTGTACCACTGCTTGAAGAAGGCGTCTTCCAGAAACTCGCAGTACCACTGGGAGTTGAGCTTGACCCTCAACCCGAAAAGGTCCACCAAGCTCATCTTTGATAATACCAGCCCATACCAGTACCCCACCACCACCCTGCTGATGTCTGAATTGTGGTGGAGTTCTCTGTCCTTTACTGGTCAAGCCACACACCCATTCATCTGGCCCATCAAGATTCACTCTCATTTCATCAGTCCATAAAACCTTAGAAAAATCAGTCTGATTATATTTCATTAACCAATCTTGATGTGTTATCTTGTGAGTCTTGTTCAGTGGTTCATGTTTCTGTGAGCACTTTTCACCCCAAACGTTTTGCATGTTGTCACAGACATGTCATGTTACGTCAGCTGATAATTAAAGACACTTGGTTCTTATTGGTGACTGAATAACCTTGTAGATGCGACACTGGATTGGCTGAAACGGTCAAATCTCTGTTTTCTTCTTTCCTGTTGGACCAATCGCCGCTCCTGATGGCTCCCTCAATGAAATAAAGTCAGCCGTATTCAGGGAGCAACTGTCGACAGCCAGGTTTCTGTTACAGGACCTGGTACTGTGTGTGACAGTATAAACAGATGCACTGCCTGCACGCATGCGCCCGTGTTTGTTGTTGTTCCGGTATTCTACGACGCCCACAGATAAAGCACTTAAACGTGGTCCTTGCCATCGTTATTTGTCATCACCACACAACATTAACAACAAACAAACATGGTGTCAGAAGTGGTGAGTGTAAATTGCCGGTGATTT
Source organism: Pseudomugil tenellus (assembly GCA_037177515.1). Taxonomy (NCBI): domain Eukaryota; kingdom Metazoa; phylum Chordata; class Actinopteri; order Atheriniformes; family Pseudomugilidae; genus Pseudomugil; species Pseudomugil tenellus. Next base: position 1,003,665 of record JBAMHX010000006.1, on the reverse strand, counting down.
GCGGCTTGACTGTTCGTCGCAGAGTAATCAGTGGGAAGGAACACATCTATTGTTAGCATGGCGGCTAGCATTCCCCCACCCATGGCAATGAGCTTCACTGTTCATTCTTCCATTAAGCAACCTGGAAAACAATTTAAAGCTCAACAAAATGACACTTACAAGATGGCCGAGGTCAACTGTAGGTACTGTGGGAATGTCTACACAAGAGGCAGAGACCACTTCCCGGCTTTTGGGAAGAAATGCAATCTATGTGGGTCTAACAACCATTTTGCTAAAGCCTGCATGAAAAGCAAACAAAACAGCAAAAGTGATAAGGTGCATTGCATGGACGGACAGACTGAGTCAGAACTCAGCAGTAAGTATGAGACAAATCTCTACATGATTGAGTTGGTCAATGTAGTGAGGCAGAAAAAAGGATAATAGTGGTTTGTCACACTGACAATCAATGGCAAGGCACAAAAGTGCCAGCTGGACTCAGGAGTCACCTTCAATATAATGACACTGAAAGATCAGAGAAAGCTTGCACCCAGAGCAAAACTGTGCCAAAGTAATGCCAGCGGTAGACTGTATTCAGGAGAAATAATAGTCACTGGGTATCTATGATGTGGAGTGCATTGTCCAGGGGATCAACCACAAACTCTCATTTTTAATAGTAAAAAAAGGACAGTTGCACCTCTTGTCAGGTGATACTAGTGAATGTCTGGGTTTAATTCATTTCACCATCCCAGATGAGGCATTCAAGGTGGACACAGTGCTGACATCGGGGCATTTGACCAAAAGCAGTGTGATCAGGTAGTTCAATGATCACCGATGGAGGTTCTGCCACGGGAAGTTCACTTGGACCCAGATGTCTAACCAATACAGTGTGCACCACGTGATGTTCCCATTGCTCTAAAGAACGCAGTCAAGGCTCAGCTTGACAAATACGAGGAAGAAGGCCACATCACACCAGTCACAGAACCGGCAGACTGAATCAGTAATGTGGTCATAGTAAAAAAGCCACAAATATTAAGAATATGTCTCAATTCAAAGTTCCTGAATAAGGCTCTCCGGCGCTCTCATCACTACATAATGCCAACTCTAGAGGATGTGTTTGCAAGCTGTCCAAAGCTAGGGTCTTCACGCGGGCCGATGCTAGAGACGCCATTTTACAGTGTAAAATTGACACTGAGAGCAGTTTCATGACCACTTTCTGGACCCCATGGGGAAGGAAGCGCTGGCTAAAGCTTCCCTTTGGCGTGTCAGTGGCACCAGATGTATATCAAAGAAAGCAGCATGAGCTACTGGCTGGTCTTGAAGGGATCGAGCAGATTGCTGATGACATACTGGTGGTGGGCTGTGGTGCGACTGATGAAGAGGCAATCTTTGATCACGACACAAAGCTTCTAGTATTGCTACATTGCTGCAGAGAAGTCAAGCTGAGACTGGGACTTAAAAAAATTCCAGTTCAAAGTGCGTGAAGTTCGCTTTCATGGGCACATTCTCTCAGCAGCAGGGCTTAAACCGGATCCAGAGAAAGTGAGGCAATAGCGGACATGCCAAGTCCTACCTATGCGAAAGGTGTACAGAGGCTAGTGGGGTGTGCTAATTATCAGTAATTTCACAAAATAGCCTCTTTAATCATCATCGTTGTTATTTGTATTTTTATTACCTTTTCTAAGAAACTTGTGTTGATATTAGGTTTTTTTTATAGTCACTGTCATACCAGCTATAGGCAGCGGCCGAGTCGTTATCTATCTTGAAAATCTGCCAGAAAGCAAGATGCTAAAGGATTAAATTGAAAAGAATGTACATGTTTTATTTGATGGAGATTTAAAAGTTGCTGTTGCAGTTTAGCTATTGACTCGCTAGTATTTACAGAAATAAATGTGTATCTAAAGATGCCAGTTTATTATCTTAGATGTATACATCATGGATAGATTATCTGTTCATTAAAGTAAAAAATGGTTTGGCTAGAAAACCAGAGAAGCAGCATTACCATTACCACTCTCCTTCTCACTTAAGGTATGTTGGCAAGTGAATAAATTCACTAACTCTTTAACCGCAGCACGTAATCAATGTGAATAATTAGAAAGAGTGATTAAGTTAATATCTCATTAATAAAAACATTTCAGTCTCTTTTCTCAGTAAGTTTTTTTTCAAAAGTGGAATAAGAACGTGGGACAAGACAGGTTCTCTAGTGACATTTGCTCTTTTTAAAATTATTTTGCACCTGCAATTAACTAGATTGATAACATCATGATGATTCCCAACCACAGATCTGCCCAGTACAATATTAATAGTTTATGTGAAGCAAGTATTTAACAGGCTGGGAAATAATGCAGAGAATTTTTATTATTTATGGCCACTTATGATGAATACACATATACACATTTTACTACAGACAAAACTTTTTTTTTTATCTCATTCAATACTCTTAACTTTGATCATATTTGTAGTATTTGACAAATATTCTTGTTCAATGTCTTGTATGAGAAAAATAACAAAATTATGTACATTTGTCAAAATGTAAATTGTGAGAATGATTATTCATTTCACACAATGAGCTTTTTTAAATTTAATATTAGATCCATATTATTACTAATATTATTAGTGAATCACTCTCAGAAACAAATTAAAGTTTTGCGGAAATATATCAAAATCCTGAGGAAAGAATATAAGCTCTCTGTGATTCTCTACAAAACAAAATAACCCCTTTGAGACTCAATAAATTTAAAGAGAGCTATGTTCAATAAATTTCTTGCATCACAGAACAGTATCACAGGAACAGCACAAATTATCACAGTAGATTTCTCAATGACCAAGAACTTGTTGCTCACCAGCAGCGTATAGGCAGCATGTTTGTTGTCCTGGATATCAGATTACCTTTTTGATTGAACATCTGTTTTAATTGTGGATAGGACATTGAAGTAGACCTGATAAAGTCTTTAAGAACGACATTCTGATTATCGGAGGATATAAAGCAAATGAAACCCAACTCACAAACCCTACTCATTGTTTGGAAAATCAATCAATCAATCAATCCATCAATCCATCAATCCATCCATCCATCCATCCATCCATCCATCCATCCATCCATCCATCCATCCATCCATACATACATACATCCATCCATACATCCATCCATCCATCCTCTACCACTTATTCCCGAACGGGGTCGCGGGGGACTGGAGCCAATGCGAGAGGCGGGGTACACCCTGGACAGGTTGCCAGTCCATCACAGGGCCAACACACACAGACAAACAACCACACACAGACACATTCACTCCTACAGGCAATTTAGAGTCTCCAATCAGCCTGTTGAATGGAAAGCCAACTTCTTTATATAAAACAATATGCAGAAATAAAACATAGTGAGGGGGTTAGAGGTGACATTTCAAATCTCTAAACATTATTCTTTTTATGTTCTGAATTCATTCAGGTTATATTTAATGTTTTCATATAAAGATTTCCTCTTTACGGAAATGTGGAATGAAGAAACTGCCATACATCCAAATAACCTCAATTTGTCCACTCTGTCATTCCCAGAACCACTATGTAGACGTAATGTAAATGCATAAATTTGACCTAATTTGATTTAATACATTTAGACCTTAGAGAACAGTTAGTTTATAATTACATTGTTTTATAAGAAAAATAAATTAAAGACAAAAAATAATTTAAACAAATAATGCACTGATTACACACTTGTGCCCTCTTGGTTGAAGATTATAACCTGTCTCCAACACAGAGCGCTGCTTATTTTCTTCCACATGCAATATTCTGCTAGTGTCCGCTATTCTTCAATTTTCACTTCCACTCTATCACTTCTCCTTGCCTTTAACTCTAATATTCAACCAGGTATTCAGGTGTAAAGCAAACAACCTGATAAATGCGGGCGTTGAAATTGATGTTACACATTTCAGATTTTTTTCAGCTCTTCAATACAATGTCTGCCCTTCCCTTTTCTTTTCAATACCCTTTCTCTCCTTTCTCCATACTCTCTTTCAGGGAGGTGAGCAATTCTAAGGCTGGCAAAGTGATTTCATTCTGCAGGCTAGTTATTAAATTTGTTTGCAAATCTCTCTCTCACCACCCATCCTCCCATAATCGCTCTTCCCCCTCTCATTCATCTTCTCATCCCTTCTTGCTCTTGGCCCTTTGCCATAGCCTTGACTGTCATCAACATTCAGATGCATAAAGGCTATAATGGCGATGAGAAATTGAAAGTCAAAAAAGGTAACCTGCCCAATGGAAAAACTAAAAAGAGGCAGATTTAGACACATAATAAATAAAACTGCTCAGTGCAATATATACATAAAAAACCAGCAGAACTCTTTAATATGTGTTTTGCATGACAGCAACATTTCACTGACCCTCCTGACAAAACCAAAGGTGATGAAAAGTGATAATCTCCAATGAGGAATACAGAAGAAAGATTACTGGTTAAACAGGACACATACAAATAAGACTCCTGACTGACTGACGTCCACACAGCTCATATACCTAACAGAATCATTAGGCCTGAAATCCAACCCACATAGCAAAAATTGTTTAGGCCAAAATACGGCCCACATCTGTCATATTATTTGGACCTTATTTTGCCAGCATCTTGTTAAAGTCAAATTTATCAATTGACAAATTGATTGATATCAATTGAAAAATGCCCCCTGATGGAAAATCAACTACAGTGATAAATTCCCACATTTTTTCTGCAGGTACCTCAAGTTGACACAACACCTAGGTGTGTGTGATAATTGTAAGCCAGGATGGTGCAGTCAGGGGTACAATATATAGTCTATTAACTTTTTCTTTAAGGTAACAAACTTTTACTAGAATGTCTCTCATGGAAGCTGTGAAACTAAAAACAACAACCTTTGTACCAGAAGATATGGGACACATCTGTAGATAACATCTGTAGCAAGTTCTCTGTGTAGGGTTCACAACAAAGATGCTGTTAAAAAGCAATCTTAAATGTCTAATCATGTTTGTAGTAATTTATTTGAATTAATTTCTATCTAAATACCTACTGACCAACTGTATCTTAGCTGTTTTCAGGACTTTGTTTTTCTGGATAAAGATGTATAAGGTTTCTCTAGATGCTTGGTGGAGCCATCTGCTGACTCCACAGCTCATCTAGGGTAGCTACTGATATGCGGTTGGAAGTGACCTGTATAAGCCCACTAGTTTCATGCCCACTGTCTCTTCGGAGTGGACCATTGATGATCCAGCCCAAACGGGTTTTAATAGCATACGGCCCGTCATCCACGCTGGGCACCACTAGCCAGGGTTCCATAGCCTTGGGCACGTCTGTTCCAGTAAGAAGATCCACCTCTCCCTGGATCTTTGGAATTTCTACTTGGCTGAAATGAGGCCACTTCTCCACTTCCTCCTCTAGTGGGATGTTTTGTAGGCTAGCTGGAATTGTCTTCTGAGAGTAGATGGTCGGCAGCTCCAGATAGTCGTCGTTATCCATGCAGTTTACTTCCAAGCCGGACACCACCTGACTGCTCACAAGCTGCTCACCTCCCACTGTTCTCAGCAGGATACTGGTTATGTTCAATGAGGCCATCAATTTCTCTGTGCAGAAAGTGATGTTACTTCCAGGGTCCAGGAAGGCATACGTAGTCACCACTTTGTTGCCTTTCTTGGCTTTAATGTTGACCAAAACAATAGCTAATATGCTGTTCACTCTGCTGGCACCTGTAGCTCTGCAAGGTCTGCACTGATACATCCACTGATCACCGAATTGCCCTCCGTTTCCTCTGATGGCTCTGCCTTGTGCATTGTGTCTTTGAATGTGTCTTTAGATGGTCCCAGGTTAGGCTTTGCTTGACTTGAGATTCTTTGTTCTCTGTTCTTCATATGTAGAATTGTAGGGTGAGTGTACTGGCAGACTTAAAAACTCATCTTTTCTTTACAGGCTTTAGCCATGTGACCCCGTTTAAGGCAGCTGAAACATAAGCCATGACTCTTGAGAAAGTTTATCTTTTCATGGTAAAGGGACTTCTTCATTCTCTTGCAGTTCTCCATGGCGTGCTGCTCTCCTTGACAGAAAAGGCAGGGATTTGAGAACGCACAGAGAGTATTTCCCTTCTCTTGGCTCTTTGTCTCCATTAGGTTCTTCAGTAGTAGTCGCAGTGGTGAAGCCCCTTATAGTATCATTCTTTCTTGTTCGCCTCTCATCCTTGTGAGCTCTGGGTTGGCCCCTGTTTTCATCTGTGATGCGACCAAAAAGAGGGTGCAAGGCTTCTTTGGCTTGTAGATTTACTGGTCTGGTCATCAAAATGATCCAGACCCTTAGACCCTTTTTTTCTTCCTCACAGTTAGAATTGATGCACTATCTTCAGGCGCAACCTCATCATTGGTTTTCTCAGCTTCAGCTATGTGCTGTTGGCACCTCCCTCATCCATGTCTCAGGCTTTAAGACAAAGCTGTAAAACCTGTCTACCTTGGGTATAAACCATCCATCCTGATCTGCTTTTATATCATGTTCTGATGTCTCACTCAGTAATGCAGTGATTGAGGTGTTTGGCTCACAAAACTCTCCAAACAGCTTGTTGAATTCAATTATCAATGAGGTCTGTGTGAATGACAGGTTATTTTCATCACCATCATCCATTGGCTGATTGATCTGATTCATTTTACTTGTTAGCTGACCTAGCTTAGCTTTCCTTGCCTAACGTAGCTTATCTTCATGAGCCTTTTCTGTATTTTTAACCTGCCTTGGTACAGTAGGTTGTGTTGGAAATTCTTCTGCTTGGCTCATATTGACTGTTGTAATGGTTATATATTTTTTCTCCCCTCTTTTTTGTTTTTAAGCTTTTAGCCTGGATAAATGATGCTAACCAGACCGTGGTAACAAGTCTGGAAGTCGAATCACAGAGGCTAGTGGCGAAGGCTTAGCACCGAAGTACCTTCAGTTATTGCTAGCACTGCTAGCATCCATGTTCATTGTAAATAAGACTAAATAAGACTCAGTCACGCCTACCTGCTTTATCTTCACAGTTCACAGCTCAGTAGATTTATTTTCCTTCTTTCCGGGGCTTAATGGATCCTTTTCTATCCTTGTAGCTGGGTTTTCTTACTATTGTGAGGGCCGATGGTCAACTGCCTGTTGATTTCTTCACTCGTTTGTAAGTATTGTTAACCAAATGAGCTCCACAGTACTTTGTTTGTAACGGGATATTAAACTTTGTTTAGCATGTTTTCCTGATACAGGAGTGATTATGATCCATCCATGTCAAAACAATTCACTTACAATTACGGTAAGAAAGCCATATGGCTCGTCTCTACTTCTCAATCACTCTCTGCGCTGCGTTTTCTTTTTTTTCTTTTTTTTTGCCGAGAATCTCAGGCATTCTTAAAGCGACAGGCACATGGAATACCCAGAGTATTACAAATTAAAGAATACATCTGGAAACATATGTTAACATATATTTCTTAGTAACATTCCGTAGACAACTGTGCTGAAATGGCAAAAGCTTAAACAGGCCTGCCACAAAGAATCTGCTTACAAAACGAAATATGAAATTACTGCTAATATCAGTGTAATATGTGTATATTTCCACATATAGCACAACTTCAGCGCTGCGACTCATTGTTGTGAAATCACTTAATCTCTCTGCATCATCTTGCAAGTGACTATATGGTCGTAACATGCTCCATTCATAAAATCTGTAATTTCCTTAAGATTTGTGTGTATCCAACAACAGCATAGGTCGTCCCAGAAGACATTTCAGTGAATATATCGAATGAAATTGCCCTTGAAATGAAGAACCGGATCAGGGGAGAAAAAGTGTCATGGCGACCTCCAGTGTTTGGCTTTGAATGTGGTGGATAGAGAAAGTTTAATCATATTTAATAAACATTAAAGTTGAATTACCAAGATTACAAAATGAAATGAAAAACTGAAGCGCTTTTAATATATCAAATGCAGAACAGTTGAAATCTTAGCTTCAATGCAAAATCTGCGTCAATTTAAAAGGTGTTCATTGAAAAGACAACTTTTACATTCCAAAGACCAAATGCAAAATGTCCGAAGTGCCATTTCTAGTGGATATAGTTTCATGAGATTAGTCATTGTCTGAGTAATTATCTTTACTTGACTTTAGGCATAGCATATTTTGCATTAAAAAAGCACGTGTCAGAAACAAACAGTAACCATATTACAATTTATCAGTCTCACTTTATTATCATCTATTCTTTATTAACATCTATTCTGCCAAAAAAGATGCAACAATAATTTTATTCAAATGATAAACTTTAATGAAAGCACAAAATCGGACAGATTTATATCTGATGGAAGGTTTTAAGCACAAAGTGTATGGTCTGTCGGGATTTCAGTTATTTTTATGTAGCAATAGGGCATTCCATATAATGGTCATTTTCCTGTCAAGCATGAGGAGTCGGGTTTCTTGATTGAGAAGAGTATACAGTTTAATAAATTAAGAAATAAAAGAAGTTGAACATAGTTAAACATTAAAACATGAAGTGAAACAATACACAAAAGGTAGGCAGACAAGATGCAAGTTTATAACCCGTGGAGAATAATTTCAGAGATCTGTTGTCACACAGAAGTCCGAAGTAATTCTGACCAGTCACTTCCAGACACCTTCATTTAAAGACTTTGGTTGTGTGTGTGTCACAGAATGCAGATACGCTATTCTGTTACAAACTATCATGCCCCGCTTCAGTCAAACTCCAGTTCCTTTTTTTTTTTCTTCCTCTTGTCTTGTCCAGCATAGAGGCAGGCAGAATGAGGATCTGTCCGCTATATCATGGTGAGAAAATTTATTCTGTCAAGAAGAACTATATGTATACACTTGTATATAACCTTCCTCTTGACAATCTGCATTTTTTACTTATGGAAACTAAGATGTAAATACAATGTGTTGCTGGATGCGACTGAGACAGAAAAAAAAGGATAATAAAAGAGGAGAAAAGGAACGAGAACACAAACAGAACATAAAGAAGAGACAGAATCACACCACGAAGAAAAAAATTTGATCTAACAACCCATACTTTGCCTGTCGTCACACCTGTACAGAAATGAAAAAAGGATCTCATGAGGTCCCGCAGAGTAAACAAAAAGGGATACGGAAGAATGACTGTTACTAAATAATCTAAAAGAGATCGTAGTGACTGTGTCATCATGCATAACATACGAGTTGAAAAGTGCTCGCAGGGAAGTGATCATGCTCAGGCAAGCCCCTCTACTCAAAAGGTCAGAGGTCGGCCAGGAGAATCCCGAGACCCGGGGACACGACAGCCAGTTCCAAACAAAGACCTTCTTCACACTCACACATTCACCAACACCTCCTCCCATCTCCACCCTGTGCCCCCTACACCCACACACGCTTATTTCCTCATTCTCTCCACCCTCCCAACTACCAATCCCCCCCCCCCCCCAAAAAAAAAAAACCTACAAAGGCACACACTCCCATTAACCCACACATCCCTC
>JBAMHX010000006.1:969103-987592 GCA_037177515.1 Pseudomugil tenellus | reverse complement strand
CGGCTCAGGTAAGGCAGCCATCTGCCTCGACTCGCTGGGGTTACAAGGACAGGAAAGACAGATTAATATGCATTGCAAACAAGTTAAAAAAGTTTAAAAAGTTAACTTTTTATAATAAGACAAGGGCGTTGCACCAAAAATAATGGTGGCAAACACTGCTAACATCACTGAACTTAAAATAGAATTGTAATGAGTAAGCCTACTTAGCAACATGCAGTGTATAAATGATTAGACATTAAAGTCTTGTTTTTTTTTGTAATATTATGTGCCTCTTAATTTTATTTTATTTTTTTATAAATAAAGTCCAGCTTGCTGGTGAATTAACAGTGCTCTGTAAAGTGGAAAATATCTGACTAAATGAATCAAAAGATCACGCCCAGTCTTGCATGGCATTCGTTATCATTATTACTAAAAACAAATGAGCTGATAAATAGCTAGCAGCCAGAGAGGAGCCTGGCACAGTGCAACTCCTCACACAGCAAGTGTCTGATGCAAAACAAGCAGCTATTTTTTATTTGCTTATCATTTTATGAGTTGACTGGGATTTGGCATCACTTGTATATTGACTACCTTGCTATTATATACAGAACATGTTTACACATTCTGTTTTAATGTAACTATAAGTTGAATAATGTGTATTTTGAGTGAAAATAACCAATTTATATTTTATTATATCATTTTATTCATGTTGAATCTCAGGAATATTGCTAAAAAGAAAAAATCATATAAATCAGGGACAGAAATCAGAAGGGACTTTTTCAAAAAGACAAAAAAAGCTGGTGGGGTGACAAATCTTTTTCAGATCCTGTACTAGCATGGCACATTTAAGCTAATTTAAATTGCTATCTGTAGTTTTAAAATGACCCACTTTAGTTGTTAAATGCTTTTATACTTCCATTAATATCAAATTGCCAATCTTTTTCTGAGAGGCTATACTGAAAGCTCCTACATAAACTGTGAAAAGCAATTCAGCCCACATGCATAAGTGGGTTGCCTTTGATGAGATGCTGTGTTGGTGTGAACTGCATTAAAACTACCAAAATAAAAAATAAGCAGCAATAGATATTGCTGAAGAAATAATAATTAAAGCAATGTGCTTTTTCCCCTCATGTTGATTATAAAAGTTACGGAAAGTTATAGAAAAGTTACTAAAAGTTGCATTTTGTAAGTTTGACCACACAAGGCTAATTTACCACACAGCTATTCACATCCAAAGTTTTTACCTTGAAAAGTTTAGTATTTTATAGATTTCATTAATTAATCATCATTATGCTCTGTTTTTAAATCTCTGAATAGAGTTTTAAATTTGTATGGAGAGTGCTTCTCTGTGAGGGATTACAGCCATCAATTTAGCTACAATTACTCTATAATAATTCAATGAATGTCTTGTCTGTGTTATCCCAAGTATGTTCAAAATGTTCACAATATTCGTGCAACAGTATGATTACAGCTCTGCATGATAGTCTGGCAAACATACAACCTAACCCTAATCCAATGCAAAAAAATTCAATGCTGTTTAATTTATCAAGCATGTGCTTACAATAATAATGAGTCTAGTTTTCAACAAACTATCTTTTACTACCTTTTAAAACTTAAATACCACAGAAATGTATTGATCACAGCATGGCTCATTTTAACAGGTCAGTCAAAAATAGTCGCAACTGATATGTGCCTTCACACTGAGCTCTACACAAATACGTTATACCTTTCTGCAGTACAGATGGTTAGTTTCCTGAGGAGTTTGAGGTAAGCTGTGAGTCACTTGCAGCACCTAATCTAAAACCTTGCTGTTGACACTTGCTCATTTTTGTTGAATAATCGTGGTTCAGTACAACACATTGTGTTTGACACTGTTTGTGTGGAGGCTTCACAGTTAGATTCAGTCCTGTACAATGATGTGTAGGAGAAGAGAACATGGAACGTTTGCCACACCGCTCTTTTGGGACACCCCCTCCCAGTTGTTATTGGGAAAGGAAAAGATTCAACCAAAATTAGACCCAATTATTATAAGGATGACAGTTATGGTTGGCCCCTGTGACCCTGAACTATCCCTTTGCACTTCTCTTCCCTTTTATTCTTCATGCTTTTGTTGTGTTCCAAATTTGAAAGCTCCTTTTGTAGATTTTAAACTTCAGTGCATGTTCAGCTGCTCCTTCATCAGGACTTCATTAGCATGCCATAATATAAAACAACTAAGGAATCATGCTGTTGATAGCTGCTTGTGTGTGATACCACATCACTAAATAATCATCCAGTTAGCCCAACTGTTCCAAACAGCTGGCTGTTTCCTCCAATAATAAAGGGCTTTATTGAAGATCTTGGTTTAATCCAATCTAATAAACTATGCAAAAATAATGTAATTAAATTCATGTGAAGATGATGGTGTTTACAAACAAGTTGAATTGTAAGCTGAATCTTTACCATCATAAATCTATTCTTCTACAGAAATAATCCCTAAATGAGTATATTAAAGAATACCAAAAAGAAATGCTCATTAAACATCCTTTCTTGCTGCCTACTCTATTTTCTTTACCACTTTTGTTGTTTTTGTTTACTCCAAATGTTTTCGGCCTAGCTGTTTACATCACTGTTCTTTACTTCCACACATGCACACTTGTTTTCTATTAGTCATTACTTCATATTACATGTGCAGAAGTGTGCAATTGCAGGAGGATGTTCATTTCAGAAGTCTCACATAAACAATGCTATGATGTAATGTGCAGACTTTACCTGGAAAAACTGTTTCAACAGGGACGCTTAAATTCATTAGGAAGCAGAAAAACAACCATATCCAACTTATTCTGCTAATGATCTAAAATACAAATAATGTAAAAAAAATGGTCAGATTTACACATAAGTTATTTCTCTGCTAACAGTTTGAGTCTTTATGTATAAGATTGTCAGATGAGCAAATATTGTCAGTGGTCTCATTTGTCATTGTTGTGGTAGCTATTTGTCGAATGCAATTTCAAAGAGATTAGATATAGTTTATCAAACACATCCATTAAGGACTTTCAGTGGTAAATGCAGCTAAACACCAAGCTTACACATAATTATTAATTAATAGGATTACAGTTTCCTTAGTAAATATGTCCTTTTTAAAAATGGAACCACCTGGATTTCCACCAGGGTATTTCTGGATTTTTTTTTTTATAAAGAGAAGCAATCCATATCAATTGAGTATATTAGCAGCAAGTACCTTAATTGTATGTGCAAAGGAACTCAACACCATAAAGCAGAAGGAGAAATCCTGGAAAAACACAGAAGGTATAAAAGGCACAACTCGCTGGATAAATCTTGCTTCATCAAATGGGTTTAAATATTTAGCATGATTGAGGTTTAAAATAGGAGAACTCAGATCATTCGATCAGAAGAAGGAACATTTAATGTGATAGAAATTATCCTTTTCCTAGTCTTTCATGTTAACATTTGTTGAGAGTGGAGCAGTGGTTCAGCACCTAATTAGGAAGACTAGAAGTTTTAATTGTTGCTTACAAAAAAAGTCCCCCCACACCCCGCCCCCACTAACCAATAGGTAGAGGGTTAAAGGTGTCTACTTATAATAAACAAACAAACAAAAAAAGGAATACTGTATAGTAGGGATAATGCACAAAAAAAGGCTGATAGAAAAAGAGGAAAAGAGGTAGATACTATCTGTGCAAACCCAAGGTGGGAAGAAGGGCAAGCGAGCTACAAGGTCATTAGAGCTGAGGCAGTGTTTACTGGAGCAATGCAAGGACAAGTAAAACATGCATTAATCAAATACAGAAAAGACACCGAAAAGTAGAAGAAACATAACTTGAGCATGGTCAACCACCTGTGCTGAGTAAGCATTTAGGGAACAAGAACCAAGAGTTTGAGGAGAAATTTGACTAGAACTACAGATGATCTCTCTGTTCTGGGCTCCTGAGATTAAATATCTACCAAAGCCTTGATGGTTTTGGGAAGCGTTTGTAATATGCTGGTGCTATGAGCTGTATTTTCAATTTGGGGTCTTTTGTATGATATACATGACTGCTGTGGACTATTTCAACTGCAGAACATGGAAAAAGGTGCACAATTACAACACACACACACAAATATGATGGTCCTCTGAAACAATCATGTAATAAACCCATTAACAGTAAAACTGTACCATCCAAAGATAATGACTCATGTTGCGTCTGGGCAGCGCTACATATACATATACATTCCTAGTTCCATTCATTTTCCCTTGATAGAATAATCACTGCTAAAAATATGAAAATAAAAGGAACACTAAAGTAATATGTTGTAGATCTGAATGAATGAAATAGTTTTATGAAATACTTTGTTCTTTTCATAGGTGAATGTGCTAAAAACAAAATCGCACAAAAACTATCAAATGTATCAACCCATGGAGGTCTGGATTTGGAGTTATACTCAAAATTTAAGTGGAAAAACACGCTACAGGCTAATCCAACTTTGATGTAATGTCCTTTAAATAAGTCAAATTGAGGCTAGGTAGTGTGTGTGGCCTCAGTGTACTAGTATGACCTTCATAAAATGCCTGGAGATGCTCCTGATGAGGTGGCAGATGTTCTCCTGAGGGATCTCCTCCCAGACCTGGACTAAAGCATCCACCAACTCCTGGATTTTCTGCGGTGCAACTTGGCCTTGGTGGGTGGAGCGAGACATGATGTCCCAGATGTGTTCAATTGGATTCAGGTCTTGGAAACAGGTGGGGCAGTCGATAACATCAATGCCTTCATGTTGCAGGAACTGCTGACTCCAGCCACATGAGGTCTAGCATTGTCTTGCATTAGGAGGAACCCAGGGCCAACCGTATCAGCATTTGATTTTTTAGTTTTAGGGGAAAGAGCAGTTGTCTGTGAACCTGAGGGTTGGCGGTTCGATTCTGTCCCATGTTACCACGAGAGTGAAAGCACCACCAGCATTCAGAAACATCAACCAGAAAGCATCAGAACTGAAAAGTGGTCTGCAGAACCATTCTTTTATTGGGTGTGACTTGCCAATTGTCAATAATTTCCACCTGTTGTCTTTTCCATTTGCAGCATGTGGAATTGATTGTCAGTGTTATTTCCAAAGCGAACAGTTCTATTTCACAGAAGTGTGCTTGACTTGGAGTTATATTGTGTTGTTTAAGTGTTCCCTTTATATTCTTGATCAATATATTTTATCACACATTAGCCTGTCAAAGTACAATGTATGAAAGGAATTTCTTTGGGAAAACTGTGGTTTGTTCCAAATATTTTTCTACTCCGGCTTCATCCCACAGTCCAAAAATATGCACCTTGGGCATGGGCTGATTGGTGACTCTGAAATTGCTCATAGAAGTGTGTGTATGTGTGTGTGCGTAATTGTTTGTCTATGTGTGTTGGCCTTGTGATGGACTGGCGACCTGTCCAGGGTGTATCACGTCTCTCACCCAATGTTAGCGGGGATTGGCTCCAGCCCCCCGCGAATATCCGTTTGGGAATAAGTGGTAGATAATGGATGGAATATTTTGTTTTATTTTTATGTGGGTCACATATAAGGCAGTTATTTGTCCATACTGCACTGTATGAGTCAGGATGTTTTTTAAATAATGAGCTATGACTGCATTATCACCAGAAAATAGATTGTCATGACTGCTATCTGCACAGAAAAAGTCATGAAAACTTGGCCTAAATTCCATCTGCTTAATTCCTTATTACAGTGATCCTATGCTTTCTTAAAGTGAATGTGTACAATATGCATACGTTTACATGTTCCCACATTTGTATAAAAAAAAGCAGCACAGACAAGTTGCAGGAGTTTGTTAACATCTTGGTAAGAGATATTCAGTCAAAAACAGAGCAAGCCTGAGGGTTTGCCATCAGGAATTCACACTTGTACTGTATCATTAATGCACACACCTGCACACAAGTTCGAGGAAGCTCAGTGCCAATGGCATGGCTGTGACTTTTTGTGAACATCACAAGACAAAACTACAAACATCCACAAATATGATGAAGTGTTTACCTTTGTGCTTGTTTTGTTCATATTTTAACTGATGGACATACATATGTCTTTTCATATGTACATATGTCTTTTCCATTAGTACCTACTCTCACCGCCTCTACTTGGCTCTACCAGGCTTCAGGGTATTTCCACTATAGATATTGCGTACCAGTAGGTGCTTTTGCTGTACCGGCTTCAGTGAGGTTCCAAGTGGGGAGAGTCAGGCTCAAATCTTGATTACAGCCTGGAGTAGTGATCAGCCCATAAATCTGGGATTAATAGCGATCCAGGCGGCAGCTTCACAACCAACACCAACATACTTTTTGCAGCTCTAATTGTTGGCGGTTTGAAAATATATCTGATCCTAATGCCACATTTGGAACCTCTCCCACATTTTAGGGTCCAGAATTAAAATGGATAACCAATAGAGTCGAGTAGGGTTGAGCTGATCAAGTCTAATCAAGCAGATTAGGTAGGCTACTACTGGAATAGTCCCATAAGTGTATAAAATTTAGCCATTCCAAGATGACAGAGTGGTGACTGGAAACCTTCACACAAAGAGTGGGTTAGAATTACAAACTGTTAAAAAACAAACAAGATGGCTGAAATAAAAACTTTTTGCATTATTACCTCCACCAAGGAGGTTATGTTTTCTGGAGAATTTGTCTGTGAGCAAGAAAAATTATGGTCCAATTTTGATTAAATTCCCAGGAAATGGGATAAGGAATAAATTATTAAAGTTTGGAGGTGATCCAGATCAACATCTGGATGCAGAACTGTGTTGAAGGATTCTTTAACACTGCAAGATAAGAAAATGTAGTCACGATATAAGGGGGACTATGAGCTTGGCTTCTCTAGTTTTGCATGTTATAATGTCAGATGGATGGATGGATGGATGGATGGATGGATGGATGGATGGATGGATGGATGGATGGATGGATGAATGGATGGATGAATGGATGGAAATGTAAAATGTAACTTTCTTTTGGTCTTTTTTCTTCATTTTTGTGTATTGTTTTTAAAAGGAGTAAATGTACCAAAAAATCACTTGTTTTTACCTTACAAACCCATAGATGCTAAATGATGTATTAAATGCATTGCCGTAATTAAAGTGGAAAAATCACACAAAGGGGAGACAGTCTTGTATTGAGCTGTAGGTTCTTTCAAAATATCCAAGTATTTTCAAAATAAATTTTAAATTTTGTTGTAAAGATGACGCCTTGTGAATTCAGTCTTCACCCTGGTCTTGGAACATGGTGAACATAGTGTCACCCGATAATTGAGTCTTCCCTTTTTCCCTTTTAAAGACAAAATGATCCCTCATACTGCTTCTGACACATCTCGTTTCACTGGATGTTTTTTGTTCAGCTCTAAATGTCATCATCTTTGCCTCTCTCACAGCCGCTCAATCAATCTGAAGGTAAGTATAACTTTTTCTCCCACTGTCTCTGCATTTTGTCTTCAGAGATCCCAGAGACAGCTCAAAGAGAGGAGATACTGTGTCTACATCAAATCATTTCTCATCAACGTCATCAATGTTTTTTAGCTTGTCCTGTCACTGCGTAAAAAACTATATAATGAACTGAAAACTAGACACTGACTTTGTTCCATATTTATAAAACACACACAGCCAAGCGCTATTGACCGCTATTTATTTCTTAGGACCCCTTAAGAAATAAACAATTCTTATAAGGATTTTCCGCTGATATATAAAATACATTCAAGTAAAAGTTAGAGTTAGTCACGTTTGTTTTTTACAATGTAAACATTCATTAAATGACATGGTCTAAGCAGAGCAATAAAGTACCATAGTACACTTCTCAACCATGTCCAATGAAATGTTGGCAAACACCAACAGGTTTTTTTTTAACTTCCCTTGGTTGGAATACTGCCCTGAAAGATTAAGTCTATTCATTGGGCTCTAATATTCTCTTAGTCTTATAGGGATTCAATGTAACAAAGCAGCTGCTTGTACACAAAGAGCTCTGTTGTCAGCTTCAAAGCCCATTTTATAGTCCTGGTCTATATCCAGCTCAGCCAGTAGCTTAGAAAAAAAACGTTGGCGAAGCTAATAAAGTGTAGATAAAGAGGATTTGATTGGATTGTTCTAATATGAGCTTTTGGTTGTGATAGTTGGGCCAAATGCAAAACTAAATAGTTTGATGACTGACTTGCTTTCAGACATTTATGTGACTAGGATTGATCTTCAAATATCTAAAAATGAGGTACAGTCATCAAGAAGGTAATTCATAATATTTAACCAACTGTTAAGCCTCTTACAATAAAGACAGCTTGAGTCTGCACAATATGGTCAGAATATTGTGAATAACTGTGTCCTGCTCTGCTGGACAAAATGTTTCATGACAGTATTTCTAAACTGAAAAAAATGTCTTATTTGTTCCTATTAGTTGTTAAAAACACAAAACAAAACAAATAAAAACAACAACAAAACAGTTTTGTCCATATGACACACATGATCTGAATGTGAAAATATCATACTTGCTAAGCCATTCCCCAATTATTAGCAGAAAACTAATTTATTTATCTATTACTCAAATCTGTGGGCATCTTCACAAAGCTTTCCATATAACTGTCTCAAGTTTGAGCCAATGTCTTTTAATTGCTTAAGCTGGAAACATATCCAAATACAAAATGATGGAACTGACAGACTAGTTGGCAGCCAACAGAGGATCTTTAAGGGCTTTCTTTCTTAGTCAAAGATTAGTTATTTTTGTAATGAACACAAAACACAAGTAATAATTTGGACTTTCGGTTTCCCAGAAACCAAATAACTCAAAAACACAAACTGTTTAAATCTATATTTAAAAATCTCAGACTTCTGTTTCTGCTATGAAATTGAGGAATTAATTGTCTGTATGTAATAATAAAATTAAAATGATATGAAACAACCCGTATACGTTCCCTTACGTACATAAACAGAGACGTTGCCATATTGTTCATCCACCAGGGGGCATTGCTGAATTCACTTCCTCCTTTTGACACTGGTCTAGTATACAGCAGTCCAAAAACACATTTTTTATGTCACTCTCAGTTTATTCTGTGCCTTTTCCTGGTACTTTTTGGGGGCAATTTCTGTCATCTTCTTCCTTATTCTCTTCTTCTTCTCTGATCTCTTCCTTTCTTCATCTGCATGTGGGTTATTGAATTCAGAACTTCCCCACTATTTCTGTTGGTATTGGTCTGTTTTCTGGATCGAGTGACAGATCTGCAACAACCTTAAAAATACACAAAAATACATGTCTAGCTAATGCAGAAAGACAGAACTGGCCTTCCATCTGTGTATGGAAGGCCATGCAAGGGAGTCAAATTAGCTTTGGTATGTAGTTGATTACCTTCAATTAACCGTAATCAGCTTCTACTAAACAGCTAAAAAAAATGTATGTATACTGAAACGTTCTACAGATGTGAATAAATATATCCAATTTTGGTACATTTGCACCACAGGCAAAGACTTAACTAACAAGTCTAATGATACTGAAACAAACAGAGTGGGTTTTGCATCCACAAAATTCTTTCATCAGACTCCAACAAATCAATTTTTTTAAGATGAACTCATGTCCATCCTCTGGAAGAATCCCTTCCCTTACTGAAACATGAGCTCCCCTAGAAACACAAGTTATGAAATTTTGAGTTAGCTATATAATATGTGTAGCCAGGTTGAGTAAAAGAATTGCAGCTTTCTTGGGGAGGTTACTATTGATTTCCGTTGTGCACTGAGCTGTTGTTCTACAAAAGGTCCAGTGGATGTCGCTGCTGTATTTTGTCATGACGCGGCATCCACTCGCAGCTTCTCTGACGTCATAGATGCAGGAGACCAGAAAGAAACGAGTTGGAGATTTGCATGTTCAGTTGTTTGCCACTAGGTTAGGGGTGGCTGTTCAGTTAGCCGCAATGAGGTGCCGCAGTGAGGTGCCACAGTGAAGCGCCAGGCTACGTGACGGTGTGAGTGTTTGATAAGACTATTTGCTTTCACTAGTACGATGTAAACTGTATTTTGTTAAGCTTTTCAAAGACTGTATGTACATTTGGTTTGTTCAGAGGGGAGGTAGCGGTCTACGTTTCTTCGTGTGTGTCCGCTGTGGTTGCGTCCGGCTGTCCGCCATTTTAAAAGGAGAGATAGCAGTCCACATTTCCTCATGTGTCCACTGTGGTTGAGACAGGCGGTCCACCATTTTGAAGTAAGTTCAGGATACCTAATGTACTGTGTACACCAGTATTGTTTTGTATTGTCTTTTTTCTATTATTATTATTCTTTTGCACTGTATTATTCACATGTAATTCTGAGTGGATGTTCTGTGTGTATTTTGTCTTTATAGGAATAGCCTACTACTGTTGTCTTGTCACTGATAAAAAAAAGAGAGTACTGTAAAAGGAGACTAAACCTTTTTTATGATTTTCTTTTATATTCGGCACAAATAACAAGATTAATGCTGTCCTCTAGTTGGAGAAGAATTGGAAAATAGAACCCACATTGTGGGAGCCTGTTTCTGTGTGTCCTCAGTATTGTTTACTTGGTTACACACCAGCAGCTCCTTCTTGGTGTCAGAAGTGGGATTTTCCATGTTGATTTGGCCTTTTCGGATTTATTAAACTTGTAGTAGTACTAGTGATTAATAACAAGACAACAGTAGTGGGGAAGAGGAGTCCACTCCCACTGGGTGAGAGTGCCGCTGCTGTGTGAGAACAAGAGGCCGTCGTGAAAGGACCAAGGAACCTGAGATACAAAGACTTTAAGAGACTCTGAAATGCATAACAACATGTTGGATGCGGAGGAAAATCCAGGTGTGTCTGTGCCTGGACCAAGCCAAGCAGGGGGTGACTCGGCTGCGACACTACCAGGGAATGATGATCACATATCAAGGTTACAGTCACAATTAACTGAGCTGAGTCGGAGACATGATGCTGTGATGTCCAGTATTGCTTCTCTGGGTGATACACAACCAAGGCCCATTGTATATGTACCAAGAGAGAAACAAATTGTGCCTTTTAATGGTGACCCGGGTAAAGATGCCCACTCTGTTGATGAGTTTATTGAAGAGGTTGAGAGGGCCATGAGCCTGAGGGGTCTTAGGGAAGCTGACCAAGTAGACTTCATTCTGTCATCTGCATTAGATGAAATTAAGTTGCGTAAATATGGACAGGAAAAAAACCCAGTGACCTGTTTTCATTTTTGTGGGAAGCATTTAGAGAGAACCGCACAACACCACAGTTGTGACATGCGTTTTATGCACGTAGACAGTTATATGGAGAGACTATTCACACGCTCTTTCCCAGTTGCTTAACTCCGCTCTGTTTACCTCTTCTGATGTCGTTAGTGACCCACAGCTCACAATTTGCGACCAGTTTATTGAAGGGGTGCATGACTCCACCCTCCGCCGCGAGCTCCGAAGGCTCACTAGAGAGAAACCTCAGTCCAGCTTGTTTGAGGTTCGAGAGAAGGCTATTATGTGGAGCATTGAAGACCGACCCAATGTGGTGAGGAGTAGAAACATGGTGGGGGACAATCCTGAAGCACATGCAGTGAGTGTCGTGCCCTCCCATGACTCCGGAAATGATTTGGCCATGACCCTCCAGGAAGTTGTTAAATTAATAGCTCAACAAGGCAAGGCTATTGGGGAGTTGACCAACGCTGTACACGAGCTCACCACCCAGAAAGCCAAACCCAATTCAGCTAGCTTGACCAATAGGCCAAGAGTGACTCCTAGGTACACAGAAGATGGCCAGCCTATATGTCTAAGGTGTGAAGGAATAGGACATATGGCTAGACAGTGCCCTGTACGTAGGGCCCCAACCAGTGCCACGCCCGCCCATGCTCTACAGGGAAACGAGAGTCCTCGGTTGCTATGAGCCACGCAATGCGAGGCAAATCTGAAGGCTCACCACAAACATTGACCAGAGAACGCTTTCTGAAGAATGCAGTAGGTAAATGCCCTGTTGTAGAAATTCAGATAGGCGGTATCCCCTTGAAGTGTCTTATCGATTCAGGAAGCAACGTAAGCACTTTGACGGAAAGTTTTTTCAGAGATGACCAACATGGGGATGATGAGGACATCCATTGTACATCTAAAAATCACTGCCGCCAACAAGCTACCATTACCCTACCTTGGTTATGTTGAGCTAGATATAAAAGTCATTGGAATCACTCTTCCTGAATGTGGGTTTTTGATAATCAGAGATGACGGCAACCCAGATACAAAGGAACTTGATTCATGCCCCCCAGGAATAATTGGGATGAACGTTGCCAAATGATGCAAAGAGTTAATACTGACAGAGTTTGATGCAGCACTTGGAGGTGAACTGGACTCGGAGTGGAGAGAGGCCTTTATACGTGTACAGGAGGCTGAAATAGTGGGAAAGACAGTCATGGCTCGAGTTGCACAGAGAGACAAATACTGCATGCCTGTGCTATCCGTTGCCACAGTGAATGTAAGGAGCCCTAAAAGGGACACCCCTACTCTGGTTTTTGAGCCAAGCATAAGATAAGTGCAGTGAAGACATGGCCCCTCCCAAGCACTGTAAAGGAGCTTAGATCATTTCTGGGGTTCTGCAGTTATTGCAGGAGGGTCATTAAGGAGTTTTCACAGGTCACAGGACCTCTTTATGATGTGGTAAATGCATGTGCTAAGGAGAGCTGCCCAGCCAAAGTAAAAAAAAAAAATTGTTTGAATCAGCTTGGACACCAGCCTGTTCTGAGGCTTTTGAGCTGCTTAGGGACAAGCGTAGCACCGACCCAATGCTAGGTTATCCAGACTTCAACTTACCTTTTATTCTGGAGAAAGATGCTAGCCACCTTGGTTTAGGAGCAGTACTGTATCAGGTTCAGGGTGGGGAGAAGAGAGTTATAGCTTATGCCAGTCACCGGCTTAGAGGAGCTGAAAGGAATGAAAGAAACTACAGTAGCATGAAACTAGAACTCCTTGCATTAAAATGGGCAGTAACAGAGTAGTTCAGGAGTTACCTTCTTGGGTCCAAGTTCACATTTCTGACCGACAACAACCCGCTATGCCACCTTTCTACTGCTAAGCTAGGCGCTATTCAACAGCGCTGGGTTGCACAGTTAGCTGTGTTTGATTTTTATGTTAAATATCGACCCGGCCGGTGTAACTCAGTAGCTGATGCTCTCTCCAGGAAGCCAGTGGTGACAGGGTTGGATCCTGAGTCAGAAGATGCAGAGTTTGATGGATGTGTTGCAATATGTGACAGTCTTAGAGCAGACACTGCTATAGAGTCGGATTTAGCGGCTGCAGGGGTTGAGCACTATCAGGTGAGGCAGATAAGTGTGATTGACATAGACGATGATGTATTGTCCTGTAACACCCCCACCCTCCCTGGCTACACTAAAACAGAACTACAGACATTGCAAGCATCAGACCCAACACTCAAAGTTTTAAAAAAAGTTGTGGGACAAGAAACAAAAGCCCTCCCTTCCAGAGAGACGTGCACTTCCTGCCCCAGTGCGATCCCTACTGAAGCAGTGGCCCCGACTCAAAGAAAAAGATGGGCTCTTATATCGAAAGGTTGAGGATGTAGATCTTGGGAGATGTCATCAGCTGTTGCTACCAGCCTGCCTCAAAGAAAAGGTACTAACCAGTGTGTATAACCAGATGGGCCACCAAGGAATAGAACGAAGACTTGGACTTCTAAAACCAAGGTGCTTTTGGGGAGGTATGCATGAAGATGCTGAGCAATGGATGAAAAACTGTCAGAGGTGCGTGCTCACTAAGCTGCCACAGTCTAAAGTCCATGCCCCCCAGACTCTATTTCTAGCTACCCGTCCCCTTGAAGTTGTAGCTGTAGACTACACTACCCTTGAGCGTGCAAGCGATGGATGTGACTTTGTGCGGGGCCTATAGCTCCAAGGCGAAACCACAGAACAGTTCCTCCTCCTGGTGAGTCTGAAGCTGACCCTGACTCAGAGGCTGAATCTGTTAACTCAGAACCTGAATTACTATTAGTGGAGCAAGTTGATGAACCTGTGGGTCCAAGATTGGAGGATGTAGAAAGTCATAGAGAGGATGAGGACAGTGATGAAACAGAAAGTGACCAGCTGCTGGATGTGGATGACGTGAGCAACAGACCTGGTAAAGATACCGTCCTCACCCAGAACCATTCGCAGGCAGTCCAGGTCTGTCCGATGAGGTGCCAAAGAGACCAGTACCTGCACAGCGGCGGAAGGTGGAACACCACCATGTAGCCACGCCCATACCGACTCCGCGCAGAAGTGTTAGGACAACTGCAGGTAAAAACCGAAACTCGTTTAACTTGCCAATGTCGGCATGTAACACTATGTCTTTCACACCAGATGTTTTGTCTCAAGTGCTAGCGGAAATGGTTCTTTACACATCAGAACTAAGGGCCGGGTTGATGATTAGGAAGTCACCGTCTCGTTGACTTCAGGCAGGGGAGAATGTAGCCAGGTTGAGTAAAAGAATTGCAGCTTTCTTGGGAAGGTTACTATTGATTCCTGTTGTGCACTGAGCTGTCGTTCTACAAAAGGTCCAGTGGATGTCGCTGCTGTATTTTGTCATGACACGGCATCCACTCGCAGCTTCTCTGACGTCATAGATGCAGGAGACCAGAAAGAAACGAGTTGGAGATTTGCATGTTCAGTTGTTTGCCACTGGGTTACGGGAGGCTGTTCAGTTAGCCGCAGTGAGGTGCCACAGTGAAGCACCAGGCTACGTGACGGTGTGAGTGTTTGATAAGACTATTTGCTGTCACTAGTACGATGTAAACTGTGTTTTGTTAAGCTTGTCAAAAACTGTATGTACATTTGGTTTGTTCAGAGGGGAGGTAGCGGTCTGCGTTTCTTCGTGTGTGTCCGCTGTGGTTGCGACCGGCTGGTTGCGACCGGCTGGTTGAGACAGGCGGTCCGCCATTTTGAAGTAAGTTCAGGATACCTAATGTACTGTGTACACCAGTATTGTTTTGTATTGTCTTTTTTCTATTATTATTATTCTTTTGCACTGTATTATTCACATGTAATTCTGAGTGGATGCTCTGTGTGTATTTTGTCTTTATAGGAATAGTCCACTACTGTTGTCTTGTCACTGATAAAAAAAAGAGAGTACTGTAAAAGGAGACCAAACCTTTCTTATTATTTTCTTTTATATTCGGCACAAATAACAAGATTAATGCTGTCCTCTAGTTGGATAACAGTCAGGAAATAGAACCCACATTGTGGGAGCCTGTTTCTGTGTGTCCTCAGTATTGTTTACTCAGTTACATATGTACAATAAAATGTACTGGATTGCTCACAAATTCACAAGCTAACTTAAAAACACTAGGATTCACTAAAAGAATGAGGAACCAGGTAAGCCTCATATAGCATCTACATCTCATATAGTAGAAAAGCCAAACAAAGCTGGAGATTAGTTTACAATAAGCGGAAGAGGCAAGCAAGTACGCTGATCAAGCTGAACAGCTCTTCTGTTACACCCACTGGAGAAGATTAAGGGATGGACAGCTGATTCCTGACCTCTGTATTTGCTATACTGCTTAGGTACTAAGGCATGATATGATTTAATGTAGATTTACTTTAAATATGGTTCACTCCCTGCTTTCATTTATCATTATATTGTATATGAAGAGTAGGGTTGAACAATTTTAAGAAAATGTCTAATTGTGATTTTTTTTATTTCGATTCAATTCACGATTTTTTTCAAAGCAAGCTTTAGTACTTACTGTAGCATATACAAATATGACAGAAAATGGCTTTATACCAAAGCATTAAAAGCTATTATTATAATACATTGATGAAAGGAAGGTACATAATAGACGTGTAATCAAACCTCTACATGGAAATAAAAAATAGCATTGTTGGAGTTTGTTTTGTTATTCAAACTTCAATAACAATACAATCCTTTATTGACCATGTTTGTTAACGTGTAGTGAATAAAACAGAAAGTTCATCAAGTTTGCTCATCTGTGTCTCATTCCACATACATCTATATATTTCTCAGCTCACTACTCTTTCTTCCCCTTCCAGGTACCGGCTTACCTACCTGACTTGCAGATTTCTGTGTTTGGATTTCACCTGCTTGGACCTCGACTTGTCTCTGGATTGCCCTCTGTTTGACGCCTTGGTTTTGACCCACAGTGAACTTGGATTTACCTCAGCTTGTTTCACCGGTCCTGACTCACGCCTGTCTCCTGGATTCCGCTTCTTCTGTCTTCCTGGTTTTTGATCCTTGCCTGGCATTAAGGACATTGACTTTTAAACTCTGAATGAACCTGTTAAATTTATCTCAAGCCTCTGTGTCCTTCCTTACAACCTGCAGTGAACAAACTTGATGAACTTTCTGTTTTTAGATCAGCAACTTATATTCATTTTGTTACCGGGACTTAGTTAAAAAAATCAGGGGCTAAATATGGAGCAAGATTTGTCTTTTATTGGATCCAAAAAAATATACAATCTGAGGAAAGTTTTGGAAGGAAAAATATATATCTGATATTATTTTTTTTTACATTGATAAAAAATATCTCAGTAAAATTAAGTTTTGAGATCAAATATTGTATCACAGAATATATAAAAATGATTTCACATTTTAAATATGTATCGCAAAAAACATTTTTTACTCTCAATTATTTATTTTCTTAGTTGTCAAAGTGAAATTTTACTTTAAATACAATTTCTTCTCTCTCAAAACTTTTTTGCTCTCGCTCAAGTTTTTACTATCATCTCAAGTTTTTTTGCTATTAAAATGAAAACTGTGCAGGACGGGTTCATGCTGCTATTGGTTATTTTAAGCCAGAATGACAGCTGGATGGCGATGATGGTTCTGCCTTCCTCATTCCACCAGCCTGTTAAAACAGTGTCGCTCAGCTTCAGAACTGCAGGTAGGCCTATGTGGATGTCTCTCTCTCCACAAAACTGATGTAACACATAAATACCAATACCAGTTGTGTAGGACTCTTTGCAGGACCAATCACGGCGGCAACTTCGCAACCTAGTGGCAGAGAGTAGTTCGGCTTTCTACCGCAGCCCTGATGAAGAGTATCACTGTGTGTGTACGTGATATGTGTCGAATCTTATCTGTGGTCTTTGCAAAAAGAATAGTAAAGAAATACTTGCAAGGGATAACTATTGTTATGTATTGTTGCATGAGAGGTTTTAATCATTATGTATATGCCTATGTTCTTTGGGGCAAGTTGTAATATCGGTTGGCATTAGGTTCTTACTTGTGGACCTCCCACCCCCTCTACCGGTGGCTTCCCTCTAAGCCACC
Source organism: Pseudomugil tenellus (assembly GCA_037177515.1). Lineage (NCBI taxonomy): Eukaryota > Metazoa > Chordata > Actinopteri > Atheriniformes > Pseudomugilidae > Pseudomugil > Pseudomugil tenellus. The sequence goes on along the minus strand of JBAMHX010000006.1, from coordinate 970,382 downwards.
AGTAGGGTTTACACATTGGTGCAAACACTCTTCAAGAACTGTATATTGATATAATTCATTATCACTCTAAGCCACACTAAAAGTAAAGTATCTTACTGAGAGACAGGAAAAAGTGTGAAACAAGTTTGAAATTGTGTCTGAAAAATATTCCAGTAAACACCAGGGACAAGGTTATCATAGCAATGATTAATACATAAAATTACATTTTTTTAGCTTCTGTATAGTATTTTTGGATTACATGACTCAACTGAAAAAAGCAGTGTTTGGGGCAAATAACACAGCAATAGCACAAATAGCACAGACAAGTTTTTTCACAATTTAATTTCCACCAGATGCGAGCACTGCTTTCTGGAATTATATTAGTTTGTCATACTGTGTCAGAATAGCATACTGCAGCTCCTAACACTTTCCTAACAGATTTTTGATTACACTCTTCTCTTTGGGACAACTGGGCTCTTTGCCAGCATATGAAGAGTTCAGATGCAAAAACAGATAAATCTAATTTTTCGTAAATCAACATTTCTTGTGGAGGTATACATGAAAGAAAACTGGAATTAGGATAACCTTGTACAAATTTTATAGCAAAAACATAAATCCACATTATGCTTTTTTGCAAAAACAGATAAATCCTACAAATTCCAAATCATGTAATATTTAGTAGAAACAGATCTGTTTCTTTGGATAAAAGCTTATTCCATCACTGTAATTAATAAATTTCATAATAAAAATGGTTTTAGATACTTGTTAGCAATCCATTAAGAATGTACTGCACAAGGCAATGAGGTTTACTTGAGGTCTTAAAACCACCAGAATCTGCTGAGTTAGAGATCTGGTAACAGGCATTCAAACCCCTAAACATGTTAAATGTTTCTGGTAATGATTCATTTATTATAGTAAACAAAGGTAAGCAAAGACTCTGTAGTACTGAGTACCATAAGTTTAATGTGGCAAGAATCAGGACAGTGTGAGAAAGTCATCAGTATCTTGAACTAACAGTCAATAATAAATAATATAATAATATCTCTGATCGTGGCATACATTTGGAACTAACACCAGTATTCTGTGCAGATCCCAATGACAGCTTCATAATATCTGATTGCAGCGCGATTACCACAAAAAAGTAATTACTGCAAAATCAACACTGATTAATAAGGCTACACGTGTTACGACTTAACAGGTGGAACCCACAAATGATCAGAAACCTCAGGATCAGACAGAAAGGTTTGTTTATTTCTTTTGCTTTGATTTCTGGAACAGTCCGGTACTGGTTGTTGGCCTC
>JBAMHX010000006.1:945617-959642 GCA_037177515.1 Pseudomugil tenellus | reverse complement strand
TCGCCCTGTGTAGCTGGGATTGGCTCCAGCCCCCCCGCGACCCCGTTCGGGAATAAGCGGTAGAAGATGGATGGATTTTGTCAGGGGTTGCGCCTAAGACAGATTGATATGATGCAGGATGGTATTGCAGGAAGCAGCCGCACACTGTCAAAGATGAGCAACAAGTTGAGAAAGATTTGCAAGAAGTCAATTAACCAAAAAGCAAGACAAGGGAAGCTTGCTCTTGGAGGACCAAATGAATTTGTCATGATAGATGAGAGCAACTTCTACCACAAAAGAAAGGTATGTTTGAAATATGCAAAAACAAGTTGTGTAAACCCTCACTGAATTCAAACCTAGGCGGTAATTGTCCGTGTAAGACTGTCATCCTGGAAACCGGATATGTTGTAACATTGTGCGACAGTGACAACAAAACACATTAGATCAGAATAGAATTTACCTGAATTTACACGCACCACCATCCACCCCGTTACATATGAGTGACATTATAAGACAGCAACACTTACCAGATTCAGTGTTGTCTGAGTTTTGTGTGTCCTGCACGGTATCGTCCACCATGGAGAGGAGGTTTAACTCAACCGCAACAGAATTCATGGCGTCTGTTGTTTGGTTCCATTCACCTGGTTTTCTTTTAGGTTGTCGCTGCATCCCTGTAATCTTTTTAAACTTGATCTTTTTTCTCCATGTTAACGTTTTGTTGGAAATTACCTCATCACTTCGCATGGTAGCATCTGCCCTCCCATCTTCCCCCCTCCTCCCCCCAGGTTAATGTCTGCACATTAACCTGCATGCCTGAACAGGATTCGTCTACCCGGTAATTAAGCAGACATTGTACTAGGTCTTCATGCGGGTAAAGTCCATGTAGATCTACCCGCTTAAAGTCCGGACTGTACCTTTCAGACATGAGGGTCAAAAAGTACATGTCCGCATGATGTCCGGGTAACAGAGAAAATCTGGCCTTTAGATACTGCAGACTGTGCAGATGAACTTTTTCACCTTCATCGCATAGCACCCGACAAATTAAACTTATCACAAATTTTTTTTCCCCACTGCATTATGAGTAAATCATAATGAGACAGTATACAGATATGGTCAGATGAGTCTAGGGTTAAGTCTGATGAACTGTACTGATTAATCACCTGCCAGTTATCACTTGTATAATGTAAACCAAGTAGGACTTCAGCAGTCCTTTTCAAAGGAAAGCATGTCAGAGTACTGTTCCAAAAAGGGGCCAATGCTGACATTGATTATTGATTTTTTTTATTTTGTTGAGGCTAACTTTTTCTGAAGGACTTTTGTCCAGAAAGAAACTAAGTTATACCCTAATTCTATTTCCATGGCATCAGAATCCATCAGGCAATAGCTGGTAAGTGGTTTGTTAAAGAAACCTGATTGTTTTGCACTTATGTTTTCTGAAGGACATATTTAACCGAAGCTGCTATTTGTCATTTATTTTACAATTTAATATCAATCTAAAAGTAGGTAGGTAGGGGAGGTACTGATAACGTAATAAGTGGTTCTTCAGTAAGTACCGTGTATGATGTTTTACTTTACTTTAGAGTACATAAACCTAGTAGGTACTGTGGAGATACTGGTGAATTAATGAGGTGTTCCTCAGTATGTACTGAGCAGGAAGTTTGACTTCACTTGAAGGAATAAACAAAATACACTTCATCCAGGTAGTGAGTTGGTATTGAACGATCATGTGAAGTCAAAGTGACATGATTACCAGAATATGGAATTGTTAAAGCCTTACATCCTTACTGGTTTTACTAAAGTAGGTATCCAATTACATGAATAACTAAGGAGATTCCCTCTCCAAAGAGGTAAAACACTGCTTTTAAGAAATCAGTTGAATCACATCCAGGGTGCTTGTTGTTGATTTTAAATGCCAAACTATTTCTTGGAGGATTTTTAAATCAATCAAATTAAATTGAAACAATGACATCTGAGTTAGTTCTTGGTTTTGGACTTAGATTAATTTTCTTGTTTGGCTGTGTGGCATTGATATTTTGTCTAATTTGGATTTTTCTATGAAAGAAGTTGGCAAATTCATTACATTTCTCAGTGGAAATAAGCTCTGGGCTGAACTGTTTAGGTGGATTTGTAAGTTTTTCAATCATAGAATTCTTGTCTTAGCATGTGAGATAGATAAAACTCTCTGACTTTGCTTTGTTTGTATTACACATTATAAATTAGAGATTCTCTCCTCTCTAATTAAGTTCAGTTTTATCTTGCTATGGTGTTTTCTATTTACTTAAGATGCTATTAATTCTCATTGTAATAACAGCATGCATCACATTCAATATTTTCCCATTTAAACGATCCTAAAACCCATCTGTTGTTTCAATAGAGCTGTGGCCTTGATGATCTCTGACAAGCAGGTTATTTAAAACATCGAGTAAATTAAGCAAAATACAAGTGTTTGAAGTCGGTGCTCTAACACTGGAACTATCAAAACCATTGGACATAATCATATCCAGAATGTGACCTCAGACTTCGGCTTGATTCTTCTACATGTCACAGAACCAGAACCCGACATTTCACATGTACAGAAGAAAATTCCCTGTACGACCACCTGTTTGGATCTAATGTGTTAATGTTAGAACATCAGTCAAAAAAGAAAATAAAATGGTTAGAATCAAGTAACTGATAATAATCCCAAAAATGTATCCCTAAGGTTATACCTTGAAACTATAGATGATTTCAGGGAATCCATTTTTTTTTAATTATATTTTTATTTAGAAAGACAAGCTCCACGGTTTACACTGCTTACAATATCATGCATTCAAGAATACAGGTGGAAATGGAGACAGAGAATTACCATGAATTTATCTCTGCTGCCTTTCTAGTCGTTTCTTTAAGTAACACTTCTTATTTAAATTTCAACTAAGAACTAAACAGGGGAGCGCATTACTTGGACAATATGCATTATTATAATGAAAAAAACAAACAAAAAAACAGAAAAAAGGGAGGTTCTATATAAAGCATCAAAGGAGTCAAATGAAATCAGATCTGAGTGGTTTCACATACTCGGTCCATTTGGACCAAATCTAAAAAAATGTATCTTTCTCAACTCCGAGGGAAAATGATATCTTCTCTATAACATAGATCTCATAAACAATTTCAATTCACTCATCAGTAGTAAGTTTAAACCATTTCCTAGTAACAGATTTCTTACTGGCTGCCAGTAATATTGCCAGCAGTTTCTTGTCTTTCATGTTCCATGTTTCAGACTACAGGTTACCCAAATATAGGGCTTCACAATTAAATGGGATATTTATCTTAAATATATTTTTTTATATTTTTATGGATCTCTACCCAGTATGGTCTTATTGTTTGACAGTTCCAAAATATATGAAAATAATTAGCATCCTTAAATCCACATAGTCTCCAACAATCTTCGCCTCTTCCTTGATGTCTCTTCTGGATGGGTGTCACAGAGAATCTTGCAATATTTTTTCAACAGAACTCCCGCCACGTACTCAACCCAGTTGAGAACCATTGTAGCTGCCATATTTTCTCCCAGCTCTCCACTGAGATCTTTGTCCCTACTTCCTTCTCCCACTTTTTCTTAATGTACTCTGTATCCTCTTGTTTAGACAACTGTATGGCCTTATATAACTTGGAGCTAATTTTGTTAACAGATTGAGGTTTGGTTAATAGTAAAAATATCTCCATGACCTGTATCTCTCCCTTTTCTAACATTCCCTTAAGATTCGTATCGAAGTAATGCCTGAAGTACCTGAAGAAATCGTCCTTTGCGAGTCTGTGTTTTTTCTGTAGGGCACTGTAGGGTTTTTTCTGTAAGTTTTCAAATGCCCCTTTATGAACAAATGACTAATAGGTAGTTAAACCTTTGGGGTTCGATGTTCTAAATCTGCCATCTATTTTATTTGGTGCAAAGTCTGAATCATAGGCATACCACTAGATAATTTTGGATACCTCTTTTAATCTGCAAATCTTGACTATTTCTTGCCAGGATTCTAAAAAACTGCCTGTTATAGAGTCTACTTGTGTCCCAAATTCCTTGTGTAGTCTGTCATCATTTAACAAAACTGTTATTAGGATTCCCTTAATCGTTGTTGCTTCTATTTCCTTCCAACCTGCAGTGTATGATGGTGAGCAAAGGCAGACTAGAGGTTGAGTTGGGCTGCATGAAAATAGTGCTTTAGGCAAGGGAGGCCCATTCCTCGCTTTTCTTTCCTTAACTGTAACGTCTTAAATTTAATTCTGGCCCCTTTCCCTTGCTACAAGTATCTTGCTATTATTCTATCCCACTCGATAAACTGTTTAGTTGGTATTTTCATTGGTAAGCACTGGAAAAGGTACAACATCCATGGAATAACATTCATCCTAATTGACTCTATTCGAGAGCTTAAACTTAGAAAAGTAATTCTTGACATTCCATCTATGAATGTCAGGCTTTATCTTTGAGTTTAAGGGGTTGTAATTAATTTCGTCAAGTTTCGATAAGTACTTAGGCAAAAAGACACCCAAGTATTTAATGAACTCTGCATTCCACTTCCAGTTAACCATGGACTTAATTGAAAAAGGAGGGTCGTAGTTAAATGTTAAAACCTGCGTTTTGTCGATATTGATTTTGTAACCTGAAATAGAGCTAAATTCCTCCAGCACTCTCATCAGTCTTGGGAGTGTCTGTGTAGATTGTGTTATACTTATCAATAAATCATCGGCAAATAGCGCCAATTTTTGTTCTCCGGATGTCATTTGTACTCCCTTTATATCTGGTCTCTGCCTAATCAACTGGCTCACGGGCTCTACAAAAAGGGCAAAGAAGAGTGGCGACAAACAGCATCCCTGCCTCGTTCCTCTTTCCAGAATGAACGGGTCTGTTAAATCTCCATTGATTTTAATTCTGGCTGTTGGTTTACTATATAGTGCTGTTAATACGTCAATTATTATGGTATGAAATCCAAATTTTGGGAGTACTCCATATAAGAACTTCAACCTGACCGAAGCGAATGCTTTCTCTGCATCCAAGCTTAATATCAATGATTTTGAGTTTAGTTGTGTGACTCGTCTCATAACGTGCAAAGTTTTCCTGATGTTATCTTGGGATTGTCTTGTCTAACAAAGCCTGTCTGGTCCTTGTGTATTTATCCTGGTAATATAAGTTCTACTCTTTTGGATAATATGCTAGTGAATAATTTATAGTCATTATTTAGAAGACCTACAGGGCTGTAATTCCCACATTTCAATTTGTCTTTATCCTCCTTTGGTATAATTGAAATTGTTCCCTCTCTCCATGATGGGGGGATGTTTTTGTTTTGCAGAATCCAATTAAATATTTTTGTTAGTGATGTTGGTCTTGCATTGACTTGTACCATTCAATCAGAAGGCCATCTGTCCCTTGAGATTTTCCCCCTTTGGTTTTCCTAATTTCTAACTGGATTTCTTCTTTTGTTATTTCAGATATCAAATTCTCGTTTTGTTTATCATTCATCTTTGGAAGATTAACCTTGGCCAGAAAGGCGTCTATCTGGTTGTCATTACTTGTCTGTGATTGGGTATATAATGTCTTGTAGTACTTTAAGAAGCATTGTTTGATTTTCTCTGGACTAGTTTCTATTTTATTTGTTACAGGGTTTCTTATTTTATGAATTGTTCTCTCAGCTTGTTGCTTACATAGCCTGTACGACAAGCGATTTCCCACCTAACTCATAATACTGTTGCTTTGTGAAAATACGCTTTTTTTAATTTCTTGAGTGTTTAAGTCATCAATCTCCTCTTTAAGTTCTATGATCTTACATTTGCTATCATCTTTGAAAGTTTTTGCATGCTCCATCTGTAGCCTCTTCAAGTCCCCCTCCAATTTTTTAAGCTTTTGGCCATTCATTTTTCTCTCATATGAGGTGATGGCTATTATTTCATTTTTCATTTTATCCTTGATATTTAGGTTACTCAAAATGCTTGAATTCAGTCTCCAGAGAGTGGACTTCCTTTCATTTTTCAGATAAACAGACATGTAAGTAAGTCCATGGTCTGAAATTGTACTGGATCCTATTTCACAGTTTTCTACCCTAAAATAACCACATTTGAGCATGAAGAAATAATCTATACGCGAGTAGACCTTATGAGCCGACGTGTAGTGAGAATATTTACAACCCTTCGGGTTCCGCTCTCTCCACACATCTACAATCCCAAGTTCCCTCATATAAGTATTTAATCTTCTGTTAATGTTTTTTTGCATCCGATTTTCTGTTCGATGAATCAATTCTTGGATTTAGTCGAATATTAAAATCCCTGGCACAAATTAGAATTCCTCTACTTTTTGTTTTCATTAAATCAACTATGTATTTATAAAAGGACCAGTCGCTGCCCGGTGGAACATGCACGTTTAGAAGACTCACCACTATTTTATTTATTTTACCTATAACCAAGACAAATCTTCCTTCCTTGTCCTTATATTCTGATACATGTTCGTAGTTTACAGTGGAAGATATCCCGTACCCATGAGAGGAGAAATAAACACGTTTAAATACCGACTTGTTCAGTTTGGCGTGTTCAGAATCATTGAGGTGCGATTCCTGCAAGAAAGCTACTTGGATTTTGTCCTTCTTTAATTTACACGCAGAACCGCCGGGGAATAAACAGCTAAGTTAAACAACAACAAACTGAACACAATATGTTTATATGACTTCCTGTGCAGGGGTCCAATAACCCAACCCTGTTGAGCTTTAAGCAGCCCGAAAGGAGAAGTCTCCCGTCTGAGTCCAGAGGGAGAGGCCCTTACCTGTACCTGGCACATGTCGAAAGGAAGAAAAGAGAGAAAAGAACAAAAAAAAGTCCTGTCCCAAGCGTATTAGTCTAGTTGTTCAGGTTATCTTCACCATAGTTGATGTCGCAGTTCAGTTCAGAAATTTTACCTTTTTTCTAAATTCGTCGTCTTCAAGATGTGGGTTGCATCCTTTAGGATCCGTTCAGGTCCCGGGGAGGCCTGGTGTTGATCTCCTGAAGGCTTGGAGCTTCTCCTTGTAGCTTGTCTCCTGCCCAGTTTTAGCTGTGCTCCTCACTGTTCGTTTGCCCACTTTCCTCCACGAAAGATGCTGCACCTGTTCCATGAGTGTCTCTGGACCAGGTGCCACTGTGTAGTCTCTTCTCAGCAGGTCCTCCGATGCTTCCTCCACAGTATCATATCACTTCCTCATGTCTCACGCGCAACCTGGCAGGGAAGAGAGTCTGGAATTGAACTTTATTTTCCTTCAGCACTTTGCGGATCTCTGAGTACTCTCTTCTTCTTTTTAAGATTAGAGGTGGGTAGCCGTGATCCAAGTTCGTGATCTTCCAGCTTGATTTGTAGCTTTAGCATAACAGCAATCATTTCTTCCGTATTTTGGATCCTCTCATCTGCTTTTTCGATTCGAGCTTTTGCCTCATCCAACCTGGTGTTGACCTTCACAATCTCTTCCTTTATTGTCTCTAGTTTTTTTTTTGTTTTCTTGGCGAAACCCCCTTATTTCTTGCAGGATGTGTTAGCTTCAGCCTGATAGCTGTTAGCTTCGCTGCTTTTTGTTCTTCTTACCCACTCGTCTTCAGGCGGCGTTTATTGCTCTCTATGGCATTTCAACTATAGTCCCCTTTATTTAATTTTTTTAAGATTTGCTTTAGTTTGTATGGGGAAACATAAATAATTGCTTGGGTTTCACTGGGAGCTCTCTCTTTATGTAGCCATCTTGATGCTCTTTCCGCCGAAAGTCAAGGAATCCATTTTTAACCAAGAACTAAGATTTTTTTTTTTTTTTAAAAAAAAGAGATGTACTTCAACACACAAAACTTTTTACTCTGACATTTAACCTTTATACCCAGACAGCCTCGCCACTTTCCAAGGGAGGGAAAAAAAATGCACGGATGACGCGCAAGCAGGCCGTGGCCAGAAAGAGTCGCCTGTGACCTCTGACACAAACCATGGCCAAATACAGAAAAAGAACCCTTTCTCAAAATTATGTCTTTTCTTCAGAGACAAAAGCATCTTAAGAATCAGATGGTACCAAAACATTTTATCAGTGGCTTTTGTTTACTCAGACAACCGTCTCCGCTTTGGGATCATCTCGCAGCCTGGTAAAAGAAAATATTTAGAGAAAATCCATCTTTCAACCATAAACATCTCTTATCTCTACTTCAGTGTATTCATTCGTGAACTCTTGTCCACCATACGCAATCAAAAGCTGCCATTGTGAACTCTTGTCACCCAAATGCAATAAGAAACTGAAGTTTTCAGTTCAAGAAAAACCAGATGTGCTTCGATTGCTCATCGTAAATTGAACCATTTAAAACTGGAAACAAACATTTCTACCTAGTTAGTCTTCAGACTGTCAGTCAAAGGGAGTTCTTATCCCCCCCCGTTTTACCACAGCAAACATTTTCACATTTCCATTCATACTCGCACTCAGTGCCATATTCACACATACAGAAAAACATGTTTTAATTTTGAAGATCCGCAAACATATACAGAAATTTCTTCAATTTATCTTAGGCATAAAAAACCCTAGACTACAGACTACAAATTCCTTTCTCTATGGTTTGAAATGATACTACAGCTCTCTTAAAGCTGTTTTTTACCTAAGTTTTCATAAGGAATTTTTGTTTTTTCTAAACATTTCTCTTATCAGAACAGTCTGCTCTCACACAAGACTTTAAGTCGCAGCTTCAGTTTTTATGCTGTTTTAGAGAATTCCTTTCTTCCAAAATGCTTTAAAAAAAACAAAAACCCTAAATCTTGTTTAGACCTGGGTCAAAGGTCAGTCTTACAACACTAAGGATAAAGTCACAGTCAGACGTGTGTCCGTTTCAAAGGAGCCATTTCCTGTTTCACACTGGAATCGCTTTTCTCTTCCGGTCAGATTTAGGCATAGTTTTGGAGCTTCATTGCAGATAGAGCAAGATACATGTTTATCAGATTAAGGGCCAGATTCACTAATCAAAGGCGATGGAGAGAACGCATATTTCCTCCTTGTGTTAACATGAGAGAGGAATTAATTATTAAAACATATCGCCTATCCAGCCTTGCTGTTTTGGAGCTGTTGGAAGAATGCAGATTTGGTGCCAGACAAAAGAAGGAGTCATGCATACCTGCAATAACTAAACTCCATGCAAGTCTAGAGTTTTTGGCATCTGGGTCATTCCAGCGTACAGTAGCCAACACAGCAGCGATCTGTCAGTCACGTCTTTTACATGTGTTGACTGAATTCCAAAATGCAATGTCGCGCCGGATCGCAACGTTTATTAGGTTTCCACACACTCAAGATCCTTTGAATAAGACAAAACAAGGTTTTTTTTAAGTGGTTGCATTGCCCAATGTTATAGGGGCACTCATTATGCAGCTTGTGCCTCCCGCAAACTCTGAGCATATATACAGAAACCGAAAACACACATTCCTTGAATGTGTAGTGCGTTCCTTTGAGTTGCTGTCAGATTTATTTGTTGTAGCTCTTTGGACATTTTTTGGCTTCAACACCTCTAATTCCATCGGCTCAAACTTGTATTTTCGCTTGCGGTTTTGTAAAGTTGTCCTCATGAAAACCATGGCACATGCTAAATCCTCATTTAAATAGGCGTGTCTCCAACACATTGCACCCATTGTGTGAGCAATCTTAGTAAATGACAAACTAATCACGGCTCACATGCTAAATTCTGATTGCCACACACAAATTAGTACACGCAAAATGACATCTTAGTAAATTCGGCCCTAAATGTATTTTCCGGGTGTCGGTGCACATGTTCTGTGTGCGTGTGAACATGTAGTTCTATTTCGTATAGGCTTTGCCCTTCAAGGCTATCGCTGGTGGGTTTATCCCTTCGCACTGAGCAAGCACTGAAAACTTTAGTCCACGCCCACCTGCACGTGGGCCTCACCTCGGTCTCACCTCGGGTATAAATTGGGCTGAGACCGGACAATCGGCTCCCATTTTTTTTCAGGATTGCGAGCTACTGACATTCTTAAGAGCGAAGACAAGAAGAGCAACCATGTCATTGGACTGCGTCCGCGTGTGCCCGGCATGTCAGACGGGATACATTATGAGTTTTGACCTGCACACCCGCTGTGAAGCTTGCCTCGGGCCGGAGCACGCCGGTCTGGCTCTCACAGGTCTGCGTCTGGCCGCAGTTCCCGGCAATTATGCCTTATCTCACGGGGGCGACGGCGGAGCCCGGGAAACTAAAGGCTCCGGTGTCCACTTACGCGCCCATCACTAAGGTGGAAGGGCTGACCGACACAGGCTTCCCACCTGTTTCTCCTCTTGAACCCAGCCTCACGTCACTGTTTGGAGTAAGAGCAAACGTGCTGAGCGGACGCCGGCCAGCTTTGCCCTCCAGCAGAAACCAGCTGACTGCGTGCTTCACCGACCACTCCCATCAGTGTTCCTCCCAGGTGAGGGCAGCGGCGAATAATATATCGTTTCTTCAATCATCAAGCTGCCAGCGGAGCCCGACCACCTGGCCGAGCGCGCGGTAGAGCTCGGCAACTTTGCCAGCGCCATTTTAAACTTTTGCACCTCCACTGCTGTCTGCACGACTCGGGTCATGGCGTGGCTGCACCTGTCCTCCACCATCCCAAATGCCATTAAGAAGGAGCTGCTGGAGTGTCCCATCAGCTCGGACGGGCTGTTCGGACCTCATCTACAGGTTCCGGTGGATCACATGCAGAAAGCCTCAGAGGACGCAGAAAGGATCAAGAGGCATATGGCGTGTGCACAGCGTAAAGCAGGCGATCTCCAGGGTTCCACCAGGATGGGAGTACGAGGGTTTTTACTCCCGTTACTTCCTCGTTCCGAAGAAGACAGGGGGAATGAGACCTGTCTTACTTCAACAAGTCCATAACCAAGAGACCGTTCCACATGCTGACGGTGAGCCAGATGCTGGAGCAGCTGGTGAGCCATCTATCCGACCTGGGTTTTGTGATAAACTGGGAGAAGAGCTCCCCTGTTTGCCTCCCGCGAGAACGCTCTGTGCGCCCTGTGGTTTTCTCTGAGCGCACTAGACGATCATCCTCTGGGAGTGGACGCGTTCACGCATCGGCCGTGGCCCAGAGCGCGTCTATATGCTTTTCCTCCTCTTCCTCTCATTCCTCAGTTCCTGGACCGGGTGAGAGTGGAGCAACTGTCGGCCAATCTGGTGGCTCCAATATGTACGAATGCGTCATGGTTTCCATGTCTCCAGCAGCTGCTGTCGGGCAGCCCATGGGAGCTGCCGTGGCACGGGGACGCGCTCACAGGCAGGAGGAGCAATCAGGAGCTTTTCCGTGATCGGCCAGCGGCTGTGGGTCTGGCCGCTGAGTGGGAGTGGTTAGAGAGGATGGGCCTCTTTCAGGAGGTTCAGAGGTTCAGCACTATTCAGGGTGCTAGAGCTGTGTCTACCAGAGCTTTTTACTCTGCTAAGTGGTCAGCCTTCCAGCAGTGGTGCATCAGCTGTCCCCTGCCTCTGATTTTATCTTTTCTCCAGCTGTTGCTGGACCGAGGTCTGGCTAACAGCACCATCAAAGCTTATGCTGCTGCTATTTCTGCCGGTCACGAGGGTTTTGGTCACAGATCAGTTTTTAGCCATCCCTTAACGAAGCATTTTCTGAAAGGTGTGCAGAGACACAGGCCTGTGTTCCGCTCCTTTGCTCCGCAGTGGGATTTGGCTTTGGTGCTGCGTGCACTGACCAGGGCGCCCTTTGAGCCCCTGGAGACGGTGTCACTCAAATTCCTGTCCATAAAAACCACCCTGCTGTTGGCGTTAACTTCTGCTAAGAGGGTCAGCGATCTTTCTGCCCTCTCCATGGCCCCTTCATGTCTCAGGATTCAGGGGGACGGCAGCTCAGCCATTTTGCGACCTAATCCCTCATTTACACCTAAGAACATCACCAGTTCTTTTAGATCTAGGGTGATAACTTTGGACGGCTTCTCCCCTCCTCCTCACAGCACTGACGAGGAGAGGACATCTCATCTTCTCTGTCTGGTGCGCGCTCTGGCTTGTTACGTTGCGCGCACGGCTTCTGTGCGCCACACGCAGCGCCTGTTTGTGCACTACAGAGATCAGTCTCTGGGCTCTCCTCTGTCCCACTGGCTGTGTGAGACGATCTCGCAGGCATACCTTTCATCTGACGCTGTTCCTCCAGACAGGAACAGAGCACATTCCACCAGGGGAATCTCATCCTCTGCTGCTCTTCACAGAGGGATGACAGTGGCTGATATCTGCTCTGCAGCATCCTGGTCCTCTACCTGTTCCTTTGTGCGTTTCTACCTGCGGGATGTCTCGGGCTTATCTATGACCCGCGCTGTTCTAGGTTTTTTGATGGAGTGAGATGATGTGTTCCTCCTCCCAACCCGCCAGCGGGTGGGGAAAATTCTTCTCATTCCCTTGTTCAATGATGTTTTTTCCTTTTTAATGCGGTTGCTCTTGCAGGTGTGTCTTTATGCTTGTGGTACTGTTTGGACCCAGTGAGGCATGGACTACATCCTGCTTCGCCTTTAACCCACTAGCGATAGCCTTAAAGGGCGAAGCCTATACGAAATAGAACGTTGGTTACGTATTGTAACCCCAGATTCTATGAGTATAGGCACAGCCCTTTAAGCTATGGGCCTCACTGGCTCCTGTTGGCTGAAGAAAAAGCCTCTTTTGGGAGCCGATTGTCCATTCTCAGCCCAATTTATACCCGAGGTGAGGCCCACGTGCAGGTGGGCGTGGACTAAAGTTTTCAGTGCTACGCATGCGCGCGAAGGGATGAACCCAATAGCGATAGCCTTAAAGGGCTGCGCCTATACTCATAGCATCTGGGGTTACAATACGTAACCAACGTTTTGTGAATTTGCTGGTGTTGTTTGCTGATTGGAGAAAGAGAGAAAGAAAGAACAGAGATGAGAGACTTGGTTCAGCGTTTTTGCGTGACCTTGTTATGGTGATGTACGTGGTCCTGCAGAGATTTCGTCCAAAAAATGTCTTTCTCCTTACACTTCACACCCCACTCAAAAAACTGCGGCCTGGTTTCCAGCAGTGGCCACCCAGCTCTATATTCCAAACTTCTCTTTAGACGGTATCACTGACCAGTCCTTCTGTCTGCTGTGCCTGTAGACTGATGACCTTTGGCAAAGCACAGTTTTCACAGTTTTCCAGTCCACATCCATGCATGGGGGCACCCCTACTTTTAGAAGCAGTGAGAGGTGCGGTTGGACCTTAGAATCACATTTCTGGCATATCTTTCATAGTTCTCCCAACTGGATTGGTTCTTCTGCAGCATTGGGGTGGTGTAGGAGGAAACAATCTTGTCAGGTCTCAAACTAGGATCCACGGACACCAATTGATCGTTATCAGTCATGTGTGTTGTGGGGTTTTGCTCAGACATGTGGATAAAGCAAAACAATCTGTAAGTGTCAGGCATGAGATGTGAAACAGTAGAGTCAGTTTGCTTAGAATTGTCTGTGTTGTTGGTTCTTACCATTATCAGTCGTGTGTGATCTTCGGCTCTTGGAAACCTGCTTTATTATTGAATGACTGCATTATTTTATGATTTTATTACCTGCATTAAAAAAATTTGTCTCCCTTTTAGACTTTAATCCATGTCTCACTATTTTGTTTTGTTTTGAGACTTTACTCTCAAACAATCTTTACTCAAACCAGGTTGACATCCATCTGCATGTTCTCAGACATTCTTTCTTTAACATAAAGTTAAAGATTTTTCTCCTTGTGTCAGGGGAAATAGCCTGGTGTCTTGAGTCAGTTCTGCTAAAAAAATCCATGTCTGACCCTGTGTAGACACTGGGGGGGATTCCCTCAATCTTAGAACTGCTGGACGTCTCCAGCAGAGCTGATCTATTCTCTGGCGGACCAAAGCCTCACCCCGCTATCCTGTTGTGGAGAACATTTGTCACACTCACAGGGATAAAGGGTTTAACCTATAATTTCACTGTCCTTTCAGTGAAACACCTTTGTTCTCTGACAAAAGCAGGATTTTCCTGTCCGGTCCCACTAAAAGTGAGAATCCCGGCCTTCTATTTACTTTCTCACATAGAACCTCATCTTTGCTCA
>JBAMHX010000006.1:920602-935713 GCA_037177515.1 Pseudomugil tenellus | reverse complement strand
CATACCATATGAAAGCTGAGACTCTGACGATTTCAACAGTACCAATATTATTTCCCTACGACAAAAACTCACTGAACTGTATGTCATTTTTGCACAGAAACTTAAAATAGAGGCTGGGGCTTAAGAGGTTAAAGGAGTTGGATCAATGGATTTGCTTCTGTTCCTGATGTCCATAGTTTAATTGTGGATCTGAGTTGTCTCTGCAAAGGAGACAGAAGACAGACAGACAGAAAAAGACCAAATAAGCAAACAAACCTTTGACTGTGAGCTGAACTGTTTTCAGTCCCATGACATATCCTCCACTCTGGATTACACACCGGTATCATTCACTGTCCCCATATTTAGGACTTTCCAGAGTCAGACTGACATCTCCAATTTTCATGAGCTCTTGATATATCTTTGCTCTGGTTCTGTAGATCTGATTCTGTTTGCCAAGCTGATCTGAACCATCCTGATAAACATGGACCACCATTGCTGGTTTAGGTTCTAAACGCCTCCACTTTAGCATCTCCAGGCAGTTCAGGTGTAGCTGTAATGTGCAGCAGGACAGACTTTGCCCCATCCTCCACCTCCACTTTACAGTCTGAGAGAAGAAAATAACAAGAGTGAAGAGAAAGCAGCTTCACATCAACATGACATCTAAGAAGCAGCATCCCATCAAGAACAACAACACACAGGTGAGGTGTGAAATAGAGCCAGTTTGGTGGCATTAGGACTGGATCAGCACTCTGCAGATGATGTGGTTCTGCGAGCTTTATATGGTTGTGATCTTCTGCTCTAGCTTGAGCAAAATAGAGTTTGAAGCAGTTAGGAAGAGGAAAGGTAGTTTGTAAGTTCATCCAAACAAAACAGAGATATGACTGGTTGGTTTGAAGTAAAGGATGACCTTTCCATTCTCTTAGTGTTGCTCTCACTCTCACTGTCTGCCATGGTTGAGTAGATAAAAGAAAGGAGCAGCACCTATTTGTCTCTTTGTTGTGCGTAATTTCTTATCCTTGATCCTGAAGTTAAGCTAACAACTTCATTTAATTTATGTTTGATGACAAATAGCAGCTAAATGTTGCACTCTTTCAATCACATTTACTCTCACACACACATTTTACCTTTAACTTCTAATCACCCTCTGAGCGGTATTTATAACACCTAGAGGTGATCCAGAAAGCCTGTCTGACAGCTGTTCTGACCAATCATAAGATCAGCTGAATGTATTGAGCAGAGATCATCTAAGTGAGCCTGTCACCTGTTATAAGTGTGCACATAGATCCAAAACCACACTTCAAAAACCTAACATCTAAGTTAGATTAAACATCTCAAATCAAGGACACATGTGCTAATTTTTTAAATGTAGGAAAATTATTCTCAGTAGGTTTTTTGAATATTTTTTTACTTGTTTTAGGAATTCTTGACAGGTTAATGTTCCTTGAAATAAGATAAATTATCTGCCAACAGAACAACAAATTTCAGGGAATATTAACCTAATTTTTGTAGGTTTCTTTCTTGTTTTTTAAAGACAGTTTTTGTAGTGTATGGCTGGATTTTTAATTTCTGGACTAGGAATTACCACCTCTGATCAGCTGATTGGAAAAACACACAACCATCACATTTAAACCACTGACCTTTGACTGTGACCTGAACTTGTTTCTTCATAAGGATGTTTCACTCCTTGCAGTAGATGTTGCAGGTGAAGGTCTGTTTGTCTTCGTCTGTGGGATGTTTCAGAGTCAGACTGAGGTCCTTAGATTGCAGAGGGTTTCTCTGGATCGCTGTTCTGATTTTGTACTCCTGATCATGTTTATCAGGCTGATCAGAACCATTTTCAGTGTCCTTCCACTCCACTTTAGCATTTAGGACAGACTCCACCCCTGACTCCACCTCCACCTGGTAGACTGAGAGAAACAAACATCATCAGCTGTACAGACAGCAGCAGCAGTTCTAAACATGTAGCTCTGAGCTTTGAACTTGTAGAAATTATATCATCAGGATGAGTCCCTTTTTTTAAAATGATTCAGTGAAATATCAGCATAAGTGCATCCTGTTTCTCTTCCCAACCATCAATAGAAAAATTGAAAATTCTTACAGCACAAAACAAATCTAGATGCTTTGGGTCAGGTGTGTCAACGTCAGGTCCTTCAGGGCTGGTGTCCCTGCAGGTTTTTGTTGGCTCCATGCCCCAACACAACTGAATGAAAATAATGAAAAGTTTAACAAGAACCTGTTGGATCCACTTTCATCTGGTGTGTTAAGTGTGACCAGTCACCTGTGATTAACACGTGTTGAAACATTTGATCTGGTCAAACACCCCCACCTTGTGGCTGAAGGAGTGTAATGCAGCAGCAGCAAAGCACTGACATGATTCATTACTGTTCCTTCATGGACAAAGTGTTTAATAAACTTTATTTTGTCTTCTTGTTTCTTGTCATAGACATTATAAAATCGGGCTGTAATTTAACATTAATGTAGATCAGGGATGCAGCTGATCGCATGACATGAAAAAGTCAGTATATCATCCACTCTGTCACTTAATTATTATCCAGGATAGCCAGCGCTGCTGCGCTAACACACTGCATCATCAGAGTTCAATAAACTGAGTATTATATTACATCAGTATTGAATCACATAAGTATTGAGACAATGTCGCCTATTCAAAGGACCAATTAGCTGAATTTCACTCCCTCTGGTCCCCTGTGATTAGCTCCATCACTTAGTCCTGGTGGAGGAGTATGACCTTCTCGCTCTGTGGTTCAGGGGTCGGTTTGCGGTCCACGGGGTTGTTGGCACATGGCAGTTGTCTGGATGGGGGTCTTGGCTGCCTTGCCACTGAGGAAGCTCTGTGTCAAATCTGGGTGGTGGAGCAGTGGAGGGGTCGGTGGTTGGTCCTGCCCTGTAGCGGAGGGGCGGGGCTGCTGGTAAGGGCCTGGGCAGTTGTCGTCAGGCCCGTGGCGGGTGCCCGGGGTGCTCGGGATGGGCTGGGCAGGGGTTCTGGGCTCTGGGGCTCGGGGGCGCGCTCTCCTCCCTTGGAGATTGGGGTGTCGGCCGGCGCCGGGTGGGGGTTCTATGCCGGGCTGGTCTGCCGCTGTGGCAGGGGGCTTGCCTGTCTTCTGATGCTTAGTTGTGGCCCTGGGACCAGGCGGTGGGGGTGGGGGCTTAGTCGTGTGTCTGTTGTGCAGGAATGTTGTAGGTGGGTTTGTGTGGCTGTGTATGTGTGTGTCTGGGGTTGCGTGTGTTGGTGGGTGTGCACATGTGTGGGGTTATGTGGGGGCTTTGAGTGTGTGTATGTAAGGTAAAGTGGTCTTATGTGTGTGTTTAGGAAAGTGTAGGGTTGCATGTGTAGGTTAGTGGTGTGCAGGGGGGGTTGCTGGGAGAGGATGATGAGGTGTGTATGGGGGGTCTGGGGATTGAGTTGGGAATGGTTGTGTGCACGTGAGGGAATGGGAATACAGGGAGGGACTCTGGGGCCCCCTTTGTGGCCCTGGGTGGGCGGGCCTGGGATCTTCCTCCCCTGCCTGCACATGTGATGGGTGGGTGCTCTCTGGGTCTGCTGGCGGCTCCCTGGTGGGGGTGGCTGCAGGCTCTGGTGGTGGGGACAGTGGCGGCCAGTGGCCTGCTGCGGGGCCCCGGGGGAATGGGAGGTGCCTAGTGCCAACAACGGCTCATATTCCGGAGGGAAGTATGCTCCCCTCTGGTCTTACATCCTTAGGCTCCTTACTCTTCCCACTTACCAGCGCACACACAATTAGGTACATGGAGGTGGTTACGGTGCTGGGTGTGGTGGGGGGACCAATAAGGTGGCCCTAGTTGCTGCACTCAGTACCTTATCGCCTCTCAGTTTTAATCGCACTTATACATAAACACAATTACTACAGCTAGCAAACATACAGGTCTTGAAGGGTAGGCCATAGAATGTATGGGGGGAGGGGATACCTAGGTATCCCTGCCCCCAGCATGTTGTGATCCCTGCTCCTCAGTTTTAACTACACACCTCACAGCATACCTCACAATCATTAATGGTTGGGGAGAGCAGGGAATGACAGGGTCATTTTACACCCCCATTCCCTGGGCCGGGTCTTGGTTGGGCCTCGGTTGGGGCGAGCTGTAGCCCCATCCGCCCGGAGCTCGGGCTGGCTTGGCCGGTAAGGGCCTTTGCGGATCCTGCTGAGCTTGCTGTGCATGTGTATGTATGCGTGTGTGTGTGGGGGGGGTGGGGGGGGTTATCTTTCGGCCCTCTTGTCCCATGGCCTGCCGCGGGGTCCCTACAAGGGGGATGGGAGGGTCGGGGTGCAAAAAGGGAGAGTAGGGATGTGTGTGAGTTAATGGGAGTGTGTGCCTTTGTGTTTTGTTTTGTTTTGTTTTTTGTTTTTCTTGGTGGGGGGCGTGGGTGGGAGAGTGAAAAATTGAGTAGTTGCGAGGATAAGTGTGTGGGGGTATAGGGGATGCAGGGTGGAGAGGAGAGGAGTTGTTGGTGTGGATGGGTCACTGCACGTGTGTGGGTGTGACTGTGTGTATGGGGGTGTGTGTGGAGCACTGGGTGTGACAATGAATGTGTAGGTGTGAAGAAATGTGTGTGTACCTGGGGATTGGGGTTCCGAGGGGTGGGGGTGGTCTCTGTGTGCATGAGTTGATGTATGTGTGTGTGTGGGGGGCTGGTTCACGAGGAGCCCTCTCATGCGCCGGGTGCGTGCTGGCTCCCGTCGGGTGGTGGGCTTGGGGTCCTAGGCGTCCGCTGATGTTGGTGGGCTCCTCGGCTGGTAGTTGGGGGTCGTGGGGGTGGAGAGGGTGGGGGGGTGGGTGTGGTGGGGCTTTGTGGGGGCAGAGTTGCCTCCGGGCTCTTGGGGCCCTGGGCCTGCACTTTGCCCGCCCTGGGCACCCTGGACATATGGTGGGATCCGCAACTGCCGACCTGGGCCTGCCGGGGTCCGTTCCCTCGGGCTGCAGGGGGCTCTGGCCGGGACCTCCCGGGTACATGATGGGCTGGTTCTGGGCTGGGCTGGGTTTGGTACTGGCTGCCGTGTGTCCGGGTCTCGGGATTCTCTTGGCTGACCTCTGACCTTTTGAGCAGAAGGGTTTGCCTGAGCATGATCACTTTCCTGCGAGCAATTCTCACCTCGTGCGTTCTGCATGATGACACAGTCAGTAAGATCTCTTTTAGATTATTTAGTAACATCCATTCTTCCGTATTCATATTCGTTTACTCTGCGGGAGCTCATGAGATTCTTTTTTTTCATTCTGTGATGTGAAAGAAATGCATCCAGAAATCCTGTATCGCTTTCAGGATGTAGGTTGAGACCATTTAATGACCTTACTCATTTCACTGCTGTAAAATATATTTTTGTATGCTGGGATGCTGATAACACTGGCCTTAGTCTTCTATAAGCAAAACTGCAGATGTCCAGGTGCTCAGCTAGCAATCTGTGATAATAGACATCTGGTACACTTTAACAGTAGAGATGATGATGTATATGTGGGTTTGATGAACTGAAAAACAAATAATAAACATTGAATGTCGACAAGGGATCTCTTTTTCACCATGACATGAATATCATGCGCGGACATGCTATTTATAGAACTCCCAGAAACTACGGAATTGTACAATGAATTAGCTTAAACCACATAAGAACAATTCACTCCTGTACATGTTTATATGAAACCATCCATACTAGAATCAGAACTTTGTGGACAAACAACTATGAACAACTTCAGACAGTAAGTAAAGCAACACCTACACTAGTGGATATCACCGACTTTATGCTCAGAGAAGCTGTCTGCGCATGCGCACTGTGCAACAGTCTTTTAGGTGTGTTTCATTCCTACATGTCCACATCCTGATGTAACCAGGTAGGGATATTTGCAAATTTTATTGACATTTTACTGAAAGAGAATAAAAAGAAATCTGACCACGCAGTGTGACAAGATGGACGATAGACTAGCGTATATATTTTTTATGTCATGCGACGACTGACACCACCTTCGCGATCGATCGGTAGATCGCGATCGACGTAATGGGCACCCCTGGTCTAAGGGGTACAAAGGGATCAGTAAAAAAACAAACTGGATCAACATAAAAAAGAATAATTTATTAAACAAAAATTCCCATGTTTGCAAAAAACAACAAAAGGTGTCCAAAAAGAAGTCATATCTCTATTCATATCTCATCTCTATTCTATAGCGAGCCCCCCCCACTCCGGCTTAGTGCCGCTAGACAATGAGTTTTTTCAATTTTGGTAAATATTAATTTACACTATGATTCTGTTCCCTAAACCATGTTGCCTAACAGTTCTTTTGTCATTTATTATAGAAAAGAATCAGATATTTTATTGAACACTCCGAATTATAATGTTTCCCTCTGATGCAGCAGATGCCCACAGCCAGCGGATGGAGCCATTTTGATGTGTTAAATGTTTCTAACACAGTGATTCATTTCCAGGCATTTGTGTCAAACTGGCTCAGTGTTTCATGAGGCTTCAGTTTCACCATCCCTACTCAAAACCTAAACAAAACTAATCTATTACCATCCAAACAAAACCACTATCAAAATTACTATTAACTTAAATGAGAGAGCTTCTGTCTTCAATGAACTTAACAAAACAATAAGCACAAACATGCACAAAACTTACCAAAAGGGAAATAAATATTCAAACCACTAAGGTATTCTAAATGTTAAAGTAAATCAATTGTCAAACGTTTGCAATTTACACAATCCAACCAGCGCTATCAGTCTCAGGGCAAACAGATCTGAAAAGACACAGCTGCCCTGATTGGTTGGTGTCCTTTTTATCGTCCGTGTGTAACTCACATCCTCAGGCCGGAGGGCTGGGGATGTAATAGGGACCAGGAACATTAGCCAAAAAATGAAAGCGAACAATTTTAGTCAAGTATTTTTAATGAAAAATTATGCATCCACAGCAAATATTACTTTAAAAATTAAACACCACCGTAGCCATTAAGACAAATTCATAAACCAACAGGTTACTGAGATCTGAAAAGGTTCTGCAATCAGCTAAAGCAGTGAAAGTATGTGTGTGTGATGGAGTAGCAGTTCATGTTCTGAAAAATGGTAATGCCCTAAATAAATTACATGGACTCTTTAAGTACTGTTTTTCAAATGGAGTGGTGCCAGAATCCTGGAAATTTTTTGTTATTAACCCCATCTTTTAAAGGTAAGAGAATTCTTCTAAAGTACAGATCAGTGTGTAAACTATTTGTGCTGTGTTATATAACCAGACTGCAGAGTGGATTGTGGTTAATGATGTAACAGCAGATGAGGAAAATGCATTTAGGAAGAAACTGAGCTGCCTTGATCATATCTTTACCTTAAATACAATTATAGATACATGGGAAACATTGATGAAAGCTGTTTGCTCTTTTGTCAATGTCAACTTTTTATATATAGCACATTTCAGCATGGCCAAAGCTAAAAAGCAAACCAGGGTGGAATAATTATGACCCTATTAACATTTCAAAGAACTGATTTTTATGTATGGTACAAAATCTACCATCAAGCCAGCTTAGATGTGTCCTTTTTTAACTTTGATGCAGCAATTAGCAATAAAAACTGACAAATACACAAACATTGCAGCAGAGATGATGCTGAAATTCAGGCTCCATTGAATTGGAGTCCCAGATCCTTTTACATTGTGGCTTCTATATAGATAATTATGTTAATCTATTTCATATACTTATCTATATTAACAATATAGATAATTAATTATAAAATTAACAATATCCTTAGATATTTAATGATCTTGAAATGACAATTTAATTGTGTTTATTTTAACTGGTAATCAGTACATGTTGTGAAAATGCCAAATCCTGTCACCTCATTCGTAATAGAAACTTGTCTTTAATGAACTTTAATTGATAAAACCAACATGTGTAGCTATAAATGTGGGTTTATGTATGATACAGAAGTTACCGCTACCACCAGCTGTGGATTGTCATCCCCTTATGTAATTCCTTTTCACCTCTGCATATTTTCTTCTGTGTGATGATAAATGACAGTATTTGCATCATTAATGTATTTGTACACCATTTGCAAGTTTTCTTGGTTAAAGGTTTCTTTCCTGTCCTCTTCATTGCAACTGGCAATGCCTAGGCAGGGATCTGCTGGAGGTTTTCTCCCATTAACATTGATTTCTTTCTATCTAACTTCCCACCTTTCATGCTGAGGATGATGATTTGATCAAAGTCAAAATTTGATACAAGCTGTTGATTTCCTTAACTGGACTATCTATTATTAACTGGCTCAAATTGATGTCTGTGGAGTATATTGACATAAAACTGTGGTGAAATGATGCCATAGAAATAAAATTTAATTGAAAACCATTCTGCCAGAGATGAAGACAAGATGAAGACAATACAAACAAAACAAAGTGTAAAGTCGTTAGTCGGCTCATAGCATTATCCCAAAATGTAGCAGAAACCAGTGAAACCAGCAGCAACAAAAACACAACAGAGCTGGAAATCATATCTACAGGACATGATGAGGCCACTTTAAGAAGAATAAAAGATGAAGAGAAGAAATCATTTCTACACTCTTCTTTTCTGATCATGTGATCCTGCTGCTTGAGCTTTACCTGCTTCCTTCCTCACATCCTGCTCATCATTATCATTCATCAGACTGACTCCACTCTGACATCACTGATCAATAAGTCTGCAGGCTGTAACATCTTCATACATCGTCCAACAAATCCATCCAGATATTTTTCTCTGATCCAAATTCACATCAGTAACCACAGATCCATCATCAAGCTGATCAGACTGATTGCTCAGCCATCAGAGGAGTCATGTTGCTGATGTCCTCCATTGGATCCTGGACCTGAACTGTCCCTGCTGATGAGACAGAGGACAGTCAGATAGACAGACAAATAAAAATACTAAATAAATAATTAAACAAACCTTTGACTGTGAGCTGAACTGTTTTCATTCTCACGGGTTCTTTTCCTCTCCAGACTACACATATGTACGTCCCACTGTCTTCATGTTTGGGACGTTTTAGAGTCAGACTGAGGTCTCCAGTTTGCAGAGGATTTTGGTTCATCTCTGTTCTGTTTTTATAGAACTTGTCCCGTTTTTCATGCTGATCACAGGCTGCCTTATACACACCAACCACTATTACTGGTTTAGGTTCATCACGTCTCCACTCCACTCTGGCACCTTCATGCAGGTCAGGTGTAGTTCTGAAGGGCAGCAGGACAAACTCCATGCCTTCTTTCACCTCCACCTGACAGACTGAGAAAAGAAGAAAACACCAAAAGTGAAGAGACCGTAGCTTCACACCAACATGGCATGTGTGAAGCCTGATTTATTCCCACTTAAGATTCCCATCATTTTCACTGGAATCCCACTTTGCTCCAGTTTACTGATTGTCTTTAAATGTGGCAGATATGCAAGGACCCTGAAAACACACCATGTTTTCCTTGTAAACAACATAGCAGACATATAAAAATTAGACATCTGTGTATTTGTCTTCTGCATCAAGCATAAATGGGCCTTTTTTCTCAAACACACACATAATCCCATTTTACTCCAGTTTAAGGGTTTCACTTTGTGACAGATATGCAAGGACCCTGAAAGCACACCATATATGAAAAAGCAAACATGCAAAAATTAGATGTCCATATGTGTATTTGTCTTCTGCATCAAGCATAAATGGGCATTCAATCTCAAAAACACATATTTCACTTTCATGTTCTAATAAGCCTCTGATCAGTATTGATCATAAGTGATTAGCTGATTGGAAAATACACAAATACTTGTAAACCACTGACCTTTGACTGTAAGCTTGATTTTTTTCTTTAGCATGATGTCTCCATCGCTGTAGATGATGCAGGTGTAGGTTTTACTGTCTCCATCTGTGGGGTATTTCAGTTTCAGACTGAGGTCTCCAGGTTGTACAAGGTTTGTCTGGATCTCGGTTCTGTTTCTGTAGACCCAGTCCTGCTCATTTGGCTGATCAGAACCATTCTCATACACATGGACTGTCCTGTTCTCTGTAGAGTTGTCCTTCCACTCTACTGTAGCATCTCCAGGCAGAGGATTTGTGATTTTCCAGGGCAACAGGACAGACTCCACCCCTGCCTCTGCCTCCACATGTGGAACTTAGAAAAACAAACATCATCATTGAGTCATTTCCTTCCTCTGAATCTCTCAGAATCTCCACTAAAAACAGGGTCTTTGCTTCTGGACAGATGTGTCTACTTTTTAGGTCCCCCCAAGAAGTTTATTACAGTAGCTGCTTGTCTCTCTTGAAGATATTCGACTCTAGTTTCCCACAAGTGAGTTGGCTGGATTAATTCAGTTTAATATAAAGCAAAACTATAAATTTATGCTGATTATTCTACTTTCTATCATACAGAAAAAAACAGTTAATGAACTGGTATATGTTTAATCAGCAGAGTTAGTCATGGTTTTTGGCTGGATAATCTTATTAATTATAACTAAACATCTCAAAATTTGTCTGGGAACCTTCAGTAAAGGAAGATAAAGTAAATTTAGACAGCCTAGTAACTGACAGTCAGCTGACACACTAAGAATAAGGAAAATACTATAGTAGTTGTGGTATTTTGATGGTAAGAAAATGTCTTATTTATGTCACCTGAATTATTATGGACCTGTATGGTCCTCTGCATTTAACAGATAGATTAACAGCAAGGAACAGGCTGATTTTCAACATGACTAAATCTTCAGGAACACTGTTTCTGCTCAACCTGCTTCTTTTTAACCAAATTGTCAGATGTATTTGGGATCAAACCACATCCAAAAGTATCTTTCAACTACCATTTGAGAATACAGTATTTAAATTTGTGAGTAGGGAATGAAAAAAACACCTAAAGAATGTGATAATGAATGTAATACCCTTGAATGTATCACTCATTTCTGAATTGTTTCTGTTAGTAAGGATCTCTGCAATGTTTCACATATTTTACATTATCATTGTGAAGTGAATTTTGTGTGTTTTCTATAATCATTTTCCTTAGCCATGATTAAAAATAGCTACTACCATTGTGGAGAAATAAGATGGATATTTTAAATAGTAAACAGTAGACAATGTATATTTGCATGTGTGTGAATATTAATGTTTGTGAAGTTATTAAACTTCTGGTGAGTAAATGTAACAGGGAACTAAACATGATAAATATCCTGTTATAATACACTTAAAACATAATTAAATAAACCTGCAATTGCTACATGATTATTTGTGAGTTAATTCAGGATACTCATGACTGCAGGCTGTGAAAATCTTCCCTGGGAGCAGGTAATATAAGAGGACTCTGCTGCTGGGGAAGGTTGTGGAGGGCTTTCCCTATCACTGTCTGACTCACACCTATCCTGCGAGCTCCTCTGATCAGTAATACCAGTGTGGATAATGATCTGACTCAGGCATTCAAACCAATCCTCTGACAGCAGGTCTAAGGTTGGTCAGGGTTTTGGATACCAGGTTGGACACCTTAGTTCACAGCTTTAGATAATTTCTGTTCAATGACACACAGCAGCTACATTCGATCACATTTATTGTCACACACACACAAATCTCACTTTCACCTTCTAATCAGCCTATGATCAGTATTGATCATAACTAATCAGCTGATTGGAAAAACACACAGGCGTCACATTTAAACCACTGACCTCTGACTTTGACCTTGACTTGTTTTCTCATGAGGAGATTTCCGTTGCTATTGTAGACACTGCAGGTGAAGGTCTGATTGTCCTCATCAGTGGGGTGTTTCAGAGTCAGACTGAGGTCTCCAGATTGTAGAGCGTTTCTTGGGATCTCTGTTCTGGTTCTGTAGAACTTGTGCTGGTTTTCAAGCTGATCAGAACTATTCTGATACATATGGACCATCCTGTATCTGTCCTTCCACTCCACTTTCGCATCTTCGGGCAGGTGTACTGTGGTTTTGTAGGGCAGCATGACAGACTTCACTCCTGACTGCAGCTCCAACTGGTGGACTGAGAGAAACAAACATCATTAGTTGTACAGACAACAGCAGCTGCTCTGATGCTGTTTGCTCACACTGGTAGAATTCTATCCAGCATGTGTCCCTTGTGTTTAGGAAGGCTTCACTGTTAGTGACTTCCTACACTGGACTGCTGCATCCTGGTTCTCTTCTCTGGCATCAGTAGGAGATACTTGCAGCTATTTCAGCAGAGAAACTTCAAGATGCTTAAGATGATGTAACTGAAGTTTCAATGAATAGAAACATAACAAACTTTCAGCTTCTTTCTGGAAGCTTCCTGTCAACCACAAAGCTCACTGCTGGGAACTAACATATGGGAAGTCATGATCATGTGACTCCTTTAGCAGGAAGAGCATGCAGAACTCATAAAAGTTATTGAAGGATTCACCTAGATTCCATATTAATTTTTAAAGTTTGAACAACTTTGGATTTTGTCTTCTATTTTTAACTGTGTTTTATTGTTGAGATGACACTATTCTGACAGTCTGGGGGGAATGTGTTTACAAAATATGTTATCTTGCCTTTACAAAGTGAAAAGGACTTGGAGTGAGCTGCACAACTCCAAGACTCTAGATATTTCATTCATTTTAATGGCATGTTGAGAGACTGGTATTAAAATGGACATATTCTAGGTTATTATATAATCAGAGGCTTTGCAGAAGTAATTCAATATAAAGAAATTAATTTTTTTCCTGGTTTTAGATTGAAGAGTAAAGGACGAAGCCATAGTATGAGCAGATACCACCTGAGTATAGAGCAGATGCAATATTTTAGAGCATGACAAACAAACTCCAAAATTGCAGCCAATATTCTTGTTTGTTTTTGGAAAAAAACTGAGGAAAAGCTATGAATTTGGTCCTAACCACCATGAAAAACTGGAAAAATCCAACAATTCCCTCCAGTGCACTACAAAAACTCTGAATGGAAAACAAATTCTGTTATAAAAAATAAAACAATGGAAAAATAGTAGAAATTCAAGCAAGAATGCACGATGATGTTCACCAGTGATCCAGAAACTCTGGATAATCCAGAAGTAGTTATCAAAGACTCCATCATGGAAATTCACTGGAAAATTCTATATAACACCATAAATCCATAATTCCAAAAAGTGGAGAAACACCACAAGATCCTGTATCCAAACTTGAAAAAGCATTGACATAGTAATAAACATGCCAGCATCATAATGGATAAATTTCATGTAGACTGACAACTATGTCAAGGCTGCAAGAATAACCCCATGGCTCTTCTAGTATGAGAAAAAAGAAAAGAATTACAAAAAAGCTGAACTTAAGAAAAATAGACAAAATTAAACTATCTACTTGGATTTAAAGCGCACATCTTTTCCTAGAGAAACTTGTATGATAACGTAACAGGCCTTAAGAATTTAAAAATAAAAATAAATTCTCACACATTCTCATCATGTATATAAGAGTAACTAGAGAGGAGTTAATGTCAAAGGTATAAGATGTAACTTTTGGCTATAAGGGGCTCTAAACTTGTCACTTCCCACTTGGCAAATAACACTGTTGCAATATAAACAGTAAAACACTCACACAAAGCAAAACTGCCCCACAAACATGATTATGAATTAATTTTGAGTATCAAATGAAATTTGACACAACTCATGTAGATACCTAACTAAATTTAGCTTCCACTAAATAGTCAAATAACGACACAGGTGTATCCTGCAATGTTTTGCAGATCATCAGGAACTTACTATCATTGCTTGGATTAAACGCTGAAACATGTGAAAAAGTTAATCACATGTTGGTACATTTGCACAGCAAAGAGTTAACTTAGCATCTGATAGTAATGATGCTAACAGAGTGGGTTTTACATCCACACTCTTCTACCATCAGACGTAGAACAGACAATTGTTTTCCAAAGTGGCCTGGTGTATTTCCTCTGGAGCATCCCTTCCTGCTTTCTCTTTTTACCTTCTCAGATACCATTTTCACCATCTTACTTTTTTCAGTTATGATACAATTTTGTTTGTTCCTTTTAGCACAAAGCACTCTGCGCTTATCCAGCATTTTCCTGGTGGAACCCCATTCCCATAATCCATTATGGTAACATTATGTGGAAGTCTGTTTCCTCCTTTCGTCTATCTTAGCAATAACGATTAACTACCATGATTTTAAAATGTAATACTGCTTGAGAAAAAACTAAAAAATTAACAAATAAAATTTCCATTACTCAAACAATGGCCAAATCTCAGTGATGGATAGATGGGCCACATTATTTATCAAAGCAAGACAGAACAGAGAGAGCATTCCATCTGTGTATTCTAACAGAAGGGGCAGATGACAGAGTTCAGGGTGCCAGTTGTTTGGTTCAATTCACCGATCAGAATTCAGGATGTGAAAAATGTGGGTTCCTCTTGGGTTAATCATTGCTGCTGTGTCCCAGCTTCCGTTTCTGGTCCCTGAAATCTTTTTAAACTTTATTTAAATTGTTGATTAGCTTGTCGATGCGAGAGCCAGCTCCTGACATCTATGCTGCTGCTGCAGCTTCTCAATTTCCCGTTTTTTACTTTGGTTCATTACCTAAAAGTCAGTGGTCCCTGGCAGAGATCCACGGATAAACCTGCTGGCAGACTTTTCCTGCAGGTTTTTACAATCAATTTCTTCCGTTGTATTAATCTGTTGGTCTTTATTTACTTCACTTTTTCACAGCTGCCATACTTCTCTCCATAAGGTTCTCATGCTGTCTTCTAGACAGCTTTCCCAAAATAACAATATGACAACACATCAGACTTTTAAGTCTGGCTTATGGTCGTGTAAAATAAGTTATGAATAAAAAGATGCCTCACAAACTAACCTGCACTAATAATCAGAGTGCTTACGAGGCTCCTCTTTGGATGTTTTAACTTCAGCAATGCGAGTCATTGTTGTGAAATTCCCTCATGTCTCTGCATTATGTTGGAGTGACTTTATGGTCGTAACATGCTTGATTCATAAAATCTTTAAGTTTCATTGAGTTTTGTATGTATCTAACAACAGCACATGTTTCCCAAAGACATTTGTGTGAATATATCAAATCAAACCATCCTTCTAAATTAGGCCAAGCGAGGCCAAACGACTGCATGCTACGAACCTCCGATATATTACTGTAGATTTTAGATGAGCTAATCAACAGCAAACGGTCCTGGGTACAT
>JBAMHX010000006.1:840039-852412 GCA_037177515.1 Pseudomugil tenellus | reverse complement strand
TTTTAAACCGTTCCAGAGATATTGCTGTTTAAAGAGCGCTAAGTTGAGGATTTCGCAAGATATGATTTCCCCTCAAGCCCCCAGAGGGAGCTCGAGTACCACCAGTGGTACGCGTACCACAGTTTGAGAACCAAAACAAAAAAATGCATCATGTAATCTAGGGCCCGTCCGATATGGATATTTTCAGGCCGATACCGATATTTGGCAGAAAAATTCTGATACCCGATTAATTGGCCGATTTAATTTGAAAATTTTATGATAAATAAACTAACTTAATTTTTGGTTCCTTAATGCTTACACCAACAAAAATTGGATTACAGACTGTCAATTTTTCTTTTTCGCAATAGTTTAGAAAATAAATAAGCATATTATGCATATATACAGAAACCGAAAACACACATTTGTTGAATGTTTAGTGCATTCCTTTTAGCTGCTGTCAGATTTATTTGCTGTAGCTCTTTGGACATTTTATTGGCTTCTTCCACCAACATCTCTAATTCCATCGGATCAAACTTGTATTTTCACTTGCGATTTTGTAAAGTTGTCATCATGAAAACCATGACACACGCTAAATCCTCATTACAATAGGCGTCTCCAACACTTTGCACCCGCTGTCATTTGCGTGAGCAATCTTAGTAGATCACGTACTAATCACGGCCTCACATGCTAAATTCTAGATGCCACACGCTAATGAGTACACGCAAAATGAGATCTTAGTAAATTCTGCCCTCAGTCTTTTACATAGTTTTTCTACCAAACTGCTGAACAGGCAGGTGGACACAGCCGGGCTTCCAACATTTTCTTGCTTTAGTTTCTGCAAAGTGTTTTCCTGATAAAGATGATTGATCGTAGATGGTTGTTTTTAAGTTTGACCGGTGTTTTCATATCTCCGCAGGCGAGATCAGACAAAGCCACGCAGCCCAAAGCTGCTACTGACAGCAAACCTGATGAAACCGCGAGAAGTAAAGTCCCGTCTGAGAAGGAGAGCGGCGGGCGAGCGAAGACCCGAAGCAAAGCAGCAGATTTAAAGGTAAACAGGCCGTCTTTGCACAAACACAGCAAATACAAACCAGTAGCAGTTTCACCTCAAATAAAACTGGGTGTTTTTTACTTAGGTTGACGATGAGGAGGTGAAAAAGAGGAAGTCTGCTGGTTCCAGTGTCACAGCTGCTGGGAAGAAGAGGAGTGTAGAGGAAAAGGAAGAAAGCCCAGAGGTCAAGAGAAAGAGAGAAAAGAGGGATGACCAGAAGGAGGTGGAGAAGAAAAGTCAGGACAGCAGCAGAGGAAAGAAAGAAGAGAGTGAGGAGACTCCAGACAGAAGATCATCAAAGAGAAAGATGGAGGAGGAGGAGGATAAAGCAGAAGGGAGGAAGGCCAGGAAGCAGACGGAGGAAAATAAAAGATTAGATGCCAGAGAGGGAAAGAAGGAGAAGATGAGGAAGGTGAGGAAGAGTGGTGCAGAGGAAGGGGAGGCACCACAGAAGAAGATCAAACTGAATGAATGTGTGGAAGGAACAAAGAAGAAGATGGAGCGAAAAGGCGAAGCGGACAAAACAAAGGACGGAGAGGACAAAAAGGACAGCGAGGTAAACCCGCAGCTAACAAGCCCATATTTCCCAGAATTCCCTGTGTTCGCGGCTTCATGTTGTTTCCTGTCTCCCTCAGCGGCATCTCCGCCTGGCGGCCAGACGGGAGAGCCTGTTGAAGTCTCTGAGGGGTCTTCTGAAGGACGGCGGGGGGACGGCGAGGAAGAGCTCTCAGTAAGGACTTCCACACACACATACTCGGGTCGTCATGCGTCTCTCACCAACATGTCTTTTCTCGTTTACTCAGGAGAACATCAGAGACCAGAGACCGTTCCAGAGAGGAGGACAGGGAGGGAAGGACGACCACCCACAGGGCCGCAGGAGACAGGATGAAGGGGGAGAAGATGTCCACCAGGAAGTCAGCAGCAGAGAAGACAACAGACAAGACGGAAAAAGATAAGAAAATAAGTCAGAGAGAGAAGATAGAGGAGAAGGTGTCCACCAGGAAGACGATGGAGGGGAAAAGGGACAAAGGGCAGGCGGAGAAAAATGACAGGATGACCAGAAAAGCTGACAAGGTGAAAGAGAAGAAGGAGGAAAAGGACGGACAGAGGACAGACAGACAAGACAAGATTCACAAAAACCAAGAGAAAGAAGAAAGAATGTCCACCAGGAAGACCAGGACAGAGGAGGACAGGACCACCAAAGACATGAAGACAAGTCAGGAGGAGGGCAAACAAAAGGTGGAAGATAAGATGAAGACAGACGGAGGGAAAGACAAGAGACGGGAGGAAGAGGAGGAGAAGAAAGATGAGAGGAAGATCATCGGAAAGATCGTGAAAGCAGGTCAGGGAACCAAGATCCACGTAAAAACTATGATGGGGGGAACCATGGCAACCGCAGGGGAGGAGAAGGGGGACAGGAAGATAGACGGGAAGAAAGATGAAAAGGAGGACAGGAAGGTGGAGGAGAAGAAAAAGGAGGACAGGAAGGTGGAGGAAAACAAGGAGGACAGGAAGGTGGAAGAGAAGGAGGACAAGAAGGTGGAGGAGAAGAAGAAAGACAAGGACAGAAAGGAAGAGAAGAAAAAAGAGGACAGGAAGGTGGAGGAGAAAAAAGAGGACAAGAAGGTGGAGGAAAACAAGGAGGACAAGGACAGAAAGGAGGAGAAGAAAAAAGAGGACAGGAAGGTGGAGGAAAAGAAGGACAGAAAGGAGGAAGAGAAGAAGAAAGACAAGGAGGACAGGAAGACGGAGGAGAAGAGGAAAGACAAGGACAGAAA
This sequence comes from Pseudomugil tenellus, assembly GCA_037177515.1. Classification (NCBI taxonomy): domain Eukaryota; kingdom Metazoa; phylum Chordata; class Actinopteri; order Atheriniformes; family Pseudomugilidae; genus Pseudomugil; species Pseudomugil tenellus. The sequence continues at coordinate 849,604 of JBAMHX010000006.1, read as the reverse complement.
GGAGGAGAAGAAGGTGGAGAAGAAAAGTTCTGATAAGACAAAAAGCAGTTCTGAGGTTGAGAAAAACTCTGGAGGCAGAAAAGAGAGGAGTGGAACGGAGGTGGAGAGGAGAAACAAGGGGAAGGAGGAGAAGAGTGATGGTGGTGAGGCGGCAACAAAACAAGGAGAAGAGGAGAAAGACAGAATAAAGGACACCGAGGACGGCAGAACGACTCGAGAGCAGAGAAAGAGAGACGAGAAAAGTGAAAAAGGTGATGACAAGGACAAGGGGACGGAGTGTCCACCTGAAGGGACGAGAAAGGAGAGGAAGAGCAACAGAGTGGGCAGGGCAGAGACACCTCCGTCAGACAGCAGGGACGTCCAGGCGGAGGGGGGCGTCCAGGCGGAGGGGGGCGTCCAGGCAGAGAAGCATAAGAAGAAGAGCTCCAGCGTATCTGTCACTGATTCCACTCTGCACAGAATCCACGGAGACATCCGGATTTCCCTCAAGTCCAGCACGCCTGTAAGACACACACACACACACACAGCCGGAGAGGTGGGGTTCTGCTGCCACCCAGTGACGACAACATGTACTACAACCATAAACACCAACACATGTGATTCCAGGACGTCACCAAGTGTCTGGCAGCGCTGGATCAGCTCAGTATGGTTTATGTGACATCACAACATGTCCAGAGGCACAGCGAACTCATCGCTACACTCAGGAAGGTAAAACACACACACACACACAGCAGCAAGCTTCTTATGATTTAACAAGAACGTGTGTGTTTCTGTAAATGACATCTGCTGGCTTGCAGAAAACACACCTTCTCATTCCCCATCGGAGTTCATCTCTTAACGCTTCCCAGAAAGACATTACCATATTGTTCAGAGTACATGTTGCATCAGTCAAAAAATTAGTCACCATAGATACGTCGCATTTCTTCATAGGACCTCTCCACAATTATAATATTAGTTTCCATAGTAACAATCAGAGCGTTGAGACGTAACTGCGGGCAACGCGTTGTTCTGACTAGGGATGCTCACTCACAACTGGCGACAAGTAAATACTAGAAATTTGCTGTTCTTCCACAACAGCAGTGTGAATGCTGTTATGAAGAACCAGTTGAACTGTAATGCTAAAAGGTTAAAACATCAGGTAAATTATTATCTGAAGAGATGAAAGCACAAATTCATGTTGTATAGTGTTGAAATTGATGGAAAGTTGAACTGAAATGAGCATAAGAGGGGTAAAGGGGTTTAAAACCTGCTTATTGAACCATTAATTGAAATCATTATGAAGTTTAAATCATTTGGAGTTTGTAATGTTCAGATAAAAAGTGTTTGAATTTGAGTAAATTGGTTAAAAATTAAAGTGAAATGAACAAAACAGTTGAAGCAGAAATGTTGGAAGCTCAAGATCAGGTTGTAGTGAATGTAATGTAGTGAAACTTAGTATAAGTTGAACTAAAAGAGAAAAACAGGCGAGGGAAGTAGAGATAAGAGTTAGGTAGGAAGGAGGGATGATGCAGAAAGGGGAGATAAGGAGGAAAGAAAGGATGAAGAAAAAAGTATTAATTGAGTTGGGCACTGACCACCCCCGGCCAATATTTGGGAATGCCCCTGACTCTCTCCGAAATCTGGGCTGGTAGTGCATGGTAGGATAGCAGCGCAAGAGAACAGTAAACTGAAGGGGAAAAGAGGGGGAGAGAAAAGGACAGAAGGATTGGTGAGGAGAAAAGAAAAATTAAAGATATAAAATATATATAGTCATCTCCTTAAAGAGCTGAACGTTTTGATACCAAATTTATAGAAATAGGCAGAAGCTTGCTGGATTTATTAAGTACTTCTCCTGTGCTGACCTTTCCCCTAGATTCACAGTAGAGCATTGCCATGACAATAGCAGCTGCTGGCAATCAAGGGAGTCAGTGAAACATCAAAGGGAAGAGTGAGTGAGTGAAATCTGATAGTACTAACCTCCAAACAACTCCCCACTGTAAGAAAACCGTAAGACGTATCAACATTATTCTTTCATGGTGATGAGCAAAAGACTTTCAGTGACACAAGGATATGAGTTACTTTTTCCTACTGTGAAAGAAATGTAAACGCTGACGAGCTAAACACGATGAAGTCCGGCTGCTCTGAGATGTGCTCAGTTATAATGTAACTCTATATGGCAAATAGTGGTGTTCATGTCACTTGGAGGCACATAGCTCAAAATCTGTAGGTCACAGCTTTTGCAGCCATGGCTTGATTTGAAGCCAAGAAGATTTGCAACGGTTTGATGTATAATATGTGTCTGTAGGACAAAAACTTGCGAGCATTCTTCTCTTGAATGAGTGGAACGTATTGATACCAAATTAGTAGAAATCCGTTGAACCTAGCTGAAAAACGGAAAAGCGGCGCAAGAATAATAACTAGATATTTGCTGTTCTTCCAGAACAGCAGTGTGAATGCTGTTATGCTGAATCAGTTGTACTGTCATGCTAAAGAAACCTTAAATAACCATGAAACTGAATATCTGAAAAGATAAAAACACGAATTTAAATGCTTAAAGCTGGGCGGAATGGTGGAAAGTAAAAGTGAAATACAGGTGAAAGAGGTTGAAACCTGCTTATTAAAACATTAGTTCAAATCATTATATAGCTGAAATCATTTGAAGATTAAAATGTTTAAATAAAGTCTTTAAATCTGATTAAAAATGGTTAAAAAATAAACTGAAGTGAGTAAAACAGTTGTAGCAAAAGTGTTGATTAGGCGCAAATGTAGTGAATATTGGCGTAAGATGAACTAAAAGAGGGAAAAACAGAAGTCCAGGATAAATAAAGGAGAACGAATATGAATTGATAAGTGATAGATTGATGGAAAGAGAGATGGTTGGAGGAGTAGATCGTTAGAAAGAAAGTTTGTTGGATGGGTAGTAAGATGGACAGATAGATGGTTGGAAGGGTAGATAGGTATAAAGAAAGATAGTTGGATTGGTAAATAGATGGAGAGAAAGATGGGGGTTGGACAGATAGATGGATAAAAAGATGAGTAGGTAGATGAAAGGATAGATGGTTGGATGGGTAGTAAGATGGAGAGAAAAATGGTTGGATGGGTAGAAAGATCTAAAGAAAGATGGTTGGATGGGTAGAAAAATGGTTGGATTAGTAGATATATTAAGAGAAAGACAGTTGGATGGGTAGATAGATAGAAAGAAAGATGGTTGGATGGGTAGATGGATGGAAAGAAAGATGGTTGGATGGAAAGAAAGATGGTTGGAATGGTAGATAGATGGAGGGAAAGATGGTTGGACGGATAAATAGATGGAAAGAAAGATCGTTGCATGGGTAGATGGATGGAAAGAAAGATGGTTGGATGGAGAGAAAGATGAAAAGAAAGATGGTTGGATTGGTAGATAGATGGTTGGACGAATAAATAGATGGAAAGAAAGATCGTTGGATGGGTAGACAGACAGACACATGGACAGGAGCTTGCTTGAGTTATTAAGGACTTCAGCTTTGCTGACCTTTCCCCTAGATTCACAGGAAATATCGTCATGACAACAGCAGTTTGTAAACAGCTTTTTACAAACAAAGCAGTCGAATGATGAAGCAAAGCTGCTCTGAGGTGCTGCGCTCAGTTATAATGGAAGTCAATGGTAGAGGTTTTGGACTTTCCGTCGCTTGGAGGGCCATAGCTCAAAATCTATAACTCACAGCTTTTTCAACCTTGGCTTGAGTTGAAGCCAAGAAGATTTGCAACGTTTTGATGTATAATATGTGTAATAGGACAAGAGTTGAAGGAGTTATTAGAATTAGTTTAAAGTTTTTTGAAAAGTTGAAAAGTTAGAGTGGAGCCAGAGTGGGAGAGCAAAAGTGAGAAGTTGAAGATTTTCATTATCTAAAAACTGCAATATTTTAAAAACTATAAAATATATCCACAAGAAACGTAATTCCTGTTCTGAGCCATTTAAAGTTTGAATGGTGTGTCTAGCTAAAAGTGTGTGAAAGGAGTAGCCTTTAAAAAGGATGGAAGTTTTTGTGGAATGTTCAAGCTTTCCCATTCATTTCTATGGTAAAAATAAAGTTTAAAAGTTGAATATTTTAAAAAGTATAAAGGTTTAAAAGCTTAAAAGTCATAGCAATCGTCTACTGAAGGAGCTGAATGTTTTGATATCATACCAATATTGAAGTTTTCCACAATATTCTAATTTTGTGAGACACTGCATTTTGGTTTTTGTTATCTATAAGCCACAATTATCAATATTTCAAGGAATGAATGGTTGAAATGTTTGACTCTAATGTGTAATCAATCTATGTGATACATGGGTTTCACATTCTGAAATGACTGATGAAGAATACTAAACTTTTTCAAAATATTCTAATTTCCTGAGATGTACCTGTATTACTCCAAGAACCTTGTAAACCCGACTTTGGTGATGGAAACACCTCCATTTAAAAAAACTGTTCTTAGAAAAAGATCAGATATCACTTCAGATGCTTTAATGACGTTTCTGTCATGTCTAAAGGTCCATTTCTCCGTCTTACATGTTATCATAAACGTCCATTTCAAACGTTGTCATATGTCGCCACTCTCCTGCTTCAGTGTGTCCTTTACATTGCCATGGTTACGTCGTCCACTAGCATGTAGCGCAGAGTTTAGCGTGTCTTGTCCATGCTTAGACGGTAACACAGAGTTGTTCACAAGGATCTTTCCAAAGTGCAGTTTGGTTTCCAGCTGACGCATCCTGTGTCTGCAGATGCGGCACTACCGAGCCAACCAGGCCATCATGGACAAAGCCGCCATGCTGTACAACCGCTTCAAGAACACCTTCCTGGTGGGGGAGGGCGAGGAGGTGGTGAGCTCCGCCTTCCTGCGCTCGCTGCTGGAGGAGAAGGAGAGGGAGGAGGCGGAGAGGGTGGAGCGCTGCAGGGAGCAGCTGAGGAAGGAGGAGGAAGAGGAGAAAACAGGAGGTGCATAATGTTTGACTTAAACGTTTGTGTTAAACTTCATCCAGTTTTATCTGAATACAGTAAAATAAAAACACATAAAAAATACTTTAAATATAAATGAAATGATTCATGTCATTCTGATATTTAAACAACTCAGCGGCTTGTAAAGATCCTTTTTTAGTTTAGTGTTTAGCTTTTATTCTGCACAATTGATATAATTGTTAATTGTTGCTACCCCCCAACAGCTCTGCTGGATTCCTCTTGAAGCCTCCAGAACCAGTCAGTGGGACCAGCGACCCCCCCGTCTTCCCGTCCACACATGAACGTCGTCTCCACACGAGGCTCCACGTTGACGCGCTGTCGCAGTTATTTATAAGCTGTTTGCAAACAGGAAGTTGTTTGTGACGTCACACCTGGGGGGTCATCCTGACCTCCTCAGTGATGTGTGGAGTCTTCATGTGAGTGGGATGCTGTTGTGTTTAACCCCCCCATCAGCATTAACATCAACCTTTTATTGTCTTTTTAACGTTGTCTTCACTGTTTAACGCTAATCTCCAGAAACACTCGTTTTTTTCTGATTTATTTAGTCCGAACGTTTTAACCGAAGCATTAAATCTCATCAGGTGCTTTTGTGCCTTGCTCAGAGGCACTACAGCAACAAGCTGCTCTGTTTTTGTAAAAACTTGTACAGAGAAATTTTTATTGTGATGCTTTTATGTCTTTGTTTTTATGGTGTGGGGTTGTTGCATCGTTAACGTGAAGTAAAGACACCATTTTATTTCCCAAACAACCATAAAAGTGATTATTTGACCCCGTCTGAGCGTTTATGTCTGGGTTTAAAGCTGGTTTTTATTGGATTAAACATGGTTACTGACATGTTGGAGGGGCCGGAACATGTTTTAGCTAAAAGTGGCGGCAGTGAGCTCATCTCAGGTTATTTAAACACTTTCAGTGGATTCATGAAAAGAAGCAAATGAAGCTCAAACACGTTTCCATCCGGTGAAATAACCAATAAAATGTGCTGCTTTGGAGGTTCAGATCCATATTGTTTCAGTTTAACTCAATTAAAAAAAAGATGTTTAATACTAAAAACAAACAATAAATATTAAAAGGTTGAAATATGAGGTAAAAGTATGTAAAAGCTGCCTTCTATAACCATTAGGACGCTAAACGTGAATAAAACCAGTCTGAACCAGTAAATAATTCCCAAGAGAAGATGGAGAAGTTCATGTGTACAGATATGTGCAGGTGGTTCGTAGCATGATGGCGTCTATCAACGGGACAATCTTTACAACATGTGGAGACAGTTTGGAAAAATGTCCTTTATGATGCAAAGACAGTTTAACGTTTAAAGGGCCAGTGCACACAAAACAATGTGTTTAGAACTGTAAACATCAGATCAGATCGTTTTTATGTCACATGCAAACTTATGCAAAGTGACGTGTTTGGTTTCTGCAGCTACATGAAGTATTCATGAAACAAACCTCACAGCACAGAAGATAAAAGTAAGTACATCTCTGAATCATAAAAGGCTCAAAAACCAAAACATTAAAATGAAATAAAGATGTATTTACCACCAGACCCGATCTAATACATATTATCTTTCTGGTCCTGTTGCAGGTTGTTTCCGATCCAGATTATAAATGTCAACATGTGTCATGAACATCATCCTATATGACCCGGTTCTGTCCAATATCTGTTTATCTGTACTATTAGACCAGAACAGACGCATTTTCTATACATCTGTGTTGAGCAAAAATATCATTAATTTGCCATTAATATCCTTTATACAAACTGAAACTATGTAGGGATTGTCTTTAAAAAATAACCACACAGGTTAAATCTGACAAAAACAAATGATTAAAATGTTTTGATTCTGTATATTTACCCATAAAAGTATCATAAAATACACACGTATGATGATTATGCAGTATATATTAGTGAATTTAGATTGTATTCACATGAGTAATTATGGAACAAATTGTTTAAAGAATTTACTACATACTATTTCTATGAAAATTATTTTTTACGCAATATATCACAGGTGTGATGCCTCAACAGTATAAATGATCCCATCAGAGTACACTGCCGTATATTTATGAATGTAGGTAAACAGTATAAATTATACCTGTTCATTAAAGTAAGATACAAATTAATATGCCTCTATTATTAAACTTAATAAAATATACATCCATTGAAAGTGCCCCCCTAACACCGCTGCCCCCGCCCCTATAAAGTGTAGCTCCGCCACTGCTGCATGTTGCGGGAGGATGGAAGCTGCGTGGAGGGATGCAGGACGGCTGTGTAAACGCAGCCTCGGTGTGTGTGTGTGTGTGTGTGTGTGTGTGTGTGAGTGTGTGTGTGCGCGCCATCCCAGTGGGCGGAGAAAATGAAATGTGGGAGGTGTGTGTTCTCAGCGCGTGCTTGTCAAACGCAGACGGGTTTTATTTCACGGAAGAGCGCAGAGCCAAACCTTCACGTCCTGTCGACACAAGGACGAACCAGGACCTCTGAGGAACCACCTTCATCCGGCCGAACAGGAGCATCATCCCGGGAAGCGAGGCGGGGGACTCGAACCTCCGGACCGGGACGGTGGTGGGTCAGACAGGAATGGGACCGGCTCTTTGAAGGCGGCGGAGCCCGGACCGATACGCGGACCTGAAGGAGGACAGACCCGCGGCACCGACATGGCCCACGTCGGCAACGGAGCTGCGGCTGAGGAGGAGGTGAGACCACTGATCCTCCCACAGCTCCAGTTACACGCACTGGTTACATCCCATTTCCTCCTCGCTGTCTGTACTCTGTGTCCTCGCGCTGTCCTGGTTCTGGTTTCTGTCACGTCCCGGTTCTAAACATGACCTCGCACCAGCCTCTCTGGAGTCCATTTCCTGCCTCCGGAACAATAATATGATTTATTTATAGTCTCGTGCAGAATATCGTGTCGCTCTGTAAACCATAGAAACCAGTACAGATGATTCTCACGCGCCGCTTGTAGCTCAGTCATACCTGCAGACTCACCTGCTCCATCACAAAACCAGCTTAAAGCATCTAAACTACACCTGCAGGGTGTACCTCCTCCAACACACCTGACTCATATCATCCAACAGCCTATGAAGTCCTGCTCATTCATTTAAGTCAGGTGTGTGGGAGCAGGGACACACTGAAAACCTGCAGGATACTGGTCCTTATGGGAGCAGGTGGAAAAGCACTGCTGTAAAGCCATTTAGCTTGTTGCCATGGTGACATGTCACCAAAGTAACGGTGTGGTTAGGTTTAGACAAAAACACAATTTCACCAAACTAGTTCAGGGTTGGAAAGTGTTTATGTTGTAGCTAGCATTGCGCTAACAATGCTATTGAAGTGTTATAGATGCCATTTTGCTGGTTGCCATGGTGTCATGTCACCAAAGTAACGGTGTGGTTAGGTTTAGGCAAAAACACAATTTCACCAAACTAGTTCAGGGTTGGAAAGTGTTCATGTTGGAGCTAGCATTGAGCTAACAATGCTTTTGAAGCGCTATTAATGCAATTTTTCTGGTTGCCATCGTGACATGTCACCACAGTAACAGCGTGGTTAGGTTTAGGCAAAAACCAATTTCACCAAACTAGTTCAGGGTTGGAAAGTGTTGATGTTGGGGCTAGCATTGTGCTAACAATGCTTTTGAAGCGCTATTAATGCCATTTTGATGGTTGCCATGGTGACATCTAACAACAGTAACAGTGTGGTTAAGTTTAAACAAAAAAACAATATTTTATCAAACTAGTTCAGGGTTGGAAAGTGTTCATGTTGGAGCTAGCATTGTGCTAAAAATGCTATTGAAGCGCTATAGATGCCATTTTGCTGGTTGCCATGGTGACACATCAAAGCATTAAGGTGAGATTTAGTCACTTCTTGTTTAGGTTTAGGCAAAAACATTGGGTGTTTTTGTCTGTTTGTCATTTTTTTTAGATGATCATGAATAATAAATTAATATTAAATAAAGGTTGCTCTGCAGAACATACCTGCTCAGGTGTATCTCATTAATAAAGGAGTTAAAATGGGCGGGCTGTTGGTGTGGGCGGGGCTTCAGTTCTGGTTTTGGTTCCAGTACCAGCTCCATGTTGGTGTCATGTGATTCAGAAAGTTTGCCGAGTTGCGCTACAACTCACCTGCAGCCTGACAGCGAGGTGTTGGGTACTAAGTTTGTGTTTCCATGGCAACTATGCTCAGACTTCATAGTTCTCAGGAGAACTCCACCTTATCAGCCGTGGTGTTGTAATAAAGTTTGTAACGAGCAGCTCGTTTATATTTAACTACATGTATACGTGTTGTTGTTTTTCTGACGTCTGTTTCATGGTGAAAAGCTGCAGTTTTTACTAGTTTAGGATTAAATGAACCACAGCGAGTTAATGTGTGCAGTAAGTCTGCTGCTCATTCTCTTCTCTCAACGAAGCCCAAAATATGAATGAAATGAAAAATACTTCATTAATCCCAGAGGGAAATTCAAATTCTGTAGTCATTTAGTTCAGCTGGTTGGAGTTTTTCAGGCACTGGGACAAGGCAGGATCTTTTCCACATCACTGGTATTCTTTCCTGACTCAGACTGGTCTTGAACTGGTGCTGGAGAATCAGACATAGTTGTCTTGAGCTGGGAACTCTGGGACTGACAC
>JBAMHX010000006.1:804560-815500 GCA_037177515.1 Pseudomugil tenellus | reverse complement strand
CTGTCCACACGGACGCCGGTACGGACGCCTGTCCACACGGACGCCGGTACGGACGCCTGTCCACACGGACGCCGGTAAGGACGCTTGTCCACACGGACGCCGGTAGGGACGCTTGTCCACACGGACGCCGGTAGGTACGCCTGTCCACACGGACGCCGGTAGGTACGCCTGTCCACACGGACGCCGGTACGGACGCCTGTCCACACGGACGCCGGTAGGGACGCTTGTCCACATCTGTCGGTTTTTAACGGTGCGTCCAGTTCGAGTAGCATAAAGCGGAATAAAACATTCTCCACAGAGGTCCGAATATCTGAGTTCCCAAAAGAAAAAAATCAACCAAAATGGCTCCAAATTTTACACGTTAGAGTTAAAAAGGTAGAAACTCATCATCTTTGTACTTTGGTGCCTGTGCGATAAAGAAACTGTTTAATGTGATAATGAACCTGATTACTGGATCCTCCTCATCCTCATGTATGCTAACTTACAACGTAAACACATGTAGCGGATGCTAACGTCAACCAGACCAGCATGTGTGGATATCTCCAGTGTGTCTGGTTCCCATCAGAGAAAACCACTTTAGCGTTGTTTCCACCAAAGTGGATGGGTTGGGGGGGTTAGCTGTAATGTCATTGCGTCCCTGCAGCTAAGTTTCAGCCAGATGATGACAGAAGCTTCTGGTGTGACGCCATGGCAACGCAACAACTTCTGTGAAGCAGAACTACAACACGACTCAAAGAAGGGAGGGGACATCTCACAGTTTGGTGTTCTACGACGACTCAAACAGGAAGTGATGTTATTTTCACCAATCAAAGGGTTAGATTGGTCAAGCTCCACCCCTTTTGGGGCGGATCTGTTAGATTTAAAATACGGTCTAATATCCAACCTGATGGTGGAAATGAGGCTTCTGTCCTGTTGAGACCTGTTTCCACCAGTAACGGAACGGGTTGGACTGGTGTGGGACGGACGGGACTGGTTGGTATCTATGTGTTTACACGGGAATAAACTGGGAAAACGCCGCAATGGTCCGAGACGCCCCCCCCAGGCGGTCTTACTGCACATGTGAAAGCGTGACACGCTGCAGCCCACCGATTGGCTGGAAGACTCGCCACTTCCTGTGTGACTCGTCACTTCCTGTGTGACTCGTCACTTCCTGTGTGACGCGTAACTTCCTGTGTGACTCGTAACTTCCTGTGTGATTCACAAAGTGGGAACATCTCTGTGACATTTGTTATTTAAATCCAGGAAACAAGAAGAAAAAACACAAACTGCTGGATGTCCATTTTATTAGTTTCCTCGTTGCTATGACGTCACATTGTTGCGTAGCTGACACATGTGTTGCTAATCAACTGATTCCTCCCAGTAATTGTACGGTTGCCGTGGAAATGTGGTCATAATCAGGGTTTACCAAACCAAAGCGTCCCGTCCACAGTTGGACGCCTCGGTGGACACAAGTCTTATGTCTCGTAAATAACACTCAAGTGGACGTAGTAAGGGACAATATTTATTCCTAAACCAGATGCTAATGCGAACATGTTAGCATGCTAACAGCAGTTTAGCATTTTCTGGTTCACATGCTTAATTTTTTAATAAAATGTCTTCAGAACCGTAAACTACAACCTGTTCGTGTTTCCCACAACGTTCTGCTCAGTTTCTCATTTCTAATAAATAAAAATACAGAAGAAGAGTCCAGGATGGTACAAAGCTTCATTAAAAAGCTCAATTTTGCACAAATCAATCCTGGAAATCTGCCTGAAACAACTTGAGCAACACATTTAGGTTCTGTATAGAATATCTGATACATGAACAGCTGACCATCAGAAACAGGAGAAAATAAAATCGTTACCCAAATCAGTCTGAAATATTTTATATTAACTAAATATTCTGCAACATTAAAGGGTTAATCATGTATAAGGTCATGAAAAATAACATGTTATTTCTGGCTTAATTTAATAACTAATCCTGTTTGACATCTTTCATTGCTACAAAGGCTGAAGGTCTGAATCCACGTGTCGTTATGTCTGTGCCTCTGTGTGTGTTTATGCTGTAATAAAGTTTTCTATAGGATCGCATGTTATTAAATACGTAGGATCATTTATTTAGCACACTTAATGACGAGCGACAACAGGAAGTTTGGATCAGTTTAAAGGCTTTATGGTTCGGTGCTGATCATGTGGTGCAATAAAATAAAGACAAATATTGTTAACTTTCACAGTTTTAGTCTTTTTTATTTTGTCTTTCTTGTCCCACCTGAACCAAGATGCCACAAAGTTGTTTTACAAACTGTTTTAGAGAAGAGCTCAGTTTCCCCACAGAACGTTTTTACTGAAGAAAAATGTTTACATTTGTTTAATACCTTTGGATTTACACAAACAATTAAATGTAACCCGATGCTTAACCAGTTTGTCAAACATTTTGCATCTTTTACTGGTAAAAAACTCAGTTTTAAACCATGTGATACTTGTCTTCTGCCCCCTGGTGGACACATTTATGCATTACAACAATTCTGACATCACATGGTAATAAATAAAAAACAGGAAAAAAATTATTTCTGATATTAATGAAAACTTTTCTCCCTATTTTTGTGGTTCAGCCTTTAAAGGGTTAAACCAAATAATAAAAAAATAAATTCCTTATTTATGCTCTTATAGGAAATAAGCAGCACATGAATGTAAACATGTTTCCAGTGAACATAAATCTTTTTTTTTTGCTTGAACCATCTCATTCTGCTTTCTTTAGACAATAACAGGATGTGACGGCAAACCAGTCCTCCCATTAAATCTTCTTTCCCTTCAGCTTCTCCCATTAGGGCTCTCCACACCTTCCTCTCACACGTCTTCCTCATCTATAAATCTCTTCGGCCTGTCTGGCAGCTCCAGCCTCCCCGTCCCTCCCCAGGACATGTCCACACCGTCTCAGTCTGTCCACCTGCAGAGAAGCTTTTATTCTCTGCAACATGACGTTTCCCGTCTTCTCTCTAAAACTTCACCATCTCCTTCATCCCGCACCACCCTGGACGTTTCCTCCTCCAGAATAAACCCGTTTCTGTCTCTGGGAGTCTTTTTGGTGACGTTGTGAATCTGTTTTCCTTCCTGAAGCTGCTGAACAACCGGACGCATGCGTGAAATCCTAAATTAGGCAACAAGCACAAACATTTGTTTCAGCTCGTATTTATGTTGGAACGTCTCTGCAGCTGTTTGGTTTGTACTAAATACGTTTTGCAATGAACAGATGTTTGCTTTTATCAGAGAACACGTTTAGAAAATCAGGTTTTTCCCGTAAAGTTTGATTCAGCAGGTCAGACAGGTTACAGCCGATCAGCTGCTATTAATACAGAAGCTTGTGTATTCATTAACATTACACCAAAACTCTGTTGTGTTTTTCAGAAATAAAAGATTATTTTCTTTTCTGTATATTTTAGTTGCTTGACAACATCTTTACAGTGATTTTATATCCTTTTATGTCGCTTAATCCAACCTTTCAGAGCTTCTTATTCGCTTCCCGCAGATCAGCTGCTGCTTTAACACAATAAACTATAATTATCTTACTTATTTCATACGTTCATATTTCTTTATTTTAAATTATTTAAAATCCTTTTTTTTGTTATGTAGGACTATATGTGTGTTATATATGTGTTTAATCTTTTTATTACTTTATTATAATTTATTTTGCTTTGTAAGTTTGTTATTTCTGACTTTTATCGGCTCTGTTTAAAAGTATCTTCTGTTTAATGATGAGTTATATGTGATATAAATCACAAATATGTGATAGATTTTAATTTTCTCAGCACTTTTTTCTGGTGATGTTGCTCTTGTAGATAAAGATGGATTGAATATTGTCTGTTTATTTTCAGCAAACCCCATGTTTTAATAACCCACACTGAGCAGATAACATGTTCACTCTGTATATATATATATATATATAAATATATATATTATATATATATATACGGTAAGTTAAGGGTCTTGCTGACTGGTTTACCTTCCTGATCTGAACTCACTGACAGACACAAGAAACTACTCTGAAGTTTTATCTTATCTTTGATATTTTCAAATATACTTTAATGATTTATTTTAAAACTTGAACTTATTAGTGTTTTTTTTTCTCTTCAGTTTATTGACTTTAGTGTTATCGTTGACAGCTAGCGTTGCTAATCGTAGCTTTGATGCTCATGTATCCAGAAACAATGAATCTAAAAACTGTATTGCCAAACAACTTTTTCCATCATAAAAATCAGTTTAGCATAAAAATGAGAAGAATTGCGTCTTAAATAATCATATATGCAGAATTTCCTGTTTCTGACTCAGTAGTTGTTGCTTCTTTTTGCAGCAACGTCCTGAAACTGTTTCTACCAGGATGCTGCCTGATGTTGCAGCCGAGTCATGCAAGCAAGTGAAATAAAATGTAGAAGGAGGAAGAGAAGAAAACAGACCCGGCATGCGATAAGACACATGTCGACATCAGGTGGACTTTTACTGGCTGAAGAGATCTCAGGGAAGAACCAGGATGCAGGATGCTGATGAAAGAGCGTCACTGACAAAACCTGATGATATCTGTCCAGAAGGTACGTGTCAGTGGTTTAAAAGAAAATTCCCTGAGTTGCTCTGAAAAGTTAGATCGCAAAGTCCAAAAGGACCATCAGGAAGGGGCGGGGCTTATCATACTGCGCTCCCAGTTTGGTACGTTCACTTAAAATTTCCTCAAATTTCACCGGCCACAAATTAACGTGTGTTTTTTACTCTTATATCCAGGTCATCCAGCAGAAGGCAGCACAGAGGTCAGAGGTCACATCAGTTCTGACATCAGTTTCAGGTGATAAACAGACCATACATCATGATGATAAATGATGTTTAATCCAACTTTTATATCCTGAAACAACATCAACCGATATGTTTTGATCCAAAGCAAGAATAAAAATAAATCATTTCTAATCTAATTCAATTTGAAAAAAGTTTTTTATAAATAAACAACAAAGCGCTGAACACAATTCAAGGCAAAGCAGCAACATAACAAGGAATAAAATAATATACTATAAGAATAATAAAATGAGTAAAAGTGTCAATAGTAACAGTTACAAATAAAACAGGATTAAAAATAAGGTAAAAAAAAGTCGCGTTGTGTTAAAATGAAAACAGGTGAGTTTTAAGAGAGAAGAGATCCAGCCGTCTAATATGCAGTGGTCGTGTTTTCCGCTGTGTTTTCCACATAAATAAAACATAACTTCCGCTTTGCAGCACATTTAATGTCTGCAGACACTTTGAAATAATTCCAAAACATATGGACGAGTCAACATCGACGCAGTTTGATGATGTCACTGCTACTTAATTTGTAGTTGTGCCAAACAAATAGACGCATCTGGAGATTCACATGATAGATGTTATATTTTGTCATTTTAGTTCGAGGAGATGCGACTGTTTCATATATAATAAGTCCATGTTGTCATTAAAAAAAGTAAAAGCTGATCATTTGTAATATCACATTTTAATGAAGTTATCGATCCATTAAATATATGTAACTTCTTCTGGTCACATGTGAGTTAACCAGCAGAACGCTGCGCTGCTCCGTTTCTTTCATTACAACATGCATTTGCAAACTGAAACAGACCATAATAAGCACAAAATATGTCAAATATGGACATA
This sequence comes from Pseudomugil tenellus, assembly GCA_037177515.1. Classification (NCBI taxonomy): domain Eukaryota; kingdom Metazoa; phylum Chordata; class Actinopteri; order Atheriniformes; family Pseudomugilidae; genus Pseudomugil; species Pseudomugil tenellus. The sequence continues at coordinate 809,864 of JBAMHX010000006.1, read as the reverse complement.
TTTCATGTATCTAACAGAGATAAACGAAGCTTCATTCATCGCCAAGGAAACCAAGTGATGTTTGAAGGAAAATCTATGTTAGTCCAACTATGATTGTTTTTTAATCTGATTTATGTGATATGAGTTTAATTTGTGGTTCTGTTTTAATGGTGCAACAAAAAGTTTGTGGTTTGATTTCCTCTTTAAAGATCTTCACAAAATCAGGTCAGTGTTAGTTTTATTCATCAAATAATGTAATTTTGTGGAATCTTTTTCTTCTTGTAGCAACAACAACATGAAGCAAATAGAAGGAAATGAAATAATCCGGATCTGTAATGTGATTAATGAGGCTCATGTCGGGTTTGGACTTCAACCTGCAGCGTCAGCACATAAAAACCCAAACATAGCACATATTTGTAGTGTTTGCAGGTTATTCCCCCCCCCCCGCCCCCCCTGCAGTGTGTACAGTCCACAGTGAGTCGGATCAATCGGGGTGATGATTGATTAGAAGACCACAGCGGTGGTCGCAGGAGCTGTCGGTTAGAAGTCGGCTCTTCGCAGGAAATACCTGCTTCTCAATCTGCTGCTTTTTTACATTTTATTTAAAACTTTATCTTCAGATTAAACTTTATTGTGAAGATAAAGTTTCTGCGATCAGAAGTTTAGTTTGTTTTGCGTCCAGGTTTGCCAGGATGAGATCAGCGTCTCTCTTCTTGGTGCTTCTTCTCGTCCTTCTCTGTCAGTCGGTGAGTTTTATTGTTTTAACAAACTCGTTTTTTTTAAAACATCTGTAAATTAGTTGTGAAAATTTTCTCTAAATCTGTATGAAATGCGTTTTATATAAAAAAATTCAGGATTAAATTTGGATAATAATGTTGATCTGAAGGCGACTCGACGTGTTTTACACATTGATCCACTTTAAATGAAAACAATTCACCAAATGAAAAACTTTCCGTCTTATTTTCCATCTAAATGCTTTTATTAGAAATAAGTTGTGATGCAGGAGTTCAGTAGCCGACGTGTTTGAGCCTCTTTACACGGGATAAGCGTCTTAGCCGGGCCCACTTGGCTCATCGTACCAGCCTCTAACTGGAACCAGTAAAGAATAAAGTCCACTGGTTGCACAAAGATGTGTTTGCAGATTTACTGGCAGAAGCAAAATGATGTTTACTTTTGCAGACAGAAGTAGGTCGTGTTCTGATCTGCTTCAGCCCGATAACACAGAGCTGGTTCCTCATCATCATCATCATCATCATCATCAACCTGCTGCCGTCCGAAAAGCCTCCAGCTGACACACAAACCTTCCTGCATCAGGAGTCACGTCTAACTGAAGAACAAAGCCAGAGAGCTGCAGCGTGTCTGATGGATCCAGTCCAAAAGGAACCTTTACACTGGTTTCACTGGTTTCACTGGTTTCAGAAACACCAGTAATCTGCTGGACCAGTGAGACCAGTAAAACACTCCAGGTCACCTTCTGCTGGTTTAATTCCAGATGTTCTGCAAACAGGAAACAAACTAAATTTCCTGCATAAAACGTAGAAACAGAATTTCTTCTGTTTGTTTTGCAAAAATCCCGGAGAGCTGCAGGTGATCTTTGTTACCATGGAAACAACTGTAGAAACTGGAAACAGAAATGAGTTTGTTAAAATACAGAAGTAGGAGATTAAAAGTCGAAGGCGTCTAATTTGTCATCATCTTTATTTCCTTTTAGCTGGTTTGATTTAAAAACTAATTAAAGATGTTTTAGACGCTTCTTCTCCCCCCAGAATTGACATAATCCATCTTCTTAGCTACGAGCGTGCACGAGAGACGCACGCACAAATGAAAAGGTTTATTTTATACATGGCGAAAATACAACCCCGACTCTCCAAATCTAACCCTCCATAAACCAGTCTCCCCAGTACAACTTTATTTACAAAGTGCTTTAAAAGCCTGAACAGAGTCACGTGCACACAATCAGCATGCACGCTCCAATCTGCATCACCAGCCTTTGGTATTAATAATCATGGCGTTAGCATTGATCCGCCTCCTTGCAGGACCTCCTCATGCTGTAGAAAATCATCTGTTTCGGTTAAATTTCACCTTTTTCTCCATCGTTGGCCTTTTTTTTACCTGCATTTGTGCATAAGACAGTCGTAGGCTGTCAGAAAGACAAGAGCATGAAAAACATAATAATAAACATGAAATCCTCTTCAAAACAATTAAAAATAACTCTAAAAACTTTCTGATCCAAACTTAATATTTACCAAATCATTCATTATATTGTTGGGAAATTTCATATATTAGCTTCATTACTTTGCTCTTATGAAGGTCCGACTATAAGACTCATTCTGACCTTAGTAAACCATCTGCAAGTCCTTCCATCAGGGAAATGTTTAGACGAGACCTCCGTTTTGTTTGTCATATCATAAGAACAGGTTCCAGACTGACGCACGTGACCAAAGTGTTTAAACAAAGCTCCCCGATCTGACAGAATAGTTCCAGACTTCTGTGTGACGACAGATCTCTGGAGAGATTCTCCCGGGTTATGACCTCGTACCATGTTTATGTCTAAATGTTTTGTCCCTTCATGTTTTAAGTTTAATGTATGTTTAACTTCTTTTATTCTTCATTATTAAATTTATATTATATTTATATTTATATCTAAAGAAACCAGAGTCCTCGTCCAGAGTGTTAAATCAAGTCAAACACATTATCTGTAAAAGATTTGTATGGAAACACAAAGCAGAATACTTCCAGAATACATCATGTACCATGATGAATACCATGAATACTGGCGAAAATACACCAGCTGGTATCATGAAAGGAGAGAATTAACACAATAAACACAACTGTCTCTCACACTGCATTTAATAAACTTCCATATAAAAAGTTTTTAAATGAAGTGTTTCATTTTAAATTTGAACTGGAATCGGTCGTCATTTCAGAGACGTGAGAAATGAGTCGACATCAGAAAATCCCCCTGAACAGCTTCGGTTTAGGATTTACTGTAATGTCGGGTCTTTATTTTTATTGGATCTGATTGGAGATCAATGAACTGATGCCAATACATTTGTGACTTGGCGAAGTGAACTAGTGCAACTGGTGCAACTGGTGCAACTGGTGCAATACAAATTAAACTTTACTGAGTGAATTTATCTCGATTAATCTCCATAAGAAATCAAAATATTGGTAAAAACAGCACATGATTGATGCGTATCTCATAATGAACTAATGTGTTATTTATACAACATATTGATCTTGATAATGATATTTTTACCTTTCTTGCAACATGTTACCATCTGGTTATCAAATAAAACTGATTAATATCAAACGCAGTTTTGAGCTTTAATATCTTAGCAGTCAATCATTCTTTCACAATAACTTTTATGTTGAAGAAAAATTGAAAATAAAGTCGTGTATCATCTGCATAATGCTTCACATTAACAGTCTTCACATGTTCTTTGCATCTTGTTCTTGCAGGATATTCCTCCAGACCAGGTGACGCCATTAGCTGCCCCCGATTTAAAACAAGCGTCCTCTCATCCGACATCATCGCATGACCCCAAAACCACAGAAGGTCCTGTCACCGATGAGTTTCTCGGTCCAGCAGAATGTCGCACAAAACAGTTCGTGTCCATCTTCAGAATTATTTCTTTGGAAAAAGATAATGTCTCAACAATATTGTGAAAGATTCATTTTTAAAGCAATGTTTGGAAAATCTTTTGTTAATAAAGTTCATGCAGCTAGGAGCTACCGTCATGCATGCTAACGGCCGTAAGCTACATGTGCGTGTTTACTTCCTGTATGCAACATTAGCATGCTATGCTAAAAACACACTTTAAGACGTTTGTTATTGACATGACTGAACCCGAAACTATCTGCATCCACCAGACTGAGTCGGGTGTCATGTGACCGGGTGTTTTGTCCTCCATGGGAGCGCTGCGTTGGTGGAGAATGCACCTGCAAACCAGGATACCTGTGTCCCTTTAATGGTTTGAAACCAGTTTGTACGCTAACCCACAGAACCTACAGATCGTACTGCCAGGTAAATCTTCATGCGGCCGTGTCTTCCTCCAACATGATTCCTTTTCTTAACATGTCTGATGTGCTTTTCCAGACAATGGCGGTGTCGTGTCGGACTGAGCAACCCCTCTTTTCTCACTTTGGAGAAATCTGCAACGGTTTGTTCACAGATCAACATTCAGTCGGATATTTTTACTGTTTCTATTAACGGCTGATTCTTCCTGCATGTTTCTGTGACCACAGAGAATATTTCAAAGTTCTACGAGTCTATAGACAAAGACACAGGCGTCGTCAGCATCTTCCTCCCAAACAGTACAGGAGGGGGGGAGAACCTGCTGGTGTGTCATGAGCTGTGGGACATGGCAGCAGCTAATGTAGTTTGCAGAGAGAAGATACACACACTGTATGGAGATTAAATGGATTTTTCTCTTTTATTGATCAGAGTGAAGACTGAAAATCAGCTGTTTGGTAAAATGAAAATCTAAAATGTTCGTAGGGGTGCAGAGTCTGCAGTGGGCGTGGCTTATGAATCCCTGAATCCTGAAGACAAACAGCTACCCAAGAGATGCGTTAGCGTCCGTTGCCAAGGCTACGAGAGGTCCCTGGCTGAATGTGAAATAAAAGACAGCGTGGACATTGACAGCAGGATGGTTGCTGCTGTAAAATGTTACGAGGAAGCAGCGAAAGGTTAGTTAAAGCTCATCCTGCAGAAGTAAACGTCACCTGCTCGCTCTGCAGCCTCACAAATGGAAAGATGCACCATGTGCGTACAGCACGTTAGTTATGGAAGAAAGATTTTCTCCTCACAAATTCAAGAACTTAATCTTTCCTCTATCCACACTACAAAAAGTGGCTTTAAAAAAACAAGAAAAAAAACTACAAAATAAGATAAATTTTCTTGTTCTGTTGGCAGATTTTTTTTTTTAATTTAAGGAACATTATTATGTCAAGAATTCTTAAAACAAGTAAAAAAAAAAATCTTTAAAAAAACTACTAAGAATAAAGATCTTACGCTTAAAAAAATAAACATATGTGTCCCTGATTTGAGATGTTTAATCTTACTTAGATATTAGTTTTTACTGTGTAGTAGTAGTAGTACTAGTAGTAGTAGTAGTAGTAGTAGTAGTAGTAGTAGTAGTAGTAGTAGTAGTAGTACTAGTAGTAGTAGTAGTAGTAGTAGTAGTAGTAGTAGCAGTAGTAGTAGTAGTAGTACTAGTAGTAGTAGCAGTAGTAGTAGTAGTACTAGTAGTAGTAGTAGTAGTAGTAGTAGTAGTAGCAGTAGTAGTAGTAGTAGCAGTAGTAGTAGTAGTAGTAGTAGTA
>JBAMHX010000006.1:748326-765214 GCA_037177515.1 Pseudomugil tenellus | reverse complement strand
GTTCACATTAGCAACTAATGATAAGACCACAGGTTCACATTAGCAACTAATGATAAGACCACAGGTTCACATTAGCAGCTAATGCTATGACAACAAGCTCATATATTAGCAGTTAATGCTAAGACCACAGGTTCACATTAGCAACTAATGCTAAGACCACAGGTTCACATTAGCAACTAATGATAAGACCACAGGTTCACATTAGCAACTAATGATAAGACCACAGGTTCACATTAGCAACTAATGATAAGACCACAGGTTCACATTACCAACTAATGATAAGACCACAGGTTCACATTACCAACTAATGATAAGACCACAGGTTCACATTAGCAACTAATGATAAGACCACAAGCTCATATATTAGCAGGTAACGCTAAGACCACAGGTTCACATTAGCAGCTAATGCTATGACAACAAGCTCATATATTAGCAGTTAATGCTAAGACCACAGGTTCATATTAGCTACTAATCCTAAGACAACAGCTTACCACATTAGCAGCTAATGCTAAGACCATATACTTTATTATGTTAAAAACACAGTGTGAAAAAACAGGAAGTGACATCACCACACATGTACGTGCTTTGACATAAATCTTATAACAGGCGGGTAAATGTAGACAACAATCTTTATAGAGTAAATCTCGGGTCATGCAGACGTGTCAGATTACATTTTTATAGGAATGTGAACAGGCTGTTTTATTAACATTAATCTGAGAATGTTGTTATGGTTTTATTATCTCTGTAACTTAAAATATTTCATCTGACGTGCTGTTGCTTCTACGTTCACAGTCCTCTAAATTCTTCTACGTTCAGCATTTCAGGTATAGAGAAGCCATTTGATTGGCTGCTGTTGCTGAATACCCTGCAGTGTCTGGTGCAACATTGCAATGCAAATATGGAAACCATTATCATCCCAGTTTAGCCAGTTGTTTCTTCCGTGTGTCCCACAGGCTGTCGTTTTACACCACAAACACACATACCGCACCAACATGCGAGTTCTTGGAGCTCCGTGTAATCTGGAGTTACAGGTTTGTCTCTAAATCAAAGCTGAAATGAATTATTAAAGTTGACATCACCATGGCAACCTCACCTGCCAATCATATCTCGCAGGTAATGGGACATTTTACAACACTTTGATTTCCGTTCACTTTAAAAGTCTCGTCAGCTCCAGAAAAGCTTCTCCTGGAGTTGCAGCCTCCCCCACCCCCTTAAACCCACACCCACAGAGACAAACACTCCCCCACACCACGTTTACACAACTTGTGTAAATGTTACCGCCATGTCCTGTTTGTTGTTAGAAGTGTCTCTGTGCTGAGGGACACCGACTCGGTGACGTCTGGAGGCCGTCGGACTCGTCCGACGTCTGAGTGGGCGTGTCGGAGTGCCTCCCTCAGGTTACTTTAAGTCAAATATTTAGTGAGTGTGTGTGTTTGCATTCCTCGTGTTGTGTAGACGGAAATGTCTGACAAGTGGAAACATGATACTTGGCTGTTTCAGACGTTTTGAGGCAAACGCTGGATTTTTAGAGGTAACCTGATCGCCGGTGTGTCCGTAACCCGATCATTTTGTCATAAATCAGAGTTTTATCTTTTCCCAGGACGTCCTGCTTTATATTACTGCTGATTAAACCCTAAAACTTGATGATTTCGATGTTTCTGTCTGTGTCGACACGCAGTAATACTGTCTCATCTCTCTGATTATCAGAACCTTTTCTCCAAAGCGACTTTACATGCGAGAAGCAGGACGATACGATCAGACATGAGGGACATCATGAATAAGTGCTGGTGAGGGAGATACCGCCTTTCCTTTTTCCTCTCCCTGCAGTAATCTCTCCGTTTTACTACGAGAACATGATTTATCAGACAGAAATGTCCCGAGTGAAGCTTCTTCAGCACAAGACGAGTCACTGATCTGGACAAATCTTTCCAACTTGTTCTGACGAGTAAACAGATGAGTCTTTATTTGGTCAAATAAGTCATAATAAGCATAAATAAACTCAATGTGGGACTCAAACCAGTGTCCTAAAGGACATTTCCAGTCTATCCCAACATGTTGATTTTCCTTCTGGTTCCACTTTGGACCCTGATCTGACCATAAAACCAGTTATTTCTGTTAGTTTCCAGCTCTCTGCTGGTCCAGAGTACAGAAACAGGAGGCGGTGTTATGACCAGTTTAAACGGTCTGAGCTCTGATTTAAAACACAAAACCAGTTCAGATGCTGTTTTTTTAGCAGTTCTACGTAGGCCTGCGAGTAGATGCTGAAACCTTTTCATCCCAGTCAGGATGCAGACGTTTTCAGACTGAAATGATGTAAAATGGACGTATGAAGAAGAAAACACATTTTATTATAAACTGTAAATAACACACAGATGGACGGATACCGAACAATTTTTTCATCTACATATCGCAACCATTCCGACTTTTAATTAGCAATAAAAATGATAAAAAGTGACATGAAACTTGTCCTAAGCGGGTGGGTCCAACACCGCTGTCCTGCATTTTAAGGGTTAACCATTAACATAGAAGAGTCAAAATATATAAAACTTTATTGTTACTGTAAAAGTCTTAAAGTTTTAAGACTTTGAACTTTGTAACGGAGAGATTAACTTTTAACTGCGACATAAAATCCGTTGCCGCTGTGGAAATTGTCCAGTTATTCCAGTAAAGAGCTGGAATGCAAAAGGTGCAGTTATATATTATGGTTCCACCGCAGATCCTTCGTGTTAACGCGGTAACATGTCCAATATTCCAAGTAGAGGTTTCATGTCCTGCATATGCATAGATACCATAGACAGGATGAACTGGTTCCAGTTTGAGCCATTTTCAGGTTGGCCACTAGGGGCGCTCAAACCTGAAAACTGTGTTGGTTGTATGTCTGAAACTTTTCATCCCTTTGACCTCAAATCAAGTTCAAATGAAAGGTCGTGACCTGAAGATATGTCACATGATACCTGAATGTTTTTGTATGTGTATTCCAGGATTAAGGGGGGGGGGGGGGGGATTTCTAGTTTAAAACTAGAAAACCTCAGACAGCTATGGGTTTATCCCCAAACACCTCCAATCTTTTTGCGAGCATTGGGTAGAAATGATTCCATGAATATCAGCTAATCGAGCTAATAAACACATTTTATACAGTAACGAGACATAGTTTTGTGTTTTTTTTAATATAAATCATTGTGATGAAAAAATGTAGGAATAATGTGAATAAATTTAACATGGTTGATTAAAGGACAGGTTCTGTGTCAGAACTGGTCCGGTTCCTGGACCACCGAACTTTCACAAAGTTAAAAACATGATTCGTGTTTTTACAGGTTTAAACTTGACCAGCTCGACCAATCGCCTGCCTTACCTGTGACCGCTGTCATTGATCTGTTGACCTGCTAATTGACGGATAAATCATACCGAGCAGCTCATTGGTCAGGTGACTGTGATTGCAGCAGTGAAACTTATTGATTAGCGAATCGCTTGGACCTGATCGATGGCAGCCTCGGAACGGGTCCAGAATGACGACATTTGCATCCCCGTAGAACCCAACATGACCTCATCAAGCTCACCGACACAGACTCTTCCTCAGAGAGTTGCTAACGGCAACCCAAACCGCCACGCCACGTCTCCATCCGCCGACAGCCATGACGGTAAAAGCCGGCCGAAGAGCGGCGGCGGACTGGGCAGCCTGCTGAAGCAGAACCAGCTCATCAACTCTCTGAGCACCCGACTGCAGCGACACTGCGACTACGTGAAGATCAGCGTACAGGAGGAGCGCACCAACCGCCTCCCCAACGAGTGGTGGAAGACAGGCATCGCCTTCCTCTACGCGCTCTTCAATCTCATCTTCACCACCGTCATCATCACCGTCGTCCATGAGAGGGTTCCGGACAAGTCGGTGAGCCCGCCGCTGCCCGACAAGTTCTTCGACTACGTGGACCGAGTTCCCTGGGCGTTCACCGTCACCGAGACCAACGGGCTGATCCTGGTGGGTCTCTGGTTCATCCAGTGGCTCTTGCTCAAGCACAGGTAGGACCAGCAGCTCCGAACTGGGACCAGTAACCTCTCTTGTGCTGTAGATCCAACAGAAATGATTTCTGACTCTTCTGTTCCAGGGCCATCATTGGTCGCCGATGTTTCTTCCTGATCGGGACGCTCTACATGTACCGCTGCATCACCATGTACATCACCACCCTCCCGGTGCCGGGGAAGCACATGGTCTGCGCTCCAAAGGTACGGAAACACGACTTCACCTTCACCTGCTCTCTACTTCGCGTCACCGTTAACAGCTGTTTGTTTATCTGCAGCTCTACAACGACTCCACGGGGAAAATATGGAGAATCCTTCGGCTCATCTCAGGAGGAGGTAAAACTCAAACTAGTACCTCTCAGATTGGCTGCAGTCAAACAAGCTACTAGTTTCATAAACAGCAGCTTTGAAGTAAATCTGAAGTGAAAATTTATTAAAAGCCAACAAACAAACTGATTGTTAATCGCAGAAGCGAGATGAACATACATCCGATGTTTCTGTCATCTGGATGGCCTGGTTGTCACCTATGTTTCCCATCTGGAACGTAGTCAAAACGCACAGCGATTTTCCTAAAGATCTGGTTGTACAGGAGCTGGTGCTTTTACACCTGACAGGTCAGTTTTGTATCATAAGTTACCATGGTGATTTACATCAATAAAGACTCAACCAGCATCGACTGGAAAAACCCAAGTTGCTGCTTTGAAAAATGGAAATCCAGTGTTGTCCTACACCTAAGTTACATCTAACTAGCTACCTTTTCTTTACAGTTTTTCACAACATAAAAAATATCAAGAAAATAACAAAAAGGCAATGTGAGGGGAAAATAAGTTGATAAAAGTATTTTTAAAAAATAAACATACAGACAAAAAGTTAAAAAATATATATATTTTAGATTGATACATCTGTCAGAGCTCAGTCACACATGATCTTTGTCAGAGTGAAAAACAGCAGACAGAAACGGCCTATCTCAGTGTTAAAGAATCTGTAAAATCCAGACGGTGATCCGAATCACCTCTAAAATGTAATCACTTCTTCATCTTCCCGTTCTGGATACATCCTGAAAATTTCATGAGAATTCGTCCATAACTTTCTGAGTTATGCTTTACACAGACAAACGAACAAACGCTGAGGATTACATAACCTCGTTGGTGGAGGTAATTAAGACATAATGTGATTTTTAAAATGTATATATAATAATAATAGATAATAAATATTAGAGGAATATCCACCTTATTAAATTTTTTGAAAGACTCTACCATGATGTCTTTTAGTCAGCTGAAATCAAACTATGATATTCAACATCGAGACCTCTTTTGATACATCCAAATAAGAAACTTCAAATGTCAAACGTCCTAAAATGTCAAAATATCTCACATATAGAGAGACAATTATTTTTACAGCGATCTAGCAAATCTATCGGTTTATTTTATAATATCCTTAAGGAATATAAGTCAGTAAATACATCATTTCTAAAAGGTTTTTGGGAAAAAGAACTTAATGTAAAGATTTCAGAGGAAGATTGGAAAGATGCTATGTGTGTGTAGCCGAGTGAGAGCCATGCAGCTGAAGATCCTGCTTAAGGTTCATTTATCTCCCTTCCAGAGTAATAAATTTAAGCCTGATTCATCCTCACTATGCCCCAAGTGTAAAATAGAAACTGGTAGTCTTACACATTGTTTATGGTATTGTGGGAAAATACAGCTGTTCTGGAGGATGATTGGACAGGAAATTAAACAAATTCTATCTATTAATAAAAGTAATAATCCTTTATATCTACTACTGGGTATTTCTGATGTATCCATTTCCAATAAATTTAGGAAACATATTCTCTTGAACTGGATAATAGACAAAATCCCCTCTAAGACCCTTTGGCAAAGAGTGATAATTAAACATGTTGCTCTGCCATGCTAATAAGAGCGTTGCATTCTTGTTGGAAAGAGTTTGATAAAAGACATTATTACGTTGTCAACATGTCTATGATTCCCTTATACCCTCTTTTCATTTATAGATATGTAGTGTTGTCTAGTCTGCTCTGCTTTTCACATACCCATGACATTGTGAGCCATATGTGTTTTTTTTTTATTATTTATCTCTATATTGTGTGCGTATGTCTGCAAAATGTAATAAACATATTAAAAAAGAGTAACGTCCAGAAAAAAAAGAAAGAAGTAAACATACACCTGGAAATAAAAGCTTGTATGTTGGATCCAGGCGACTGGATGCCGTTTGCTGAACAGAAACCAGGTTGCATCTGTGTACGGCGATGGATGGAAATGACCAGATGTGCAAAGATGCTGCCACATAAAACTAAAACAACAACAATGTGGCTGGAAAAATAAAAAGCTGTTTGTCAGGTTGAAAAGCTTCAGGTTTTTGTTTCACTTCTGAAGAATCGGCTCCTTTGTTTGCCGGTTTAATACCTGACTCCTGTTGTCATGGCAACCATCAGGCAGAGGAATGAGGCTCGGACAGGAAGCGGTCTGACGGGTGATTTTGTTGTGTCCAGGTTTGTCACTGACCGGATCTCACCTGATGTGCGGAGACTTCCTGTACAGCGGTCACACGGTCATGCTGACGCTGGCGTACCTCTTCATCAAGGAGTGTGAGTTTCCCTTCAGACATGCCGAGTCCTCCGCTCGCCGTCCCCGTCCTCTCAAACCTGCTTTGTTTCTCACAGCGCCCCCATGTGGCCACTCCAGAGTTTCTATGTCCTCTCACTGTTTGGATCAATGATAATTTTTCAGACACAATTTAATGATAAAATGTGTCTCTAAGGATACGACTGTATGATTTCCTGTTGGTTAGTCGAGAAATTATGATAGAAACCAGCGAAACTTGAGTCATTTTAATGCCTTATTGTTTGAAAAAGTTTAAAATGTGATAAAAGATGATACAGATGTGGTGTGCCTGTGTGTGTTCAGACTCTCCTCGCTGGATGTGGTGGTATCACTGGTTGTGCTGGTTTCTCTGCGCCTCCGGAGTCATCTGCATCCTCCTCGCTCACGAGCACTACAGCATCGACGTGGTGGTCGGATACTTCGCCACAACTAGGGTCTTCTGGTGGTACCACACCATGGCCAACACACATGTAAGCCAACACACACACACAGCGCCCTCTGCTGGCTTTTTCTGCGAGGTGGTCGCGTGTTTGCCGGAGTTGTTAGCATCTTCTGACAAGTTTGAAAATAAAAGTAAAGTTTTAAGTGCGACACAAAAATCAATCATCACAGTTAATGTTTGCTTGTGCAGTAAAACATCAATACGGTGTTTTTTGTTTTTTTAAATATCGATATATGGTCATACAATATATCGCAATATTTTGGTGTACTGATATTTTCTTGCACTCTGTGTAGTAGTGCTGATTCCTGGAACGAAACCTGATAGCACAAAACTTTACTGGGGCACATGAGAGATTACAGTTACTTTATTACAATACTCAGTTACTGCTATCTGCAGTGTTCACCAGATTGACCCTGCTGTCCTGGTCGGACACTCTGGCGGACCCGTTTTGGCCCCAAGTCCCATGTTTACCATCCATTTTAGCTGACTTTGTTTATATCTTCCTATATCTCAGGCGTTCTCTGATGCCGTTTATCCTCCATCGCAATGCTGCAGGTGGAGGCTTACATTCACCTTCAGGAACTGGCAATACTGGGAAATTAGTTTCTTTTACTGGAACATGTATAACTGTGAACTCTGTGTGTTTAGGAGCTGCGTCGGGCTCCAAACAACTACCTGTCCAGGACATGGTGGAACCCGATCTTCAACTTCCTGGAAGGGAACGTCCAGACGAGCGTCCCCATCGTGTTTATGTCCCCGCTGGCCATCCTGTCCTCCTGTAAACAGAGGTACAGGATGGTGGAAGGTGGGAGGGACGAATGAGGACTAATGACACATCAGTTTATTTGAGCCGGAAGTTCATGTCACTTCTGCATACTGAGGAACAGGAGGAGGCCTAGTAAAGATGCCACTACGTTTACATCAACGCCACTGTTTATTTATTGGAACAACACGAGGGATAATTTTCCTGCCAGGTTTCAGAACTGCAACCCTTTTGTCCATCACAGCTAATGAAAACACAAAGGATGGAGGTGCTCGCTCATGAGGAAGTGACTCGGTGCAGTACCATCGTTAGGTGGCTACTCCTATGTAGCTTGTTAGCTACATGCTATCTATTCATTTCTTTTTCTTTTGTAAATTTTTACGTGTAAAGTGATGATAAAAACTAAAACATTCCACCTCCTGACAAAGAAACTGCACAATTTGCCCCGTCGTAGGCAGATTGTTTGGATGCTAGCAGCTAATAGCTCGGTAGCTGTTACTAGCTAGCTTTTTAAAACCTCCAGACGGATCCTTGTTGGTGTGAATTAATGATTGTTGTTGTCATTATGTCGTTGTTCATGTTTGTTTAATTTATATGTGTTAAGGTATTGAAACTAAACTGCCAAAACGTCATGAAAATGCTGCTGATTGAAGTTCCAGAGTCTGTCCACATTCGTGGGTCATTTTGTCCTTAACTTGAACACTGCATGATAGTCAGCTTTTGTTTTGATAATAAAAAGTTTATTTTCAGTCTTGAGCTGATATTGATAAGTGATGGATGTGATTATTGACTCCAAACTGAAAGATCTCAACAGCTTCAGGAGTCTTTGGTTGAAAGGTTCATTTAGCATCATTGCTATGAGAGCTAGCCACTAGTACCACATGATTAGCTCAAATTTGACCTTGACTTACAGCGTCAACTAAATGTGCGTAGGTGCCAAAACTCAGTCGCATGACAACCACATGTCGCCCACAATGAAAGTAGCAAAAGACTTCCTGCTTAGGACCTTTTATGCCCCACAACATCTCTAATCCATTTCTATGCCAACAACTGACATCTGGCCCACACAACATGTGCCACTGATGACTGAGCCAAAAGGGCCAGAAGTTGCCAAGATTTGACCCAAAAAGTTTTCACTGTGTCCTTTCTGGCAGACTTGTGAGAACTAGAAGGAGATGAGAGGAATTGGTTTTAAAATCTGACAGAATATTAAAGAAAAAGTTTTTAAAAAATTAAGCAAATCAGATGTCAGATGAGAACAGACAACAGAGGCTGGTGATGGAATAATGTCATTCTTAAATTAGATCATTTTAGGAAATTGCAAAATAAAAAGGACCCTGCTTCTATTTATCAAATTCTGGATTTTTAATCAGAGCTGTCAACCATTAATGTGAATAAAATTAGCACATTAATTTGACACATTGTGTAAAACAGCATTTTGTCTTAAATATCTAAATGTAGTATTATTTCTGTGAGAGAAGCTGATTTTGTCTGTGTAGGTGGTTTGTTGCAGTGGTGAAATAAATGAACACGTCATCCTGTCAGAAGGGGGGAAGGAATTAGTCCTTTACTGGCGCTAAATAATATATCGATTATATCTCCCTGTTTTGACAAACTGCATTTTATTCCATGTAATCCAAGCTTTTAAACATCTTTTTTTTAAACATATTTTCTAAAGTTTACCTTCATGACAACTGGGGAGTGAAAGTTTATGGTGAATCTGTAGAATAAATTAAATATATTTAGGGGTGTGTCCTTTTCATTCACCGGTATCCGATATCCACCAGCAAGAAGGCAGAGTGTAGCTTAAACATGGTTCTAACCGCGCCCGTTGGCTCAGCTAGCTTTAGGTTAGCTTGGTTAGCTCTTAGCTACAGGCAGCTTGACTTTGATTGGTGTCAAACATCCCCCCCAACACTCGCAGCCCCTTCTGAGCTCCATGTTTTTGCCTATTTTTGCACAAACACGCATGATGATGATGATGAAAATGGCGATGGTGGGAACTATCCACCCAGCTTCAGAAACATACAGGTGACGGAGGCTCCGCCCATCTTTTTATGTGAAGTCTATGGTCTTTCCTCCTGTTGACTGAGTCAGAATCCAACATTTTTCCCACTTTTATCATTATTTTGGAGCATTGCCAGCACCACTGACAAAACAATGATAATCACTGATTCTCATCTTCCAGTTGCTGCTTAATCATTTATTTAACAAGGACTGTTCTCGATACATTGTTGTACTACTACTACTACTACTACTACTACTACTATTTTTCATCTATTTGTTGCTATTTCTGGTGCGTTAAGTACCGCTTGTTCATCCTGACGCAGGATCTCTTCACTACTACTCCATAATCATGAAAATAATCTTTTTTTATTTCCTGATTAATATACTTTAATAATTGTGTATAAATGAAATGTTGAAGCCATCACAGAGAGACGGTTTGGTCAACACCGATCGAAAGGACAGTTTAAAGGTTGACATAAAGGCGTTTTAGTCCTGATGGGTAAAGGACAGGATCAGACACATGGAGGAACAATGGAGTCTTCATCCTGCAGAGACGTCATCCAGCCGTCAGAGTCCAGCTGCAGAAAACAAAAAGCTGAAATGTTGCTCAGACCTTCGGAAAAAGCTGCCACTGGTTCAGTTGATCATATCTGTGCTTAATAATAAACATGTTTGAACTACAGTAAAATGCACCAGGATGAGCTTATCACAAGCAGACATGTTCCCACATCTTCATGTGTGTCCTTGGTGACCAAGCTAAGCTCATTATTCATACAACCCGCTTCATGTTAACTTCCACATTTTAACACCGGGTGGGAAAGTTGTTTACACACATCCAGAAACAACAGAAGAAGAGAAAAACAAAAAACATTTTTCTTTTACTCATCAAACTTTAGAAGTTTGGAATTATAAATACAGCACGATAAAATTAACTTGAGGACAAAACGCCTAATAACACCATTGAATTAGCATTTCTGGGGGCTGCAGCTTTCACCAGCAAGCTAGTCGCTATAATCAAAGATTTTCTTGGGGGTCGTGACTCAAATCGGTTGAGAATCACAAGATTGAGACCCGTTTATGCTGGACGCAGAGGACAGATGGACAGTTTGGCTGGTTTCCTCGTGGGTTACGTGCAGATGTGCGTAGATGTGCGTTTGGTTTATTTTCAAGGTGTTTTGTTATCCATCACTTAATTCAGAAAACATTTGGGCTGAGTTGTATAGCAGACATGCGACAAGCTAAAGAAACAAACCAGAGAAGAAGAGAATCCGGAATAAGATGATGTAGAACAAAAGTAAAAAAAAAATTTCTTTAAAAAAAAAAGAACAATGATTTTTTTCTTCTTCTGGTGCTTTTGGAACTTTAAAGCGGTCCATTAGCGCCACTCAGCACTGCCCCCTAGTGGATAAACTAACGTTACCATGGCAACGTAAGTATGAGGGCTTACTTCCATAAGGGAGCAAAAACGGACCTTGAGTCCGAGAGTGGCTCAAGTTATTGATCATTTCTTACAACTATAAGATGCACATTCATGTGTTTGTATATGTTCTGTGTGAATAACGTCTTTTTAAAAAGAAGTGTCCACTTATGATCTGATCCAGAACATCCATCAGTACCAGTTCTGAACTGGGTCTTTGGTTTTGTCAGGAAGACATATATTACTAACCTTTAATCGACCAATCAGAGGAAAGAGAAGCTCTAAGTTACCATTATTGATTTGACCGTCATATTTTTATATGAGTGTCCTAAATGCACCGCATGGACATGAAAGGACCCAGACCTGGAGCCGCTTCCTGAACGTTGCTGGCTCTGCTTCCTCCTCCTCTTCCCCTGCAAATGAAAGAAGCCGCTGAAGCCTTCATCCTCATCCTCACAGTATAAATGGTTTGGCTACATACGTAGTTGTCCCTGGCCGACCACCCGGGGTAAAGCTGCATGTGGAGCAGCCTCTCCTTCTGGGCCAGCTCGTAATATTTGGACTGTTCCGAGCGAGGAAGAGCATGCCACTGAGGAAGAAGAAGGTGTGTTTATGGAGATTTATTCATGTTGAGCTGAATCTAAACATCTTAAATGCACAGATTGGCCCAATGACTCACCCTTTGTCCCAGGATGCTGTTGATCGCGGCGCTCTCTCTCTCCCGTCCTTCCTGGACCACCTTGTGTCTCATCTCCTTCATGTAGAGCATGAAGGCGTTCAGAGGTTTCTTCACCGTCTGCCTGTTGCTGAAGGACACACGGAAAAACGCTTCATCGCTCATCTCTACACCCACATCTAGCTGTAAATTATTCCTCACCAGGTCCTGGTAGGACCGCTGGTCCTCAGCAGGTCTGATGGAAACCGCACATCAACAACACAACACCTATTTACCAGTTTGTAGAACCATTTTAACGGTAGTTTGTCCATTTAAACCAGCTAAAGTCGGCCAAAGTGCTACACGAAGGAGGATGGGGACACAGAAATCTTCATCTGCAGTTCCGCACAAGCACAACGACTCATCTTTTTACCGATTTATCATATGAGGTGCAAATTTATTAATAAAGGTATAAGCAGCGTACTTAACACTGTAATGCTGCACCTTTTAGAGACATTTTGAATATTTTTTATGAAAAAACCATGTAGTATGCGTACCACTGGTGGTACTCCAGCTCCCTCTGGTGGTACTTGGGGAGAAATCATGTCTCGCAAAATCCTCGACTTAGCGCTTTTTAAACAGCAATATCTCTGGAACGGTTATAAAAGATATGCTTCACATAATTCACACAATTATTACTTACTTTTTGTGTGGAAAAGACGAGACATTTTGTTATTCCGTAGCTAGCTTGCTGATGGAAGAGCGTCATCTGATTGGCCAAGTAAATGTCCTATCAGATCGTCTTGCTCTTTTCACATGTTGTCATACGTCCAATAGGATTGCTTTATATCATCACATGGTGTATCAAAGATCTTTGGAACAAGATGTCTCACTCCGTTCTATTTAGTGTCTCCGAAAAGACTACAAACACAGTTGGTCTTATTTTAGGTGGAAGGAATCAGCCACCCGCCATCTTTGGCAAAGTCAATAGAAACGGCCTGTAGGAGGCGTCAGGTGCAATAAGATGAGTTGTTATTTTTGCAGTTTTTATACATATATATCTATATATAATAGTTAGAACCTGCTTATAGCCAATAGACATGTATGTTGTAGCTTTATATATTTATTACTGTATATTCAGGTCGGTCGTGGTGGTGGTACTTTGAGAGCTAGCTGTGGTACTCACTGTAAAAACTTTAAGAACAACTGTTTTACACATCTGATACTTGTGTTCTGCCCCCTGGTGGACACAGTAATGCACTACAATAATTAACAGTAATAAATAATCATTTAAACGTGACTTTTCTCCACTTTTTTGGAGGTGGGGTGGGAGTGTGAGCTTTTACAGAGCTGCTACTATGAATACGATTTAACACATTAATTACAAATGAACTGCTTTCTAGCAGCAGTATTCTATTAAATGTGATGACAGTTGGGATGATTGTTAATTAATGTGATATACATCTTCCAATGACAAATGAAAATGTCAGGATTTGGTTCTTTAAAGATAAGGATGATATGAAGCTGCCTTCCTTCTACATGAAGGGAACAGCATCTGTGAGTTGCTATTGGTCATCTTAATTCCCGAGGAAACAGTGGAAAATTCTGTTTTTTTGTTTCAGCGATTTGTCTTTATGTCACATGTTGTTGCTCATCTTCTGTTTTCCAGAAAGAACAAAATCACGTTTTATGTCCGGATTCATAAAACTTCAGGCTGAAAGAACGAGTATTTTCTTACTCTCATATTTACCTGACCTCGTCTGAAACTCACCTGGAGACATTGTTGACGGGGTTATCAGAACGTGACCTGAAGGACGCGTCAGCCTGCTGGACAACGAGTGCATTGATTGGTTGGTTGTCCGGGTAGGAAGGAGGGAAATGTTTGTCGCTATAGATGAGGAGGGGGACTAGAGGATGGATGGACGACTGCAGAGAGACACAAATGTTCAGATAAAACAAAATATATATAAAAATATGATTTTAATTTAGATTTCAGCCACCAGATGGCAGTGTAAAGTTGCTCTGGATGTATTTTGTCCTTCCCCAACACTAACAGGACACACTGCTTGTTGCCCAGCAGTTCATCCCATTTGATTGTAACAGGAAGAGAAAGCAGCTGGTAGCCATTTTTATCCAGAGTCCACAGATTAGACACATCCATGCAGCCTCAGGCTTGTGAACCCCTCACTGAAGTACATTTAACACTGATTGTGTTAGAAAGGGAACATATTGGCTTGAAGGGGTGGTCTGAACACACACACACACACACACACACACACACACACACACACCAGAGGACATTTCATTAACTTAGCTTCATCATTTGTCTAATCTCCATCTTAACCCAAATACAACCACATACTGGTCTAAACTGGAGGAAGTTTAAGTTGAAATGCAGTTTAAATTCAGTTTTCATCCAAAGACCCCGCAGCGCTGATGTGGGAGCAGGGTCCCCGTCACTACAGAAAGGTAAACACACTCACCGCAGCAGCGGTGGTGGTTTGTGTGTGTGACGTGTTGTTTCGCCCCCCACTGGTCAGACTGAGGTACTGCTTCTGTGACTGTGCACACCAGTCAAACAGCTGTGTACCTGAAAAAAACACCAGATTAGAACTTGTGTTCATTCACTCAGCTGTGTGTTTACTTATTTTCACCCACCGCAGCTCCGTTGTGCAGGAATGTGACTCGACACGTCCGTCTCCTGAAACAAGATCAATGACCTTTATGCTGGATGATCAGTTAGGAAATAGACTTTCTAGGATTTATCTGCAGCAAACTTTGTGATTAAACTTTAAACCGGGACAAGTTAATGGACCTGCTACGACCTTCGCTGTGGTTTATACATCATTTAACTGACACCACCAAATCTATGTTTATGTACAACGCGCACACAGAATGAAGTTTTCTGTTACAGATAAAGAAAAAGCATGTGGATGCCAGGTCATGGTAGGCTGAATTATTATCAATAATCCAGCATTTATATGTAAAATATATTAAACATTCAGAATAATACAAACAACTTAAAAATGCATTCGGCACAATGTGGCAGCCTAAAGATAAAGTTATACTATTTATATTAAGCAAACTTTGATGCTCAAAGTGAAATCATGAAAATAATTATACTTTATAATGACATGAGAATAAGTTAAATAATAATAGAAACATACATGATCTTATTTTTGTACTATTTAAGTTGTTTTCCTTCCTGTATATAATTAAATATGACATGAAGTGGTACTTACGCCTCTGAGGGGTATCTGCTCCATGCTGACAGAAAGACAGCAATAATTATCTGTAATAAAAAACAGCTGAAGGAGTGAAGCGAGGCAGAACGAGTCCGACTGACCGACTGCTTGGATGAACTCATGTCCATGATGTTATAAGCCCATCAACACCCCCCCACCCCCACCTCGAACGTAGCCTGTCATGCCTCTGGTTCTTTTTATTAATGTGCTGCACAAAGCTGATGACATGAACCACGTCTTCTAGCAGCTGGATGGAAAGTCGTATTTCTTCTTCTATTGTTTCCATTAAAAAGGACTGACGACGTGTTTTACGTCTGAGTATCGATGTGATGGCAGCTTGTTTCCTGCGTTTTAACAGGAAGACTCTATAGGTGTAAATTAACAGTGTCATCTCATTACTGACACCTAGTGGTCAGGTTGGAGATAAAATCATTCCCTAACGATTCCCACCTACAATGTTGCGACAAATTAGATCCGATTATACTGATAATTCCTGCTTTATTAAATCCACCCTGCTAATACCAAACTGGACCCTTTTTTTCTTTCAGAATCACTTTAATACTTTTTTACCAACAGTTCCATCTCAGTTTGCACTTTTTCAGAATATCGGACCCTAAACTTCTCCACTTCTTTGGGAGCTTCAGGTCCGGTTTAGGTTTTATAGATCTGACACTAAAACTGGTAGTAAGAACAAAGCAGGATCAGTTCCACGTTTAACTATACAGACGATTTGTTATCACTTAAAGTCACACGAATGAGGAAGATCTGCTGGATGTTTGTGGATCGCTGCCTTCATTAGAACGTCTCATTATAACGTACCGGATGCAGTGATCACCACGTTGTCTGTGGAAACACAACGGACATCAGGATTCACCAAACTGGATCACTCCCAACATTTAATGGGATCTAAATTAGACCCGTTCTCAGAACATCATCCCTCCACTGGTTTCTGTGTAAAGTAGCAGACAGACATAAATACTGGCACTAATGTCGACATAAGGTAAATATAAAGTCATGTGTTACGTTTAGAACGCCCCAGCTCATCTTCATCATGTCTGGCTTCATTTCTCTTTCTGTCGCTGTTTAATTCTAGTTTTAAATATAATTTTTTAAACATTTTTCAGGTCAGTGCATGAAGATAACATCTATATCAGGAGAGAAAAATTATTCCTTCAAACTAAAAGAAAACAACTTTTTTTTTTAGTTTGCCTTTAACGTTTCCTTCATCTTCTGGTTGCACTCTGACCTCTGACCTCTTCCACCCTCTGCGGGGGTCCTACGCCCCCAGGTTTAGGGTTGGTGTCAGGGGTGAGTTTCCCCGTGGATCTGCCAGCACGCCTGTCACATGCGTTTAACTGCCTCAGACTCCATCCAGGCCGATAGACACGAGGCGCCGCTCTTCTTCTGTCAGCTACAGTTAGCGATGTGTGCCGTTTAGCACGTATAAAATGTAAATGATCTAAATGTTTTTCTGGGATGTTCTCTTCACACGGATATCCATCCAACACGAGCACCACACGTCTTCTGGTCTTCATCTTGACAAAATGTCTGAGTGATTCTGGGTTGGATAGGCAGGTTTATTTATACAGCACCTTTCATGTACACAACAGTTCAAAGTGCTTTACATAAAAACATTAAAAGCATTATAGATGTTGAAACAGAAATAAAAAAGAAAATAAAAACAGAGCAAGAATCATAATAAAATAATAAATTAAATTAAAATC
>JBAMHX010000006.1:735568-748226 GCA_037177515.1 Pseudomugil tenellus | reverse complement strand
TATTATTGTACGGTGTCCTTGAGTGCCCAGAAAGGCGCCTTCAAATAAAATTTATTATTATTATTATTATTATTTGACCCAGATGTCCCGGGTAACGGCACATTTGACCCAGATGTCCCGGGTAACGGCACATTTGACCCAGATGTCCCGGGTAATGCCACGCGATAACAAGCGCAGACGGAGGGAAAGAGGATGAAATGTGTGAGACTGAAGCAACGCTGCTGCTGGACGTGAACACATTGTCTCTAAAAACAGGCAAAGCTGAAGCGTGAACAGAACTGAAACCAATACATTTGCAGAAAAACCAGTTCCTTACTGGGTTTGGATCATTCTGATTCACCAGTTCTCATTACCATGGTAACAGGCTAATCATCCTGGTTCTGATCAGATCGGCTCAACCGCATTAGTTTCCATGATAACATGACCAGTACAGGTCCAGGTCAGACTGGTTCACCATTGCTTGTTACCATGGCAACTTTGTCAGACAGTATTTGGGATCAGAACAGCTTGGCTTCCCAGCACTGGTAACCATGGTAACCCAGCCAGGACAGTTATCCTGAGCAGACTGATTAACCAGCACTAGTTACCATGGTAACTCGGCTAGGACTTGCTCAAACCATGTTGATGAATCGGTTCTCTCACTTTGATGATCCAGAATTGTTTATGCAAGTCTACGAGTCGTAATTATACATAAGACTTGTCAGATATACGTAAGCGAGACGTTCCCTGAATGCTGCTCCATGAACGAGTCGTCGGGTCTGCAGTGATGCCAGCAACGTAAAAACAAAACAACCGTTCCAGGCTTTCTGTGACACTTGGTTTATTTCCAGTTTTCTCAGCAGGTAAACACATATAAGCAGCCTGAACAGAGACTGAAGCACATCAGACGACAGCAAAAGCAGAATTATCCTTTTTTTTTTTATACACAAAACAGTCGACAGATTTATATAAAAAAAGAAGTTTTAACATTACGTAGCACAAACTGCTCATGTAGGACTACTAACTACACATCCAGCATGACGTCACCTTCTGTTTCCCTTCCTGCTGGATGAAGGCCATGTTTTTACTCCGCTTCCTCAAAAGTATGAAGGTTATCATCGCCACCTGCTGGTGGATCTTGTGACTGCAGCCAACGATTGATGGAAAACAAACATCTGTTTACATTCGCTTTTGTAGTGAAACCGTTTACATTTATTTACAGAAGATGATGATGAAGAATCAGCCTGTTGCACATATTTTACTCATTACAATGATATTTGAGAAATATTGATTTATTCCTTTAACGTGCAAGTTATTGAGTCCAATCGGAACATGTACGCTTCAATTATTAGGTTCTATTATTTGAAATTATTTGTTTTTTTTCATTTTGTTTTCTTTTTAAGCTCATAAAAAACATTTGCAGTTAATAAAATAAGTTGATGTAATAAAAGGTCATTTTCAATAAACAGATAAGTCATGTTATAAAAAAGGTATATTTTTAAAAACGTTTAAGAAAGAATAAAGAAACTTAAAACAGCTTGTGTTCATTTTACATTTTCTACATCAAATTGTGATATAATAACAATCTTTCAGCTAACAGGTTAAATCTGAACTAGAATAAACCTGTCGGTCCAATCTGGTTCTGTTCAGTTTCAAAGCAGTCAATGGGAGAAGATTGTCCATTCATATACCACTAACGCAGTGTTTCAGCCCGACCCTCGACAGATATCCTCAGTGTGAACAATTTTTACAATTTCATTTTGATAATCCGTTTACCTGTTTAAGTCTCCAACGGGACGACCTGGCTTGAATTTCACCATTTTGGGATTTATGGTTTTCCCACCAGGTGGCGCTTTATGCATGAAAAATCATATTTTATGTTATATCTCTGAAACTATTTGTCCTGCTGACCTCAATCCAACTGCAAATGAAAGGTCATGACCTCAGGACACATCTGGGAATTACATCATAACTGCCTGGATCAAATTCTAATTTGTCAAGGTATACAGTCTACTTTCACGGTTAAATAATATACATGACTTGTTACTATAGTAACATGCTATTACATATGTTGCTTTATATTATTGTATTGTGTCTATTTGAGGACTGAAGAATAGGAGGATTGGGGTCGTCGGGAATTCACCCCTACCCCTAATTTCCGACGGCATAGGCCTTGTTACATGAAGAAAATGATCCAACATGTTCTTTGTTACCAATTAATAAGTCAAGTTGGCAAAAAGAGAAAAGTGGAGCTAAGTTCAGAAACACCTGACGGTTCCCAGTACCAGGAACTGGTGGAGAAGCAGTTCATGGTTCCCGGTACCAGGAACTGGTGGAGAAGCAGTTCATGGTTCTGGCTACTGGGAACTGGATTAGCAGATTGGCTAAATTTTTCATAAGAATCTTCCACTTGGTGATACAAGCACCAAATTTGGAGCCTAGAACTAGAAAATGTAGTTAGTTGTAGTGTAGTTGTTAGATAGCCGGGCCTGAATTGCCTGAGTTGCCCGGAAGGCACACAGATCGCATGGGATCTAAACGGCGTTGGAACGATCGGGCTAGGTGTAGGGCAACAGGTGCCTGAACCTAGTTGCATACCATACATCAATGTGCTTAGATGTTTTGTACAGTTAGGCAGTAAAAGGATAGCCCCTCGGCCTTTGACTGTATACGCAAGATGTCTGCGAACAACACATTCAATAGTGGAGCCAAATCTTACTGGGGAAAGTGTTGCTTCTGTCAGACACACACAAAAAAGAGCTTAAGTCTCTTCCAACCAGTTATGCTCGTAGCTCTGATGCCTATTCCACGATATCCATGAACATACCTAAATTTCCGGCAATCAACCTATTGCAATTCAAGCTAGATCCATCTCGTCTGGATGATACAGATGGCGTTGAGGCCTAAGTCCTTGTAACCATGAAGACTTACTCCAGGATATTCACACATACTCTTCAAGCGGTCAAGCATCAGAAAATGTCTGTATTGTTTATAACATATGACACAGTTATTGTGGTGACCGCAGTCAGTGTGTTTGCAACTCTTCAGGATGCAGGTCTAGGGACTATATGGGTTGAATTTGGTCAAGTTTAGGCCATCAGATGGTTTCCTGTTCACGATCTGGTAGACAGTCTTGGTCCAGAGAAAGCTGTTGGTATGTGCTTCTTTCATGCCTTCACTGGCTGTGATGCGTCAGCCTTTCGAGGTAGAGGCAAGACAATGGCATGGCAAACATGGGCTGTTTACCCTGAAGTTAGCAGTTTTCTAGAAGCTCAGCCAATATCCACCTACCATAGAAGATACCGACCTCAAAATCCTTGAAAGGTTTGTTGTCACCATGTACGACAAGCACAGCAACACGACCAAGGTTGATGAGGCAAGACTGCCCTTGTTTGCTCAAAAGCAGAGATCTTGGGATTCTATTCCATCAACCAGTGCGTCTCTCACTCAGCATGTTAGACGTTCTGGCTTCTAGGAAGCTTGTATATGGGGCCAGGCAACAGTGTGTGAAATGCAGCTGAAATGTGTGCCAGCAGCTGGCAAAATGTCGCTGCACAAGTCAATGTCGGGGACCATGCAAATGCTACCGCTACGAACTGAAGTGCACACCCTGTGTTTCAGAAAATGCATGGAGTAAAAGGACTGGTTAAGGGTAAATTCAAGCAAGCCAATTAGTCAGTACTGCATAGCTGTATTGAATGTTAGCTAGTACATGATATCACATCAGTAAGTTTACCAGAGTAGTTTTCTGTCATAAAATTGTCATTATATCATCACAGTATTAGACAAATATGATACTGGGAATATCTGTATCTAAAACATTTATTTGAATGAATGGATGATAAAAATAGCACCATGACATTAGCATTTATGCTAAATTCTACTGTACACCCATGTGAGAGGCGGCCATCTTGAAAAAGGGTGGCCATTTTGTTTCTGAAGTTGGAGATTGTACTTTTTTTGCAAAAGTAGGTCCTGCTGCACAATCGCTCCAAATTTAGTGCTTGTATCACCAAATGAAACATTGTTTCAGTAATCTGCCCCACTATACCGGGAACTGGTCGAGAAGGAGTTGACAGTTCCAGGTACCGGGAACTGGTGGAAAAGCAGTTGATGGTTCCAGGTGCAGGGAAATGGTCCAGAAGCTGATGTTAGTTCCAAATACTAGAAACTGGTTCAGAAGCAGATGATCATTGCGGCTACTGGAAACCTGTCCAGAAACAGATGCTTGTTCCTGGTACTAGGAACTGGTCAAGAAGCTGATGGTTCCAGGTACCGGGAACTGGTACAGAAACAGATGATGGTTCCGGGAACCAGGTATCTTTCCTGGCTAACATAGCAGGCTCTATGACATCACATAGAACAGCTTCTTGAAACATCTGGATTCAACCAACACGTTTGATCTCATATGGACGAAGTGGTGACTTGGTTAAACGGAACTGGAACATCGCTGGTTTCCGGCTCCATGACGGCATTTTCTTCATTGTGGTGGACCTTCATGTGTGTTTTCAGACAATGGCTTTGGGTGAAGGCTTTGTCGCAGAGGGTGCACTTGTATGGTCTCTCCCCATTGTGGGTCCTCATATGGACTGTCAGGTGTTCCTGGCGAGAACATGCCTTCCCACAAACGCTGCATGTGTATCGTTTGATGCCCAAGTGACTCCTGATGTGGACATTTAGGGTACTCCTGCGTTTGAAGCGGCGGCCGCAATGGGAGCAGCCGAACGGTGTCTCGCCGGTGTGAACGCGCATGTGATTCTTCAGCTCGCCATTGAACAGGAAAGCCCTACCGCAAACGGCACAGACAAATGGCCTCTCATCGCTGTGGGTCTTCATGTGCGCCGTCAGGGTGGAGCTTGTGAGGAAGGTTTTGCAGCAGATGTGGCAGAGGAATGGACGCTCCCTCACAGTGTGGGTCTTTTCATGGGACTTCAGTGTGGTAAGGAGTTTGAAGCGCTTCCCGCAGACTTCGCAGCCATAGCGCCGTTCTCCTGAATGAGTCATCTTGTGGCGGCTCAAAGACCTGAGATCAAAGAGGCATCTGCCGCAGATGTGGCATTGGTACTTGTCCCGGCTGAGGTGGGACTTTTTGTGTGCTCGGAGCTGGCCCATCAAACCAAATGTCTTTGGGCAAATGTCACACTTGTACGGTCGGTCAGACTCGTGGATCCAACGGTGAATGCCCAGCGAGGAAATGCTGACAAAGGTTTTGTTGCAAACGTCGCATTTGTACGGTCGGTTTCCTGTGTGCATGGTGGTGTGGTTGTTCAGGCCAGTGATGGTGAAGAAAGCTTTCCCACAATATGAGCAATCATGAGTTTTCTGGTAACTTTTAAGATGTTTCGATAGCTCCTCTGAAGATGCAAAGTTCTCTCCACAGACTCCACAAATGCTTTGCGCTTCGTCTACGTGACTCCAGGCGTGTCGGATCAAACTACCCTGGAAATTGTACAACAATCCACATACTCTGCAAGAGACTTTCTCCACGGTGCTCCTGGGCCCCCATCTTTGGGCTTTTTTCTGCCTTTTATCTTCGTGGTTGGGTTGCCAGTCATCGTCTCCATTGTCATTGCAGGGGCCTTCGTCGCTTCCTGCTGCGTCTTCCTCTGAGTTCGGATCTGGTTGTCGGAAGGCTGAGCCTCTTGCAGTACCGTCTGCGCGTCTGACAGGACCATAGAGAGGAGATGGACAAACCTCCATCATCTCAGAGGACACCAGCTGTTGCTTTGTCTACACCACAAACTTATTTTTAAATTACCTGGAACGGAGACCAGCTTCTCCTTTCCCCATCCCAGCGTCAATGGACATGGTTTCGTCTTTGCTTGGTAGAAATTGAAGCTCCTCTTCTTCCTTTTCATCATCTTCTTGTCTCTGTAAGACATTTATTTACAAATCATTGTCATGTCCAGAACTACATGCTGATCTCACCAGATACTTTTCTGTTGGGGGGGGGTGGGGGGGTGTCACATTATTGTTTGCAAAATCAAACAATTCTGCCCTAGTTTATTTCATTTATGTCCAACTGCATGTGAGATTGAACACATATAACATTAGGATAAAACCTGACTGGGTTGCCATTGCAGAAAGTGAAGAAACGCAGTACCACTATCCTCTGTGATGCTTTCCAGTTACTTTTTTTCCAGTTTAAAGGCTTATCTGAGCAGATCAGATAGTTATTCCATGCTTATTATCCTTTACCTGCTTATCTGCGAGGCCTAGACCAGTTGTTTGGTTCTGTTATATTATTATATTAATCCCTATGAAGATCTCATGATGACTGAAAAGACAATTGGATCATCTGGACACACCTTCACCTGCACCCTACCGCATTGACATCACCCTAGCCAATCACCAAACCAACACAACAGCAACCAGGAAAAGGTCAGCTCATCGTTCATTCAGAGAAAAACTGTTTGGTGACAGACTGCCTTCTCCTTGGCTTGCGCTGTGCTTTGGATTAGTGACTTTGGTATTTGATTCTGTGGTTCTGGTATTCTTGGTGCACTTTGTAAATTAGAGGTAACTTGTGGTGTTTAGATTTGATTAGTTTGGTGGATATTAAATTAATAGTTTAACTTTGTATGGTGTTTCTTGTTACAGTCCAGAAGTGTTAAAACTACTTGGTTTTCCATTCATTATTTGTTAGTTGATAATTGATAGTTTGAGATGGGATAGTTAAGCTTTTGATTGTAATTGTTAATAGTATTTTGGTATTTAAAATTTGTTATATTGTTTTGTTATTTTGAGCAACTTCCTGAATACCAAATCCTGTGGTTTTCACCACTCATTTGTGTAAAGAGTACTCTTTTTGAAATCAATAAATTAATTTTCGCCATTTTCCATTCTCCCAGGGCTTACATTTTTGTGGCTCCAAGCCCCCTAGCTGAGTGAGGTCGTAACAAACTGGGGGCTCGTCCGGGATCTATTTCCTTTGTTTCCCTCTGGCCATAAGCTTTGTGCATGTGGAATTGGACTTGTTATTTCTGAGAGAGTCGAAGCCTGCCGAGCTCAGATGAAGCTTGAGCTGCCTACGCTGGAACTTAATGCAGAAATAGCTGTCAACCGGTGAAGGCTGCAGCTGGAAGCTTACCAGTTCCACTGGCTTGTAAATGGGGACCAATCAGGCTCTAGCATCATGTAAAATTCAACACCTACATGGGTTATTAAAGCGGACAAATCTGTAAACATCCTGGAACATCAGGGGAAGAAGTGACGAATCTACCTTCAGTTTGATGTAGAGGATAGTCTTTGAGACGCCAATGGACCTCAAGCTTCTGTAGATCTCCTCTGGCGTCAGGGTCTCCACCCGGAGCCTCTGCAGCTTCCTGCTGCGGTCCGACTTGTAGATGTTGAAGTTTTTGTCTCCACCTGCCAACTGAGGGAATGTGGACTTCAGCAGGTCCATGAAGTCTGCTTCCTGAAGGGTGCGAGGACAAGTCAGGTCCTGGACTGGGGACCTCTGGAAAACTGAAAAACAGGACTTTAGCAGGAACCAGTGGGTTATGATGTTCTCTGTGACTCAGTCTAAAACTCACCAGTTTCTGAATGCACGTCTGATGGTGAGTCCTCCAGCATGCACATCCTCAGAACGTGGTGGGTTGGTTCTTCCCCCAACCGAGGTCTTCCTCGCTTCTTCTTCACAGACCTGACAGGACAAAGTGTTTCATGGGTCTTTGAACCCAGAGAGATGCTGCGATCTGTTGTCTCTAATTACCCAGAGTTCCCTTCAGTCTGATCGATGGACGCCACAGACTCCAATTTCCCCTCATTTCCCCCTTCCGGAAGAAGACTAGGGTCTTGACAACTGCTCCGAGGATTGTCTCCTGCCTGGAAAAGTTCAAACAAATTTCAAGCAAAGACCTCCAGCACACAGAAACCAGTCCAGACCTCAGCAAGCTGACCTTCAGGCGGATGTACAATGAAGACCATCCGCTGGACCTGATGGCTCTGTAGATGTTGGCTGGAGTCAGACTGGTCACCCGAAGAGGATGCAGCCTCCTGCTGTTATCGCTTATGAGGAAGTCGAATGGTTCCCCAGCAGCCAGCTGAGGAAACAAGGACTTCAGCTGCTCCATGAATTCAGATTGTGTTAGACTTCTGTTGCATCTCAGGTCCTGAACCGGACTGTTTTTAAACACTAGATAGGAAAAACAGGGAAGAGAAACGTCTTGTAAGGAAAGTAAAAGCAACATCAGAAAAAACGTGTGAAATTTGGCCCCAAACTAAGTCACACTGAAAGAACAACTAAATAAAAATTTGACTTCATGTTGATCGATCAGTTCAATGATAGGGGTCAGACTGTTCATCTCCAGCAGGTTGCAGATGTTTAGCTGCTCCAACACTCCTAATTCAAGTCAAATGAATGCCCAGCACCGTGGAGCTCGACTGTCATTTGCTGAAAAACACCAGAATTGGCAAGTCCGTGTCTACACAATTGAGCCTTCTGTAGGCTGAAAACTTTTATTTCCATTAAAAGACTTGGCATCCTTTTGTTCCTAAGACATTGGCCTGTCGTTATTTGTATAGATATCCAACTTCATATTCAGATCTGATGTAACTAATGTGTTTCTTTACAGTGCTCATTTAATGTTTGTGAGCAGTGTAGGTATACTGAGTATCAAAATCCAATTATGATAATTGTTCAAGTTATCGTGCTCACACGAAGGATATGCGGCTCCCAAATGACTGGGGCTACAGTCGTGACTTCTTCCAGACATGCGTTTGCGGTCAGCATGTTACTGGAGTGACCCCTAATCAGTTTGATGCAGATCAGGTGTGGTATTTCAGAAATATAGCAAGTCCTGCTCTATGGCATATCATCAAAATTGAGCAGGCGCCACGGCTACACCCATCAATGTATCAAAAAGCTTTTGAATTTTTTTGGCACTGGGATAAAAATCCTCGGACGAATTTGTTCAAATACAACATGGGTGGGGGGAAAGCAAAATTTGGTGAGTTTTGGGGCATATTCAGGCCCCCCAAAATATGATTCATTTTACAGAAGAAGAAAATGAAATAATAAATATTTGCTTTTCTATTTACCTTTGCACCGCCTTCGGGGCTCTGGCCTAATATTGAAATTTTGTTAGCATCTTTATCTACACGTGGAGGGAATGATGTTTTCATAAGACACAGATGAAAACATGCTTATTTCTGGGGGATATTTGGCCCCCAGTAGTCACCATCCGGGCTCTACTTGCTATTGCTTTCAGCCAATAACAGGCTTGTACAAAGTCACCTGACTAATTGTATCCAAATTAAGAAAAGTTAATTTAACCTTCATTTAAGTTATATTTCTATGTTGCAATGTGTTCACTGTCAAATCATCATCACGATACTGATGGACGTGTTGGGAATTTGATTGTCTTATTGATCTAGCAAAACTAGCAAAGCTAGCTGCAGCAGTGCAATGAATGAGAACAAAGCCCATCTGTGTAAGTCTGATCTCAGAACATGGTTCAGACCATCCATTGGGTCATAGATGACAATAAATACAAGAAATAACATTATAATAACAACATAAATAATAACAATATAAAGTACAGATGTGTTTGATTTAAACCGAACCAGATTTCAAGCGTACCGTTCGTGGAGAGCACCTCGGTCTCACAGTCCTCCAGGAACTGTACCCGGAGATCTATATGCTCCGATGTGTCAATGATTCGAGGTCTACCGGGTCCCCTGTGTGTCCCAGAACCCCTGGGCCTCCCGGGTCCCCTATGTGTCCCAGAACCTCTGGGCCTTCCGGGTCCCCTGTGTGTCCCAGAACCTCTGGGCCTCCCGGGCCGCCTGTGAGACTGAACTCTGGGGAAAAAAAGCCCCGAAAAGACAATAAAGTAATGGACATTAAGAGATTCCTGTCTTCATGTTTCTGGTTCTCTGTACAAGACAGGAAGTAATCTCATCCTTAGTTATTCCAGAATCTGAAGTGGTACCAGTACGGGTCCTATCTTGGTACACAGGGGTTGCCAGGACAATAACTACAAGTACAACCTTGAGGAAAGCTGAAAGTCTGGGTCCTTCAGGTCCTCTCGCTTGTCTCTGGAACTCATTTGTGGTTGAACCGACAGGAGTTCCAAATCTTCATCATCAACATCATCATCATCATTGTACCAGATGAAGTCCTGGTTCCCGGAGTTCTCCAAATCTGGAAACAACAAGAACCAACTTTCATCACGGCTGTGACCAAGGAAACGTGGAAAGTTTAAGCAAATTTAAATTATTCAGATGAAAACAGACGCGTGAAACAATTTCTGATTCTGGTTCTAGAGAGGATCAATCCCTCTTCTTCCGGCTTTTGAGCGAGGCATACACTTTTTTCTTTTCTTGTATTTCTCTAGTAAGAGTGTCTCTCTGCACTTCTTCCTGATAAAATCATGTTGGATCTGATCAGCTGGTCTAACAATAAAATTGACCAAATCTTTTCACCCAGAGAGCGGTGAATGGGGACCCCACATGTCCGAGGGAGACACCCTGCTGGGTACAGGTGGGATCCATGGTCGACATGGAGAGCCTAGTCTCTGGATGATTATCTTATCGGCTTATGACCACCAGTTTCCCACTGTTTGGAATTTAGCGGATATCTGGTGAGTCCCAACTTGGAGCTGCTGTGGACAGACGCAGACAGCAGACACATGTAACCGTGCTGAACACTGAACTCTTCAGGGTTCTTACACTTTTTCACTAATTATTTTCCATGACTTCTCCAAAACCTTTTATGAAATTTCCATGACCAACAAAAGCTGATTATCATGACATTACATAGGATAGAGAGTCTAAATCTTGCCCCTTCTGGTAGGGCCTATCGGAATTAAGAACTGATCTCTAAAAAATAGACACAATAGGGGGCGAAATAGATGTTTTATCCTGTGTTCTTTAGAGGTCAGTGCTTTGGGCCCTACTGGAAAAAATTGTGACTTAGGCTCTATTAGGTCTACATTTGAAATGTACAGTATGGTGACTGTAAAACCAAACACCAAATGTGTTCTAACACAAATTCTAACACATCATGTGGCAGCATATTGCTTCATCTCTGCAAGACAAATAGTGCATTGGCATTGGGACTGAAATTAAACTTCTTTTAAAACTAGAGAAAAAATGTGCAAAGTATACAACTCAGTATGTAATAACACCATGGGTGTACAAATCTTTGTATTCACCTGCAAAAACATTATATAAAACTTAAAATATATAAAACAATTCTTCCAGTGTGGGGTCCTCCTAAAACTTGGAATTGAGCAGGACAATCAAACGTCTCTTTCACTTTTAACAAAATACAAACCTATAAAATAAATTCAGTAATCTTCAAAGTATATTTCCACGTCTGTAACTACAGACTGAATATTTTTAGTCTTCAAACAAATGCTATGCACCACCGTAAATACAGTTTCACTGGCAGCTTATTGCTTCATCTCAGAAAGCTTTTCATCAATTTGCTTTTCAATTTCTTGAAGAGATGTCTTCTTTTCTTGGGCAGTGCGACGCAAACTGTTGGACTTGGTGATGAAGGTGAGTTTCCCAGTGGATTCAGCTTTGTCAGCATAATAATCAGCAGACTTCTCCAGTGCACTAATGTCCTCCTCTACTCTGGTTCTCTTCTTTTTGAGTTCATTTACCTCATCTGCAACAGCCTCTCTTTTTTTCACACTCCTGTCCTTCTCATGGATCCTCTTCTGCTCATCAAGATAGCTGTGGTACCTTTGTCTTGCTCCAGAAACTGATATCAAAAACTCTTTAGTGAGTGGCACATTAGTCACACCACCAACAGCCTTACTCATTAGTTTCTCCAGTAATGTGATCAAGAATGTCTTGCATTCCCTCTTTAGCTCCAGTATCTGTCTTTCTGAAATCTTGTTTGCGGATTTCAGTTGGTTAAGACAGGTTTCTGCTGAGAATCCCAGGTTGGTTTTAGTGGTATCCTTGTGTAAGCTGCTGTCCTGAAAAGGGATGTGAAGAAGCTTCAAGACTGAGGTGGCATCCTTCAGACGTTTTTCTTTGCAGAATCGCCTACAAATAATAGATTTACATTAGTGTAAAACTTCCCCCTAAATTGCCAATATACAACTCACAAGACTGAAACAAATAGAATAGATTAATCAATGAACAGAAAATTTATAAAATGACTGCTGGATCCAAGTGATTGTTTGGCATTAGTTACCAGTTGGTGAAAATTTGTCTTTAAAAATTATTTCTATAGCAAGAAAGCAAGAATAAAAATGATAATCTAAATCAGTTGCATTGACTAATCAAATAACTGATCGTTTCAATCCTCATTATAAAGTCAATACAGTGACACAGATTACCCATATTTGTTCTTATCACAATAATTAATATATTTAGCCTATAGATTTACTGGATTGTTCCATAAGGATGCAGACGTTTTTCGTGAGACTTTGTATATGAAATGACATTGCAATCAGTAATATTTGACATGATGTAATGAGATGATGCATACAGAATTAAATAGGTCTAATGATCGCATCAAAAATTAGCAGCATTCGGGCAATGATCAAAGCCTGCATTAAAATCCACTCTACAAATAGACTCTCTAGAAGTCACTTTAGACTTATTTGTTCCAAGAGGATTAAAAATGTTAATAAATATTTTCACACACACACACACACACACACACACACACACACACACACACACACACACACACACACACACACACACACAC
>JBAMHX010000006.1:653427-673318 GCA_037177515.1 Pseudomugil tenellus | reverse complement strand
CATTTGGGCCAAACAAAAAAGCATGTTTGGGCCAAACAAAAAAAGCATGTTTGGGCCACATTTGGGCCAAACAAAAAAGCATGTTTGGGCCAAACAAAAAAAGCATGTTTGGGCCACATTTGGGCCAAACAAAAAGCATGTTTGGGCCAAACAAAAAAGCATGTTTGGGCCACATTTGGGCCAAACAAAAAAAGCATGTTCGGGCCACATTTGGGCCAAAGAAAAAAAGCATGTTTGGGCCACATTTGGGCCAAACAAAAAAAGCATGTTTGGGCCACATTTGGGCCAAACAAAAAAGCATGTTTGGGCCACATTTGGGCCAAATTTGAGCCAAACAAAGAGCATGTTTGGTCCACATTAGGGCCAAACAAAAAAGCATGTTTGGGCCACATTTGTGCATATGGCCAAACCTCTTATGATGATAAAATCACCTTTTTCAGATGTATCCCGTGCTTCATCAGCATAAGAAGACAATATAATCAATAAATAGGGTTAATTTCTTTCAAAGTCTGACCAATTAATGTGAAACCAGTCAATGTGAATATTTTCTGACAGAAAAGTGCTGATTTTGATATTTAAAACAGTCCAGTTGAACTAAACAAAGACGTAAAGACGAGGTTTCCCCAAGTTACGAACACCCAAAGTCAGCTGACGTACCGGGAGTTGAAACAAGCTTGTTATACTTAGATTATTTCAAAACATTCTTAAAACGGTTTGATTCAGGCGGGAGAATAAAATAACCCCATGACAACGCTTCCTGGTTGCCCATGGCAGCTGATCTTAGTTCTGCGCAGCTTCTGGAAACCTGAGATACAGACAGAAACCAGACATTTCTCCATTCTGCTCTAAAGCTCACATTCACACAGAGCGAGAACAGCTCTAACTAACGCTAAGTTTTAACAGTTGTCAAGTAGAAATGGCACTCGGTAACCATGGAGATATATAACCTTTTTAGTTTCGGTAAACAAAAAAAAAAAAAAAATCAAAACACCATCAACCACAACATCAACTACAACATCAACAGCTCAGCGTCACACTTGAGCTTTCTGGTTTCTTCGGCCTCTGCGAACTCCGCAATCAGTCTGTTCAGTTCAAACAAACCAAAGGCGTCATCAGAGAAAATGCTCGAGTTCTCAGAAGTCTCAGAACCTGACGTCCAGGATTTTTAGCCATACTGGAACATTTACACCAAGCCAGGAAATAAGCCCGCCTCTCGTACGTTCCTCCATCATGGCCTCTCTGTGGCAGGACTCTGCTTTGTAGCTTAATCCCTTATGGGTATCCGTACGGACGCCGTACATGAAACACATGAACTAATGCAGCATGGACACAGGGTTTAAATCAGCCAGACTCGTCTTTCTGGATGCGAACGTTGCGTTAGTGAGATCATCATCCTGAAAGCCCTCTGGATGATGGCGTCGCCAGCACTTCTGGCTGGTGTTGCAGACTAAATGCACGTTTGTGAAGCTCTCTAGCCGACAGTAAAAACAAGCACTTTGCAAAAGCAGGCGTGCGATCATGTAAGACGCGTTTCTTCTTTGTGCTCCAACAGATTTGTTTACTTTTCTGCCTTACGGCTGCGCGGCAGTACATAATCACAGGGCAAATAAATAAAATATATCATTTAATCCATTTAGATTTGAAGGTTCTGCATTGACACAGTTAAGCCCAGTTTCCAGCAAGGGGTCCAACTGATGAC
Organism: Pseudomugil tenellus; assembly: GCA_037177515.1. NCBI lineage: Eukaryota > Metazoa > Chordata > Actinopteri > Atheriniformes > Pseudomugilidae > Pseudomugil > Pseudomugil tenellus. The sequence goes on along the minus strand of JBAMHX010000006.1, from coordinate 671,619 downwards.
AGGAAACCCTGAATGATACCTGCTGCATTTCCACAGCCAAACGTACTGTAAAGTAGCATTTCTGCTCCTCTGTTGTCAAAGTTGTTAGCCAATATATATCCACCAGAGGGCAGAGTAAAGGTCAGAGGTCAGATGATAATGAACATGGCAACAGTGGAAGAGATCATGTGATCATCGTCAGAAAGAAAGCTAAAAGCGAGCGTTGCGATAGACAGTGCTGATTTTTGGTTCTTTTTGCGTATCAGCTAACCTGCTCAGCACTGCGCTCGCTTGGCTTCTGTTGGCATCGCTCCGTTTCCTCTGTAAAAAAAGGAATCCAACAGAAACAAAGACAAAGGAGACAGACAAAAGGTTTTGTGTGGAGCATAAACGGACCTTTATGAAGCTGATGTATAAAACCCCATTTATGCTGTCTCACGTATGTAAATGTGGACGTTTGTGTCAAACGTCGTCATATATCTTCGTCCTCATACTTCCACGCTTCTTTTAACGTTGCCATGGTTATTAAGTCAGTTCATCCACAAGCAATTAGTGCTGAGTTCAGAGTTGTGAGCCCGGTTAGTAGCAGTGTATTGAGATGTCCACGATCATCCACAGAAGCTGAACAAACCACAAAGCTTTTCTTTCTTCTTCAGGTAGTTTATGTGTCATTTTCTGCCTGTTCTTCTTCTTCTTCTATGGTTTGTTGCTTTCCCAGGAGGAGTGTCAGCTAAACGACTCAACACTGATGCCATGATTTCCAGTGGTTTTGCTCCTTAATGATCCTTTTCACAGCTGCACACATCTGCCTTTAATTATAACGAAGAACGCAGCAGAAACAAAGGAGATTGGTGGATGTAAAAGCTGTTCCTGCTTAGCGCCACGTCACACTGGTCAAAGGAATCATAACGTCCTATCGATGTTTCAGTACGTCGAGCTTCAGCTTCTGTGGTTAAATTACCACCTTAACATAAAGGCTGGTCGTAGGAGACAGATACACAGACGGACGGACAGTTTTATCCATCATCTCGGTAGGTATTGTGAGTAATTTTTTTTTCTTTTTTTTGGAGCAGAAAACGGCAATACCAGTGGAAATCACTTGGGGCAGCGTTGAGTTGTGTAGCTGACAAGCAACCTGAGAAGAAGAGGAACAGATGCAAAAACAACCAGATATAAAGCAGCCGAAGAAGACACAGAAGAAGTTAACTTCACCAAAAACCTTCATATTTCTTCTTCTTCTGGTGTTTTTGGACAGTTATAAACAACCTGACCTATGAACTCAGCGCTGAACACTAGTGGAAATGACTTGTAACCATGGTAACGTAAAGACTCATGGAAGTATGAGGACAGAGATACGTGACGTTTGAAACGGTCGTCCACATTTACGTTTGTACGGGAGTACAAGTAGGGATCAGATATCACTGGGCTCTTCCCAGTTTAAGGAGCATATCATGCCACACCGTCCGGAGCTCGTTGCTGGAAACAATGCTTTAGAAAGTGCAAATGCATGATGGGATACCGCCCCAACACGCGGGAAATGAATAATTGCTTTGACATTTTACCATCAACAAGCTGCTGCTGGTTGAAAATGTCCAGTTAATTTTACAGGTCAGTCCAAACCTAAACGACGCAGCACTTTAACCCTTTCTGCAGCCGGTATTTACACACAAGGAAAAATATTGCTCTTCGCTTCTAATGTCAGAGCTGAAACAAACGTTACAAACTCTGCTTTATTGACAAAATATACTTCCACGTCTTTCTGGCACAAAATATCAATGATTCCTCTATCGAGCCAACGGCGTACGAAAAAGCAGGCTTAAAATACGTCCTACTGCTTTGAAGGGGCCACAGTTAAGACTGTTTGTTGACTTTTGGTGCGTTATTTGCAGAGGAGAGATGTCTATGAACGGAGAAATGCTCCACATGTAGAGCGTTTTGTTTAGATGGAGGCTGCGGTGTATACGATGTGTTGTTTCATCTGACCTTAAACAAAAGATGACGTGTTCTGTCTGTTCGCTGCTTTGTTTCCATCTAAAAGCAGCCATTGTAGACGCTTCTTTACAACGAGCCCGTCGGATTCGTCAAAAGCTGCAAACCAGTTCGGCTCTGCTGACAGACACGTCCGTCAAAACGTCCCTTTACTGAGTGAATCAGTCTTCCCTCTGTCAGCCGGCATGAATCATCCACCTACATCCGCCTGTCTTCCTGTCCAAAGCTCGTCTCCAGACCCCCGTCATCGAGCAGGGTACCTCTGGCTAAACATTCGGCTATTTAAAGTGGTTGTGAAGGAGAACTGGGTTGGTGCGATCTCTGCCAGCAGTTTTCACGCAGCGCTGACGTCACACGGGACCGAAGCTTGTAAGAGTTTCTTGTTACGGAGTAAAAACAGCAGACGAGCTTTAGATTTTTTTATGCAGACTTCCTGCTGAGGCCTGATTTGTGCGTTTTAATCAGAAACCCGTCAGACATAGACAGCTCTCCGCTCTGAAGTGATGAAGAACATGGTGCTACTTCGCCTGCGGTGCAGAAGTTCGTCAACTTTTAGCAAATCTGAGTAAAAACGTTTCATGTGAAAATGTTACCACGACAACCAGCCATCATCTACTCAACGCCCCCGTCAGGTCTGTAAATGTGACAACCTTTAACCTCTGTGGTTACTGAAAGATGACGGATAGTTAAATTTGTCCACTTCTGCTCAAGACACCGTCTCCATGACAACGACAATTTTACCGCTGTCGTCAGAGGTCGGCGTGGTGGCGGTGCACAGCGCAAGACCGTCCCCTGTGCTTATCTGACCTCTTGCAGGACAGTCAACGCTGTCGTGGACATTGGTGTTCCCACCGCCTCCTCTCCTATCCTCCTTCCTTTTCCCATCCTCTTCCTCTTCTTCCTCTTCATCTTCCACCTGACACCTACACACCTCAATCCCAGAGTCCCCAGTAAGCCGGCGGTGTCTGTACTGGCTCTCGTCTGCTCCCATGTCCTCATCTTCGTCGTCGTCGTTGCCCCTCTCTTCCTGCTCGTCCTCCCAGATGGGGGGTCCGGGCTCGAAGATGTCCACGCAGGGGGAGAAGACGGTCTGTTTAGGAGGGGACTGAGTAGCGCGGGGTGAGGGGGACAGGGAGGAGGCGTGGCCAGAGGAAGACCCACCTCGGTCGGATTGGTGCAAAGCCGTGAGGGGGTCCAGAAGTAGAGCCGGACCCGGGAAGGAGGGCGGGGATCGGGGCGAAGACGGAGAGACAACCGTCAGAGCGGAGTGGGAAGCAGCTAAAGACACGTCCGACTCCACAGTGATGGACGGGCAGGACGAAGCTGGACAGGTGGGGGACGAGTCAGACAGAGGACCAGATCCAGAATCAGACCCAAAACCAACCTGGACATCTGAAGGCAATGCTGGAATGAGATCCGACTCGGAGGACTCACACGGGACCAGATGAGGGCCTGAGTGTTGGGACGAGCCGGACCCTGGACTGGGAGGAATCTGGACTAAACCGGATCCAGCTGACAGTTCTGAGTTTTGGGTTCGGGTAAGTGACGGCAGACTGGGTGCTGGATCGGCACCTCGGGTAAGAGTTGTTGTAAGAATGGTGTCAGTGGTTGAATCTGGAGCTGCGGGGGGTGTTGGGATCAGGATGAGCTCTGAAACAACCGAATGGGGTCCCGTCCGGTCAGAGAGCAGTGGTTCTGGATCTTGGATTAGGGTTGTTGGAGCTGGCACAACGCTGGTGAGTTGGTCTGAGGTTGTTATGACAGATAAAGTTCTTCCAGCATCTGAAGGTGATGCTGTGGTCGGGCTACACGGAACACGAGCTGGATCCAAAGTCCTCGTCAAACTGAGGGTTTGGAGTCCGTTGGCAGCTCGGGAACACCCAGGTGAGTCGGTAGTGGGGGTAGGCGGTCCCGATGCGCTCGTGTTTTTCATAGACGGGAGCGCTGAGTGCGCATTGCTCGGACTGGGGAGCGGGCTGGAGCTGCCGGAGAACGGAGAACAAGGTGCTATGTCAAGCTGCTGCATTGTGGGAGACATAGTTCCAAGAGGAAGCGTGAGCTGAGGACCAGGAGAAGGCAGAGGCTGAGGCGTTGCCGCCCTGGTAACAACCGCCACGGTAACAGTCTGGTTGTGAAGCGATGAGTCCTTGGCAACTGGATCCTGAGTTCCAGCACCTTCCGTATCCTCCATGTCGATGGCCACAGCAGCAGCCGTCCACTCCGAGGCGCGCTGAGCCTCCAGACAGCTGACGGCACCAGCAATGGTCTCCATGGTGACGTCAAGAGTAAGGGGCGTGGCCTCGCTTGGTGTGGAGGCGTGGCTTGTGTCCGTCTCGTAGGTGACGGGTGCTGATAGAGAGGAGCTGCATGGAGAGGAGGGGCAGCAGGAGTCACAGGAACAACTGGAGCTGCAGGGAAAAGTAAATAACCTGTTTAAGCTTCTTATAAAAACACATTAATTATGCCGTTTAATGTTAATAAAACCTGAAGTCAGTGATTTACAAATGTAATCAACCCATTTTTTATTCCTAAAGATCATAAGCAATATATACAGTAGGATAATTAAACTAATGAAAATGTGGGCTCATTGTAAATCTGATGGCAGCAACACGTGTAGAGCAGTAAAAAGCTGAAAAACATCTGGAGAAGCAGTTGACATGACTGAGTATAAAAGGAGTATTTTAGAGAGGCAGAGTCTCTCAAACTGGACATCCACCATATATAGTGTATAATACCATCAGAAGGTTCTGAGAATGAGAAGGAATCTCTGTGTGCATGTGACAAGGCTGGATGCTGGAAATCTCATGTATTTAAAACAGACGTGATTCTCATCAGGAAATCTGTGCATGGAATCAGGAAGACTTTCTAAAACCCACAGATGCAGATTAAAGATCATGTCAAACACTGCCGTCTTCTCTGGACAAAAGCTAGTTTAAAATAATCTGAGAGACGATGTATCCTGCGATTAAAGAGCCATTGCAGACAATGCTAAACCACATCTATCACAAAAGGCACAGCTTCACAGTAGGAGTCCAGCTGCTGAACTGGCCTACTTTTATAGATGCTAACAGCTGCTAACAATGCTTAATTACCTTCCAACTACTTTTTACACACGCAACACCTGTTAACAATGCTAAACATTTCCTGCTAACTAATTTTTTCACACAAACCACTGCTAACAATGCTAAACATTACATTCCAAATACTTTTTTCACACGCTAACCGCTGCTAACAATGCTAAACATTACCTTCCAAATACTTTTTTCACACGCTAACCGCTGCTAACAATGCTAAACATTACCTTCCAAATACTTTTTACACAAGATAACAGCTGTTAACAATGCTACACATTACATTCCAGCTGTTCTTTACACATGCTAACCAATGCTAACTATGCTAAAAATTACTTACAACTACTTTTTAGACACGCTTACCACTGCTAACTATGCTAAATGTGACCCTGAAACTACTTTTTACAGATGTGTTGCTTCATCAGATTCATATTCTGCTCATATTTTCCATCATATGATAAAATATCTTCTACTGGGAATAAAATAAGTCCATGAGATTCATCCTGGTCCCATGCAGGAAAAAAAATCCTTTTGATTTTCCTTTAATAATATTAAACATGGTAGATGTTGACTTATATTTTTCAGAAATTGTTCCACAATTTTCAAACCCAGTTTGTCTGCGACTGGAGAATCTTTGTGTTTTTGTCTGGTGGGTTCTGCTGCGGTCCTACCAGTTACCTGTTGTCAGAGCTGAAGGAGGACAGGCCGTCGCTTAGCGGCTGGTGAAGCAGCGGGCCGTGTTGCGTGAGCAGATGAGGATCTGCTGCCCGCGGCGGCTGCGGGTAGCGAGGGGTGGTGAAAACCGAGCTGTAAGGAGGAGGAGGGGTGGAGGGTTGAGCTGCCACCTCCTCATAGGACGGCAGCTTCAGCGATGCCAGAAAGCCTAAAAATACAGGAGGAGAAGGTTTATGCTAACAGCTGTTGGACTCGTCTTACTGCAGGACTTCAGGGTATTGATTCAACACGCAAAGATCTTATGGAGAGAGTTGCTGGCAAAGGTGAAGGAGTTCAGGATGTCAGACTTGCCTGCTGCAGAGACTAAACATACAAACAACACTTTGTACTACTACGAGGTCCCTCCCTCCGCTTGGAGGGATAAGGTCACATTTCCTTTTGGGGATCAAAATCTAGAATCATACTCAACAGGACTGGGGAGTGAAACTGGATTTTCTTATATTCTTCCGTAAACAAAAAAAAATTCTATTGTGCTAAAATTGTTTTAATTAAACAAATTTAAAATTCACCCTAATTTTTTAAATCAATGAAAATGAGATTATTTACTTCAGAATTAGCAGAATTGCCTTTTAATGGTGTGAATTTCCATAATGTTGTCACGGCAACAGATTAAAAAAGCAGCACATCGCTTGACAGCTGAGCGTCAGTCGCAAACAAAAAGACAAAACAAAAGCAGCTTCGTTGTGTTGAGCTGAAAATTGACTCTCCCACATCCTGGAAAACTTGGAAACATTTTCCGGGACTGTCATTATTTATCTGAAATGATGTTTTGATATTGTCCTCTAACACAGGCAGACACCTACTGAGGTCCAGCATGGAGGAGGGGAAGGAGTTGGCTCCATGGTAAGCCAGCAGGCTGATCTCTCTCTGCCTCTGCTGCTGCTGGACTCGGAGTTTGGCTCGGCGATGTCGGTACGCACAGCAGCAGCTGAACAAGATGAGGACGGTCCACAGCAGCCAGAACCCTGAACATGTCATCAAAGTTTGCAAAACATTTAGTAGCAGAGGCTAATCACACATTTTCTCTTAAAAAATGTATATTAGCATAAGCTAATCAGACTAGAGTATATTTTTCTATAGTTAATTAGCGCTTGCTACCATAAACTAATCCGACCTATATTCATTTTCTATGGAGATGTTAATTAGCATTAGCTTTAATAAGCTAATTAGATCGCTATGCATTTTTTCTATTGTTAGGTACTTTAATGGTGCCTTCATGCTGGTGGTGGGAAAGATGAAATTTTACACTTGTAAATAGGAAATTACTAGTTGTTCTTTTCAAGTTCTGTTGTGGTCGTAGTATAATGAAAAATAGCAGACATAAACTTTATGATAAGCTGCTACGTGGGTAAAACAGTCATGGGCATAATTTTACGAGAGAAAAGTAGCTTACAGATTGTTGACTAACTGCTAGCTATGGCTAGCATCTGCTCTGCTAGCTTACAACAAAGAATAACAGCATTTTTATTTGACATGAAAAGGAAATCCATATGTTGTTTATGCAACATAACACTGATCTAACGTCAGCTAAAAACATTTAGTCTGCACATTTTTTACTATCCACAATTTCTTCGCTGCTCTCCGCCATTTTGAAAGTTTAAATCCAACTTCTCCTCAGCAACTCGGGTATCAAAATAATTTTTGAGTTCTCCAGTGGAAATTATGACAAAAGGGTGTGTTCATGTGTAAATTTGACCTCGACAAGTTCTATTTTCCATAATTCACATAGCACATGAAGGCAGCATAAGCTCATAAGACCAAGGTAGATTTTCTCTAGAGTGAATTAGCTTTAGCTAAAGTAAAAACTTACACCAAAGCTCGTAGTAGTACGTGCAGCAGCCGGTTTCTCCACAACAGTGTCCCGTCTCACACAGATATCGTCCATTAGGATTGGCCCCGGGGCAGTACCGTGGTTTCCCCAGCAGGGGCAGGCTGCCACCTGAGTGGTACTCCATCGCACCCCTGCTACACCCAGACTTAACCCCGAGCCACCGCTACCTGCTCACCTTGGGCTGCTAACAAGGCGTTAGCTCCTGAATACTAAATCACAAAATAACTACATTTTTTAATAATTTATCTTGTAGCTGAATTTCATCTAAGTAGAATTATTTTATTTAGTTGTAGCTAATTTTAGCTACAGACTGACAGTATTTAAATAGAAAATGAGGCTTCACTACATTTTCTGGTTATATACACCTGCTGTGTTTGTGAAGATCACAGTGAAGCTGCTGTTAGTCTGGCAGTGACATTTCCTTTTTTTAAACAAGCTACTAAACTCATCAGAACTCTATTAGCACCAAAGAGGGCTAGAAGACAGAGCGCCCAGGTGAACAAACTCATCAGGTGTACAAGTGGTAAAGCTACTTCTACAGCTAAACACTAAGACTGCTGCAGCAGTAGGACAGAACCAGCTGATGGACCGAGACGGGATGACGGCCAAGAGGAGGTCAGAATCTGTGGAAGTGGAAAACAAACAAACAATAGTTTATTGATAAGCAGCAATGCAGTCACACACACAGTACCACCACTAATACAGGCCTGATTGAAATTCATCACTGCACCAACTCAAAGCTCAAAAGACACAATGCTACCACTCTTTCCCTTTCATACACACACACAAATACATGTTGATATGTACTCATGGGACAGAGAATTCCCTTCTTCACTATTAGGACTTAGCTTTACCAGGACATGTTTGTATTCAATTTTATTAAACTTTGGTTTTGAGGTATTACATTCATACACGAACTGTGATATATATATAGTGAGTTCTTGTATTTATAATTGCATTGGAGCACCTTGTTTGCAATGAAAATGCATCAATTATGAGGTTTATTAATCATTATTACTTAGATTGTTTGGTGTTGTTATGACATTTTTTAGTGTGTTTCTGATCTATTCTTCTTTTATGCAGAATTTTTCAATGTTCACAGCTGAGATCTATTTTTCCAGGTTGGTGCAACTGGAGCAGCAACTATGTGATAATGATGTCACCAACTCTGGAGACAACTTCACACCATGAACCCCTCAGAAAGACAGACAATACGGAAACAACTTGTAACATTTTGCTGTATTTTATGAAGGTGACACTTCTTGGTAATGTGAATAAAAACCAAACATTTTCAGGAAAACTACTGTAAAGTAAAAGTTACATCAGTAAGTAAAAAACGAAGACTAGACCAAGTTAAACTTGAGACCTTGGAGGAACATTTTTAAGGCCTTAAATGATAAATGGACTTGTATTTATATAGTATTTGGCAGTATTTGACTTGTATTTATATAGTATTTGTATCTACCTACAGTAATGAATTTCTACATTATTAACTGCTTGTAGGATGTTGGACTTGTACTTATGTCATGTTGACCGCTCAAAGCACTTTATGCTACATAGTTCACATTCACCCATTCACATAGACGCTCACACCCCAATAAGCACATCGGGGTGCAGCGTAGAGTTCAAAATCGTACACAATGGGATTTATACATGTGGTCAGGGGAAGCCTGGAATCGATCTCACAATTTTACAGTTGCTCTTCCACCTGAGCTAAAGCAGCACAGGATTGTTACTGGGTAATGTTTAGATTTAAACATTTTTTAGACAACAACCATGCTACATGTAAACATATTAATGATGTAATCGTACTTTTTTATATCAAATCAAAGAAAAATGATTCCTACCCACTGGAGATAAAAACTGGCTAAATGTGGAACCTGAAGTAAAAACTTTGCTTCTTTAAACTCTTGTAATCACTATTTGTGAGTAAAATCAACGCATTATTAGCATATTTTCCTTTTGTCCCTACAAATGTGGTCAAGATTTTGATATTTGTTGTCTACATGTATATGTACCACAACATGGGACAATGGGAGTAATTTACTTCCATCATTAAACAACTTTACTCTGTACTGGATTTGCTCAGTGATTCAGCTGCCGTCTGTACATGCAGGTAGGTTTCACCAGGTTATAAATGGTTAACAATCCTGTATGATGTGTTTTATGGTAACAAAGATCTCAGCTGCACCTGGAATTATGGACTACAAAAAGAAGAAACTCCCAGCTTCTCTATAGACGATGCAACGGCATTTCTAAAGACTGACTGAAGTTTATAAATCTAAAAAACAGGGGAATTCTCAGATAACAATATTGAGATTGAAAGGTTTTCGTCTCCCTTGTTGAAGTTGCAGCGACAATGACTCAGCCCACGCTTTCCTTCGCTAATGCAGGTCCAAACCACCTCATGATGGCAGCGAGTGGGAGGGACGAGCGAGAACAGGGTGAACAAGCGTCATCTTATTTTTCATTTGTCTTTTTCTTCTCATAAAAAAACACAAGTGACTGATGAGAACTCAAAGAGGATGCCATCATCCATCGCTGAAAAGAATGCAGCCGTGAGCCACAAAGATTCTTATTCAGACTGTCAAGATTATAAAAAGGTCCATTTAAATCCGTTCATCTGATCATTTCCCTCTGATGATTAAAGTTCAAACTCAATAATTATCTTAAAATATGAGGATAACACTTATACATGGAGCCTTTTGTGTATCATTATAGTACTATGAATGTGACCACTTTTTATGTTTTAAGAAAAAGTTACAATTATTTTACATTGATTAGTTTCCCTATAAACGTGTACTTGGTGTGAGCACTGAAGACTGTGTGACAGCACATAGCAATGACTGCAAAAACACCAGAAGAAGAAAAAACTGCAGTGTATTTGGTTTTTATTTGGTGGTTCCTGTAATGTTTCCATCTCTTCTTCACCATCTTCTGGTTGTGTGTTATCTATACAGCTTAACGTCGTCCTCATGTGATCCCCAGTGGTATTGTGCCATTATCTACATCACACATCTAAACCAAATATTCTTTCCTAATAATTTACATTATTTATTTTTGGAATCAGTATCAAATCATTTGCCCCGTTTACACAGGACTTTTAATTCGTCTTTAATTCAGAATAAAAGTTACTTCCGCTTTTAACAGATGAAAAGTAAGGGGTTTTTTAAAAAAAAAAAAAAAGTTTGTCTGGCGTCTTTGATATATTTGGTCTGTCTAATTTTCTCCTCCTCAGGTGCTCAATATAGTGAAGCAGTATACTTGTGAAAAGCTATTAGTTTGAAAATTGAATAAAAATTTAAGCTAAAATGGTTTGTAGCCTTAGCAGCTACATGAAAGACAAACAGGACGAGTTGTTGTGTGATTCTGTCATTCTCGCCATCACGTCGGAATTAAGAGATGATGCCAAGTAAACATCTTATCCGGAAATAAAATATCCATGTAAACTCAAAGCTTCGCAATTAAAATATCCATGTAAACTCAGAGCTTCATGAATTTAATTCTGAATTAGTTAATTCGGAATTAGTAATTCAGAATTAAAAGCATCATGTAGCCGTACCCAATGTGAACGTTTGATTCAGTATTAACATTCTGTCCAAAGATTTTGCAGGTTACTTTTTTTCCCATCAGATTTTTTCTTAAACTTGCTATACAACAGATACAAAAATCAAAGGGTGTGCTACGGCATAACCAGAGCTGATTGCAAGCTATGGTTGCTTTCAGACTTTGTTACCATGACTAAGCATCATATTATTTTTCTCCGTTACTTCTAGCCAGCAGTTAGTCACTGAAGCAGATCCTCAAATTGTCAAAAAGTACACCCTGAAAGAACTGTGGTCCAGCTGCAGCTGCTGAACTAAACAAGTTCAGCGTTTGTTAAAACAGGATGAACCCAGCGCCTCTTTTTCCTTCACAGAATCATCACAAGATCGTCTTAGTTTGATGTGGAATCCATCTTGTGGGTTTATTTTAGAATCATCATCATTTATTCAAAATTTCACATCGTATATGGTGCTTGAGGATGGAAACGCTGATATTTCACCTCTGAAATATTTGTAATTCAGTGTCATTTACTGGTATTAGTCTCAGTGTGTAAAGGTTTTAAAACATCAGCCGCATCAGGTGGTGCTGTGTTGATCAGATTTTTATCTTAACTATTGCAACATTTTCCCACTGACAGCGTGTCATTTGTCCCGACTATCGCCCTTCGCATTGGAGGCCGCTTCCTCTATTACAGTTTGTTCATTTGCATCTCGTCAAACCAATTGGACTTTGAGGAATGGAAACCACCAATAAAGCCACAGTTCTAGCTATCAATGCCGGGGGTATGTGTTGTCACGCCACTGACGACCTGAGCTCTGACCTTTCATCATTTGTTGTATGTTTTGCACCCTGTGTTAACAGATTTAACTATACTGCCACTGTGAATGATCTACTTGCATCTAAAGATCTACTTTTCTCCACCATTATTAAATTAAAAGTTTTCTTTTGGTCATTTGTGTTCAGTTTTTGGATAGTGCAATTATTTTCACAAAGTTGCAGATGTGCATCTAAACATGGTAAATGGTGGAGTACCACAAGAAATCAATGGGGGCAGTGCTGCACAGTACCACTTACATGCACTCAGTGAGCACAGACCAAAGACCTTTACCACATTGCATCTTTTTGTTCTGTCTGAGAATAAACACCATTGTGATCTCCTCCACCATCACCATGTCCCTTTTCTGAAACTAGCTCCAGCATTTTTTAAAGGGTCGTAAAAAAGGGCTGAATAGAAAGCAAAATACCTTAAATTTTTCACATACTTTGTATGATTTCAAGAAAAGATGTAATAAGAATTTTGTTTGTACTACATTAGTCCCGCTGGTGAAAATGATAGTTTTAATGTTAAATTTAATTATGCACAAGTATTTTGCAGAAATACTCAAAATAAACACTAATTATTTACTTTTAGAGATACTAATATTTCTCATTTTTTCAGAGGCAGCATGAGAGCAAAATTTAATATGTCCGATAAATTACAGCAAAATGGAGACAATTGTTCCTTGGTAAGTGGTACTTTGATCGTGGCGAGTGATTATACAGATTTGTGTGTTTTAAGCTAACTCTGTGGAAGGAATAATCAAAATCAGAGCAAACCTTTCATGAGTCATTTCTGTTATGAAAGGAATGAAAAAATGTAATTAAAATCAGAAGTTTGGTGTTAATTTTTTTTAGATTTAATTCTTTTCAGCTACAACAACTAAAAATATCATATTAAATTTCTCATGTTGCACTCATAATGTGGACAATTAAACAGTTATCTAAATGCTCACAAATAATTCATAATGATCACTAATCTGATCACCCGACTTCAGTATGATATACTGCAGTAATACATCCTGATTGGCATTAAAAAAAATTAAATCTGATCAATACACATCAAAGATTTTACCTGTTTAGCTGTTAGGTGTTATTATAATTGATTTCTGGGTGTATGAATATTAAAACATACAGCTATTTAAATCCCTAAAGACAGAAACCCAAAATGTCCTCACCTTACACACATGATACTGACTCTGGTCCTCATAGTGCACATAAACAGGTACACACACACACACTGCTGCATAGTTCAGGGGGATCACTAAAAATATTCGTGGTCTGCAAAGAGTTTCTAACCGGGCCAAGTTCAGGCGCATGCTGCATTGCTGCGCGCGCACACACATACGCGCAGACCCACACACTAACCAAACAGCCACTGCAGCCTGGTAAACATTCCTCCTGATGGTCAGTGAACGCAACAGACTCATACAGAGGCCATAAATGACAGAATATGTTTACACAACACTGGAACCATTACGTGCAAATCCACGCAGATTAATGGAGTCTACAACGGCTCGCGCCCCAAAGCTGAACACATATGTGACAATTCACAGCCAGCGTGTCCAGACGGACCCTCCAGATGCCGTTAAAACGGTGAAACCCCTCCAGATATCACACAAAAACAACCGTACCGCTCCAGCCGTTCGTCCCGCCTCCTCAGAGCCGCTCAGCGGGCCTCGCTGCTGCAGGTGTCGGTGTGATTACTGCTCGTCTCGCGGGGTGTCGTTGCTCGGTGCCGCCGGGGCCTCCTCTCTCTGTCTCTTCTGTCCCCCGCCTCCTCGCTCTCCCTCATCGGTGCGACCCTCCGCCAGCCCCGCCGCCATCAGCGCCAGCGGTACGTCAACCGCGGGAAGCGCGAGGCGTTCCACTTCCGCTTCGCAATCTGTGAGCCTTTCAAAATTAAAGCTCAGCTCACGGTAACTGGACAGGACCAGAACCAACAGAACCAGAACCAACAGCACAATAAAGTCTCGGTCAGGAAAGGTGTATTTATTTACGCATGGTGACAACATGGCGATTATTACAGCTGTTATTATCAGAGTCATGAGGCGTTCCTCAGGGCTCCATTTTGAACCCATTTCAGAGAAGGTCGCTGATTCGAACCTCTGATCGGCCAGAGGAGTTTGCATGTTCTCTCCATGTTAGCGTGGGTTCTCTCTGGGTGCTCTTTCTTCCTCCCACCGTCCTAAAACATGTCAGGTTAATTGTAAATTTTATTTCGGACTGAATGTGTGTGTCTAGTTGTTTGTCTGCTGGTTCGTGTCTCTGTGTTGTCCTGTGATGGACTGGTGGTGTGTCCAGGATGTCCCCTGCACCTTGCCCAGTGACTGCTGGGATAGACTCCAGCTACCTGCAACCCTGAATTGGACGAGTCGGTTCAGGCGTGTCCAGCTCCAGTCCTCGAGGGCCACAATCCTGCAGGTTTTCCACGAGTCAAAACAGTCCGTCATTGTACTCACCTTTATTGGCTGCTGGATCCAAGCCAGGTGCATTGAAACAAGAATATATTGAAAACCTCCAGGACAGCGGCCCTCAAAGACCTACTTTGGACACCCCTGGGTTAAGAAAATTAGTTAATCAAGAGCACCAACTTTTTACATTTTCTTTATATTTCAGATGAAAGTTGAATAGCCAAACTGTTTATGAGTAGTGTAAAATGCCAAATCTTTATATTTATTTTATAAACATCCTTTAAATATTTTTATTGAAAGTAAAACTGTGTGGAAGTGCCAAAGCTGCTGTTCTCCTCTCATCCACTAGAGGCTCAAAAAGAGCAAATCTACATAGATTTCAATGTTAAAAAGATAAACTTCAAAATAAAAGCAAAGTAAACACTTTTACAGCCTGGGTTTGATAGGTCAAGTTTACTGTCATGACAAAAGTAAGTTCTTATAAACGTTTATATTGAAATTCTGCATAATTATGGACGTGTCCTGCGTACGTGAGTGTAGCACAAACACAGTTTTTAGCCTTTTAGACGGATAACATTGCACCTTTGCTTTAGTCCAACTACCTCTGTTAGCTAGTTAGCTCTTAGCTTCCGGTAGTTCAGAGTTTCCCCCACGCTCAGAGCCCCCATAAAGCTTCTCTTTTACTTTTCAGAAGCTTGGAGTCATCATTCATATAATTTATACTTCATATACATACTTTTATATACAGTATTTCACCCGGAAACCTTTATTTTGTTAATATAAAATGGCCTGACCCTAAACCGGAAGTTGTGCTTGTGTTGGTGTTTTCGCGCTTTCCAGCCCGCCATGACAGCCAGCAGCAGCCCTGCAGCGCAGACCATCAGTGTGTCTGAAGCAGAGAGCAAAGCTGTTCTCCAACCTGTTGTTTTATTTCATTTAATTAAATCCCACCAATAAAAACATGTGCACGCGCCCAGGCCAGAATTATATACGCTTAATGACCAGCTGCACGTGCAGTAGTCCCGTTTCTGGTGATAAATCAAAATATTCAAGCCGAAAAGATAAAACATGGATCGTGAATTCTCATGACGGACGCACTCGCATCTGATTGGTCAGAGGGGCCGGCTGTAGACCAATCACAGCGCACGCTGAAGGAAGCTGCCGCTCCTAGCAACAAGAAAACTTCCATTCTGCAGGAAATGTCGGAAAACTTTGGTTCCGTTTTGTTTCTGAGGGACAGAAAAAAATAGACACAGTTTAACAAAGTTTTCTGAATTAACTTTTTTTATTTTATTTTCTGTGAGACTGAAACTGATTTATTAACCAGTTTGTTATCACAAATGATTAATACAAAGTTATTTTAGCATCATTTACTTAAAAACGGTAAGAGCCATGGTGTCTCATAGGATAAGAGTATATGTAGCATCTCTCTGTTGACTTTTACAAACCAACAAAAACATCTTTGTTCTCAGCAGAAACATGAAGGTGAATATATTTATTTAATCTAGAAACAAAACAGCTGTGATCTTTGTTAATTACTGAGAGGAACGTAGCAAAAATAAACTGCACCATTTCACTGGTTACAGCTCATTATGGTTAATTTAATTAATTTACACATTTTATTTTTCTTCCCAAACATCTAAACAAAAAACTAAACAACTCACTTTTTTTTTAATCGACTAATCATGCAACTTTCCCATTTCATTGTTTAATTTATGACAAAGTATCATTCTATTTAGCGTTTCATTTTCTGAGAACATTTTGGTTTTTAATTCTTTTCTTTTCTGGTTCCTCTTCCTCCTCTTCCTCCCAAACCGCTCAGGACTGAACGCTGCAGAGCGAACATCCGGCTTGACAGATGTAATGTCTGATTACCAATGAAAACATAGACAGAAAATCCAGAATATCAGCTCATTAGAACCATTGCTATAACAACAAACCAAAGACAATGAACGATAAAGAGACATCGTTAAAAAAGCCCCAGCGTCCATCTGATGGTTCAAGGAGAAACAACATCTCTGTAAAGAAGCTTCATTTCGCCATGACAAAGATTCACCAGACCAACCGCAAAATGAGCTGAATTTATGCTTCATATTTGTAGATCATCATAAAAATTCTGTTTATTTTTGTTGTCTTGCCTCTAAAATCCAGCAGGATAAGAGAGCATAAAGGAAACATCTGTGTTTGTCACTGCGTGTTAGGAAAAGTGATGTGTCGCTCATGACCGAGCCGGCTCAAAGAGCAGATTCTTTTTAATAAACTAGAAGATTCCTTCATAAGAAGATGTAGAAGGGGCAAGACTTTACTTTTATCAGCACACCATGCAGCCACCTACATACCAGTAAAGACCAGTATAGAAAAGAAAGGAGACTGTAGTGGTTCAGACCAGAAAGAACTGGAATTATTTAAATGGTTTCAGATCCAGACTGATTTTTATTTACTTCATTAGCTTGTTGTGGTTCAAATATTAAACAGATTTATATTTTCTGACAAAAAAAAAGAAAAAAAAAACCACCAATAATTGCTCAATTAGACTAAAGTGAAAGTGCTTAATGTATGAAATATAGTAAATAAAGACCCACGTTGGGGCTGTAATGGCCGACTCTTTTCAGGCAGCTGAGTCAAAAGAGCCGAATGTCTGAAAAGATCCAACCTTCCCATCGCCATCTGGGAACAGATTCCCATCCAAAATCACAGTTTTCTGCCCGGTAACACAGGTTTTATTGGACAAACTTGTTCTGCTTTGCTGGTCAGATTGACATAACGTGATGATGTCATTCTCCTGCGCCAAACTGAAAAACTTTATTGAGCTGATCTTCAGCTCCATGAAACTTTGCTCCGATAACATGAGTTGTAGTTTCTGGGTATTTTTTCGGATGTTTCATCCTCACGTACACTCACAGCGTTATTTTTATTTTATGTTTGATTTCACTTCTTATAAAAAGTGTTCGCTTCATTCTGATACCAGGATGGTTTTGATAAAGTTTATTATCACAGGAAAGTAACCAATTCTTGTTATGTTCAAGCACAAACCTAAAAAAGGTGCATGAGGTGTAAGGTTAAAAGGTCACGAGTGTGAATTTTGTGTAACTCATAGGATTTTCAGGAAAATTAACCGACTGATGCTGTTTCACCAAATTTACTTTAAAAATCCAGTTTTAACTTTGATCTGACAGAAAGATAAAGTTTGTTATGATTTATTACATGTTAATCAATTCTGTGTGAACATTAATATCAAATAAAAAGCTAAATATGTCATTGCCTATATTGACAAGGTTGTTAAATTTGGAAATGACATTTAAAAGACAGTTTATTTTTCTTTAGAAAAATAAATAAAGTAATTTTTATTCCTAATTTATCCATAAAAAGTTGCTTTTGTGCAAAAGTTTTCATTTCAGGAGAATTTTTTTCCATATTTGACATCTTTCTTAGTTCATAGATGTGTTTTCAGTGTGTATAATGAGTCAGTTCTACTACACACATCTGGATATGTAGACGTATGTACATTTAAAATAACTTTACATCTTTTAAAGGTTGATCTGAAAAACTGGATTTTAACTTTATATCATGAAAAAATGTCAAGTTATTCACAATGTGTTTAAAAGGACATTCATTAAATGTTAATATCTTCATATTCTACTCATTTAGACTAAAACAAATCAACACAACAACATTTAAATACATATTTAAATATTATTTATTTACTTTTGTTTTCATTTATTTTCTAAATGAGAGGATTAAATGATCCTTATATAATAAATATGGATGTGAAGGTAAATGTTATATGATAACTTATACATACATATATATA
>JBAMHX010000006.1:545915-559022 GCA_037177515.1 Pseudomugil tenellus | reverse complement strand
ATACATACATATATACATATGTGTCCATTACTTACTCTGTGTCCAGAGTAAGTAATTATTTATTTTTCCAAACATCATTATTTGGTGTCATCATGGCAAGAAAGGTCGGGTTTCAGCCTCTCACCTTCACTACATCTCTGAGAACTGAACACCTCGTACTTCTTGACACTCCAGGTAAGTTTCAGCTGTGAAAAATGGCAGCACTGGAGGATAATGGGTTCCTGGTAGCTTCAATTTGATACTTCGTAAATCGTTTAATTTGCGTCTTTTTTTCTCTACACGTTTTTTGTGCATTTGTAAGAAAACGTTTATGGTTCTGTGATCTCGCCCCAATATCTTGGATATTTCAAGAGCGCTGCATCTCTCTGAAAGACTTTATGATTTCTGACTTTTCAGAGTCCATTAAATCTTTTTTTGGGGCATTTTTCCTGAGAAGAATCTGCATCGTCTTCTTCCAATTATTTCCGGCAGGCTGCATTAGAGTAATGCTGCCCCCTCCCCAGTTACCAACACTCCCATTGTTCTAAATTCTCCATTATAAATCAGTGGATAGAAGAAATTTAATCCCAGCTCTATCTGAATCTCGAGAAATACGGCCCAAAGAAAACATTGTTTCAACTGAGAGAGCTGCAAGCTGTAGACATACAGAACCACCAAACAAAACCCCCCTTTCTCTGACATAACAGAACATTGTCAATTGTTTCCAAACACACAAACCATCCAGATGTTTCCTCATTATTCTCAAATAAGGCGCTAACCCACAGTACCCCCGCCTTATTCTTATCAATTTTATCGGATCTTTCCTACACAACCCTAAATGTCTGTTATTCCACACCGATGGTTGAACATATTCACTTGCCTAATAATCGTGGACACAATGTAGAGCGAAAGCATACTGAAAAAATAAAGATAATAATTAAAAGCATAAAATAAAGTTTTTAAAAAACTAAAAAAGATTAAAGATTTTACACTTTTTTCTTAAATTACTTGCTTTAATTATTTATTTTTTAATTATTTTGTCTGAAATGTGTTTAAGAAAATCTTTTATCTGCTGTTTATTTTCTTTTGGGGACAAACACAATGATGCTCCACGCTGTCCATCTTATGCCGTTCATGCTATCCATGTGTGACGGCCATTTTACTTTCAAGAACAAGGAGTCTGTTTTCTTGATTGAGAAGAGCATACATTTATTAAATGAAGAATAAAGGAACTTGAACAAAGTTAAACAATAAAACATGAAGTATGACAATACATGAAAGGCAGGACAAAGTGGTTATAACCCGAGAGGATCGTTTCAAAGATCTGCCTGTCACACAGACGTAATTCTGACCATTCACTTGGGCGCATTTTCATTTAAAGACTCCTGTTGTGTGCGTCACAAAATGCAGAAACACTGTTCTGTTACAACAGATGTCACGTCTAAACATTTTCCACAAACTCAGACAGATTGCTCCGTTAGCTAAGATATGAAATGGCCATAACACATTCTGTCCTATCCAACATTATCCTCTGGACTCAGATCTACAGAAATGAAGAGTTTTCTGGCTCATGTCTTATCTTATAGTTGGTCTCTGTGTCTCCTTTTGTCTCTTCGCCTTTCTCTTACTCTCTTTTCCCCTCTTTCCCTGATAATCTCTTCAGACCAGCCGCTGTGTTTGTATCTGCTTGCTAGCAGGTGATGCATGAAGCTCAGAATAAGGACAGGTATAGCTGGACAGAGTTGCACCGTCATTTTAAACATCAAACTTGTCTTTGAGTTGAAAAGTTGAAAAGTTACATAATGCTTTGCTGAATGAAACCCTCCTCCTTTTCCTGGGCTTGGGACCAGCAAAATCCAGTTAGAAGTCATATTTTGGCGGAGTTACTAACATTTAAAGTTCTTAAAGTCACACTATGTAACTAGATGGCAGTTATTTCAGACATTATTTCACTATAAATTGAATATTTATTCATAGGATCGCAATGAAGCTGTTGACATTTATAACGGAGCAGAAGGTGCAAATACTTACAAAACAGTAAAAGTAAAGTGCAGGATAATTAGTGGAGTAGATTAAAGCTGATATTGGGCAAAATTGTGCAAATCAAGAAAATGATTAAATTTGGGATGAATGTTCCTTAAGGATCAGTTTCAGAAAATAGTGGTAGCCATGAAGGAAATTCAAGATGGTGGCTGTTTTTCAAGATTTCCACCAGATAAGGTCTCCAAAATGTCCAACCTTGCCTTGTTGATGGTCGTACTGACGCTGGACCAGTCATACATCAACAGCACGAAGCTAGAACTCTAAAACTTGTTAATCAGATGCTGTAATTTCAGGTTGACACCGACTGCTTCATCGTAAAGATCCCACGTTTGCCATGGTGTCTTTTCACCTGTTCGTCCAGATACTGCAGCCAAAAAAGGCATGGAAGAATTATATCCCCTTTGCTTTCTCTGGTCCCAGAGCAGCCGCAAGATCATGGAGGTTTTGGTCTCTCTTTCCAAAGAAGATCCATACTTCATCCATTCCCAGCGCAGGGAAGGAAGCAGTAGCTCAAGGTGGTCGCCACAATGTCTGCGTTGTCAGCTTCAACAAAGAGGGACTTGTATCTAGATTTGGCAGAAATGCCATCCAAGTAGAAAAATGCGGGTTCTTCCTTCTTATGTGTATAAGGTACCAAATCATTGATATTGCTGTTGGTATGGTTGTAGCTGGGCAGGACATTTTCCTCTTTCTCATGAAAGAGGAAAATGTCACATTCATTTTCCCCATTTTATTGGCGAGGAAGTTAAAGAGCTCCGTCTTGTTAATGGTATCTCTAAGGAAGCTTTTCCAATTGCTCAGTATCTTTCTCTCCGGCGGGTAGCCTTCCCTTGTTTTGCCCTTGCCTCCGTCTTCAGGCTTTTTTTGTAATATACATCGAAGTAGATTTCTGTCCTCTTGTAATTTCTTGTAGAGCTTAATCTTTGGTAGGGTGTCTTTACTAATGTACTTTTCAAAGATCTTTGGTGTTATTGTATTGATGAGAGATGCACCATAGCAGTCCATTTTAGGGGCTCACCATTTCCTACAGGTGTCAGTCAAACAATAACTAACATGAAGGTGAACATAAGTTTCCTGTTTTTGACTAGCAGCCGTAACCACTTCGATGAAGATGGTCACTATGTTGGGTTTTTCATGGGTTAAATTTTCTCATGAAAGAATAACCTGCAAAGATCCCTCCTACCAAATTCCAAACTATCTTGGAAAATGGTCGCCATTTTGGATTTTCCTTTTTTGTTAGGTAACAGTTTTTTTCTTAAAAAGACACCTATAGGGAAGCTTCATACCCAATTTCATGTTTTTCTTACTATTTGCACAACAGTTTGCCTAATCTGCGCCAATAAGAGATGAAATTATTCAATGAAAAAGTTCCTAAAACAAAGAACTAGTTGTATTTTACATCAGATGGTGTTCAGCAGGACTTTGTTGGGATTTCTTTGTCAGTATGTTTTAGATTTTCTGTAAAACTTCCCTCTCGATGAAGAGAAGAAGCAGAAGCAGAGCAGAAGACGATACAGAATATGACGCAGAAGAAAATACAGGAGCTGCGAATGCGATGTCTCCAGCGCTTCCTCCTTTCTCATCTTCACCCTCAGCATCAGTAAAAGCTGCAGGTGAGAAACAGGTGTGTGAACATGGTGTGTGTGTAGCTCAGCAGTGGACAGACATCTACACCCACCTGAGTCTGTGACGGTCAGATTGATGGAGTGACGGACAACGCTGAAGTCTCCCTCACTGCTTCCTGAGCTTCTGGTTGTAATCAGACACTCGTACGTCCCCTTATCAGCGACACTGCTGTTACGCAGGACAACAGAGACGTCTCCGTCCTCCACAGAGGACGAGTCTCTCAGATGCACTCGGCCTCTAAAAAACGAATGCTGGTAGTGTTGGTACGAGCGCTTTTCTCTGTAGAAGAAGACGTAATCCTCTGGTCTGAGATCAGATCGGATCCACTCCACCATGAGGATTTCTGCGTTTCTGGGAGCCCGACACTGAAGAAGGACATCCTGTCCAGCTTTCACCTCCTGCTGGTCTGAGACACAAGCAGAGAGAGAAACTAGACGTGAGGACGTCCTCGTCATGGTGACAAAGCAGATGGAGACGCTTGTTTTTCCTGCTTCAGATGCTGCTGTTTGGATATATCTGCTTTTATTTCTAAAAAAAACAACTGCAGACAAAACCAGTAAATCCAAAACAAGAACACACCCACACTGGGTGTCGACATGTTATGCAACAGACCTTTTTTTCACTTCACATATCGAAAGTCACCGTTTTTGGAGAAAATGTGCAACTTATAGGCCTGTCATGATAACAAATTGTCTCAGAAATTATTGCGATAAACAATAAAATTTCACTTAATGTTGTCATTTTTAGACAAGTTTCAACCAACATAATAATAAAGCTGTAATAGTGCAAACTATACTCTTTTAAGAATTAACATAAATTTCTAAAGAACATTTATCTTGCTCATATAAGGGCTCATGTTTTATTTGACCACATATTTCAGGTGACAGTAAAACTACATGAATGTCTCATCTCCTTCAATATGTCATCTTGCAGGCAACGTTGTAGACAAAATGCATTTGAATTGCCTTCATGCACGATAGTGAAACCTATTGCAATCCAGTAAATCCAACTAAAGAAAGAGAAAAATAAATAAATACATTTATTGCGACCGGACTTATTGCGACAGTTCTGGTAACTTATGCATTTAAAACCCAAGTGTAACTGATACGAGCCATATGTTCAGCTTCGCTTCCTCAAACATTAATTAAGTGCAGCTTGTTTCTATTTTAATTAGTAAAAATAACTCACGAGCGCTTGCTGAACAGAAACCTGATTTTTCTGTCATTTACTTGCTTTGTCATACGAACCTTGCAAAGCTGCAGCCAAGCAGGAGAAAAAGTAGAAGACGAAAATGTGACGCATTTCTCTCGTCCAAAGCTGTGCTAAGTGGTTTGTTTTTCAGGGAGAGAAAATGGAGGGACTGATAACGACCAACGTACGTTTTATGAGTCTGTTGACATGTACAGACTGATAAACGGTCCGTGCACGCCCAGGCAGTTTGTTGTTATGCTTTAAATAAACGTTAGATATACGGAAGTAGTTTTTCCATTTACAGTCAAAAACGAAAAATCACAACCAATTTTCTCTTTTAAATCCCTGAATCACAGGAAGAAAACTGGAAAGAACTTTTTTAAAAAAAAAAAACGGCTCGTTTTTTGCATTTTGGCAACTCTTTCGCTTACAACTAAACAGATGAGGGTCCGGAAGTAAACATTTCAGAATAAAAGCCAAGAGAAACACACAACATGACGCTAGCACATTGGATGATGTAAACTACTCATTCATAACTGAGTTTAATTACAAATAACCAGGATTATAACACATTTGCACTGTATCTGTATCAAAGTAAACAAACACGGAAACCAACGATAGAAAGTTTGACTCATTTGGGAATTTACATTTTTTTATTTACTAAAAATAAAAGACAGACAGACGGAAGCATGCGTGAAAGAGGAATACCAGTGACTGTATAAATACTGAGGAATAATAGGCCTACTGAATAGTGTAGAAAATGCAAATGATTTGATCAAATCAAAATACTATACATGAAAATAAAATGCTGTAAAAGAACACGTTATTTAAGCTGTTATTTAAACTGTTGTTTTGTACTATTTGCACTTTTTGTACTATATGCACTTTGCCAAATTTCTTGTATGCTATATAAATAAAATATATTATGAAATTATTATGAGCTGCTCTTGTAAAAATAGTATGTAGGCTAGGACCAATGCCACCTAGATGTTCACTCTGTAGGGGGGGCAGCTGCCCCAGGGCCCCACAATAACAGCTAAGCTAAATTATAAATAAATAATTCCTATGCAATTGATTACATCAAGTAAATCATCTCAAAGTGCTTTAAAAAACATTTAAAAGCTTTGCCCGCTTGACTGCTGTTAATTCAGCACCTCTAAACCCTCTGAACTCCTGTCAGCGTATGATTTTGCCTCAAGAACGTTGCCTCTGTAGTGTTATCAAGCGTAGGCTATTTGTTTCCAACTTTTTTGTAATGATTAAATAGCTACATCAGATTTAAGGAAGTTTTTAGTAAGATAAAAATTACATTTCTGTTTGAAATCGAGAGATTAGACACCATCATCAACAACTCAAACACAAACTTGTGACTCAACGGGGGTGACCTGCAGTCTTAAAAATGATGCTTCCTGTTTTATTTAAATGTTCAATAAAAGTCTATTAAATATGGCTTTGAAGTAAGTAATGAAGTAAAATAATATTACAAAAAAAAAACTACATTGAAGTAATATGTACCCGATATCAGTACCACATATTACCTGCACTTTATTAAGTAGGTGTCAATAAACTTGTCATTACTTGACCCTTAAAACACACTGGACTTTTTAAAAAAAAATATATATGTATATGTATGAACAAATTCATGAGCAGGTGAGACCAGGTGGGTCTTTCACCTGCATGCCCAGCTGATCGGAGGCTTTCTGGGAGTTTGTTCCAGACATGTGAAGCATATAAGCTAAATGCTGCTTCTCCATGTTTCATTCTGATTGTGGGAACTGAAAAAAGACCAGATCCATATGACTGGAGGGGTCTACTGGGTTCATACGGGATAGAGAGGTAACAGATGTATTTTGGACCTGAACCATTGAGAGTTTTATAAACCAGTAACAGAACTTTATAGCCTATCTTCTGGCGGACAGGCAACCAGTATAAAGACCATAGAACTGGACCGATGTGGTCCACTTTCTTGGTCTTGGTGAGGGCTCTAGCAGCAGAGTTCTGGATAAGCTGCAGGTGTCTGGTTTGTTAAGAAGACGTGTAAAGTGAACAGTGTCTGGAGAAGCAGAAACAACACACCAAAGTCAAACATCATTGCAGTGATTTAAAATAAAGTAAATATTTTAGATTTTAAAGGCTGCACATACGTCTACAGTCTACGGCTGCAGTAACATCACTGCCAGCTCCATTAATTCCCTTTTACTGTAACTTTTATTTAAATACTGAATATTAGATTTTAACACTGATGTATAATATTATATCGCTGCAAGTAGCCTGTTAGGCTAAGCAGCGCAGTGGGCCTCATGCAGCCAGCAGATGGTAGTCTTATCATTTTTATACGACTTGATCTCACAGCGTTTCTATCAAAGTGATTTGCTGGGTCCGGT
Source organism: Pseudomugil tenellus (assembly GCA_037177515.1). Classification (NCBI taxonomy): domain Eukaryota; kingdom Metazoa; phylum Chordata; class Actinopteri; order Atheriniformes; family Pseudomugilidae; genus Pseudomugil; species Pseudomugil tenellus. The sequence continues at coordinate 551,799 of JBAMHX010000006.1, read as the reverse complement.
TTCAACATCCCTATAGGGAGTAGAAGGAGTAAAAACCTCTGGCTGGTGTTGGAACCAACTGGTATGGGCAGAAAGGAGGTGACGAACATGATAACACAAGGTCACCATCAGTGTCAAATAAAGACAAAACTACCTGAAGATTGACATTTTCTACATGAAATATATTTTATTTATAAACCTTTTCATGCAAAATCCAACACATACTGCGTTTTTTCACTCTAAGACATTATATTGTAAATTTGTATTAAAACCTTCAGCTTATAACAACCAGCCTGTATTTCTATTGTGGTTTTGCACATTTATGAAGATCAATTCAATCTGACAAAATTACATATTTTCTAATATGCATATATACATATTTTCAAATATTCAAATCTACATTGTAATAGTTAGATATTTCTAGACGTTTTCATTTACTGAAGTACCCCTCTAAAGGGGTTTTTGGGAGTAATCATCATCTGGAATTGTTTGTGTATTATATAAAATGGTCATCTTGTAACTTTTTTTCATGAAAAACTGAGCTTTCATAATATCCATGTTATAAAGATTCTATGGACCCAAAGGGAAAAAAAACATAAATGGAAAAAAGAAATTTCACATCTATATATTGAAAAATAGCCAACTATAACAAACAACTTTTTGGATATTTTTTAATGTTTTCAAATGTCTAAGGGATAATGAGATAAAATATAAAGGGTCTAACTATCATATTTATGTACAAAAACTGCAAACAATGGATAATGCAATACTGGTAAAATGTCTATGTAAAAGAAAACATACATTTAAGCAAATCTCCAAAAAAAAAAACCAAAGTCCAAATATGTGATGAAGTTAATGAGGTGAGATTATCCATGTGCTAGTGTGTAGTCAGTTTCTCAAATGTAACGTCACATAACAGTCTCCCCAGGCAGGTAATCCGAGGTACTATCCTCCCGCCATGCGCACTGATCTCACTCATCCTGTACAGGGACAGACAGGAGAAAACCATCCCATCACACTGCTAAATGATTTCTAAATGCCATTAAATCCTGATTTAGCTACTTAGTCTCAGATTCTCAGCTTCACTTTTCTGGGTTCAAAGTTAAAAAATATCTTATTTTATCCAAATTACTGTGTTTTCCCAAAACTCTTCCCACAGATTTGCTCTTTTAGGATGTAAAGCTTCCCATGATCTGCATAAACGTTTCATTTTTCCTCTTGTTTCTGAAGTTATTGCTGAACGTCACACAAAGAAGGAAAAGAACAAACAAAAGAAACTGACTGTTCAGAGCTGTGTTTGTCCACAAAGCGAGAGAGAGGTGTGCCTGCTTCAGTTTTCTTCTCTAAAAACACAATCGGCACAAACCGGGTCTCAAAACGTTCATGTAAATGCAGCATCTAAAAAACACATGCATGCTCAAAATATCAGTCTGCACCCAATGCATCCAGTCAGTTCCTATCCAGGTACTGGGCCTTAGTGACCTATAAACTGGTGGACCTAGAGTGGCGGAGAAGTTCATGGATCATGGAGTTTCTATCTCTAAAAGCTCAACATGGCAGCAATAAGCTGAAGGAATGATAGCTTACAGAAAAAAAGTGATTTTATTCCCATCCCTTCCTTTCAGAGAGGTGGAAACCAATCCAGAAGCTGAAATTTACCAGGTGTTTGGGGGTTTCCATGGTTTCCATCTCACCAAAACGGTCGTCCCAATACCATGTGACCAGTCAGTGTCTGCATGTAAAAATGTTGTTTGAGTTTAAATCATGTTGCATGATGTGCAGCAGGGAAACATGGATTCGATGAAAGAAAAGATGTCTCAGTGATTTGTGTCTGAAAGAGACTCATCTAAAACAACCAACACATGAGAAGCTGCTGCAGTTCTTATGAGGACAAACCACAGCAGATCATCTCACCGATAGGAGGAAGGAAGTGCTTTCATCTGCTGGAGGCAGCAAAGAGATCCGTCTTCATCTCACTTCATAGAAATGGTTCCAGCATCCGTCCTGCAGCTGTTCTGTAAGTACAACCTGTGACTGCTCGCATTAACAGCAGATGGACCAGAGAAGCAGATCCTGCTCACTGGGAAAGACCAGCATGTTCCATGCAGAGCGGCATGTTCAGAGTTCAGACAGCATGCTCATCATCGCTGTGAAACCTAAACAGGACAGAACATCCTGTTAAATGTGATTTCCACCGGTTGGCTGATCCTCATATGGTGTCTTTTCAGATCTGACGTCGCTGCTCTGCTGCTCGGCAAACCCAGGTAAGATGTGGGCTCAACCCGCCTTTTCTGTTGTGATCCAGGATGAATCCATGTTTTCATGTTTGTCCTAATGAGCTGAAACAGAGACTCATCAGACCAGCTTGTTCAGTTCTGGTGAGTCTGTTTAAGTTGTGGCCTCAGTTTGCTGTTTTTAGCTGCAAAATGGAAGCCGGAGTGTCTCCTGCTGCTGTGTCCAGGTCCAGACCAGGTCCAGACACCTGCAGCAGGCAGTCCATGCAGAAGGAGCAGTGTGGTTTTAGTCCCAGTCGTGGAACAGTGGACCAGCTCTTCACCTTCTTTAGGGTCTTCTAGAAGTCCGTGTATCCAACCAGCCTGTATGAGTTTTATGAAGCTGAGGAAGGCGTCTGTATCAGGACCATCTGAGAAGCTGGTCATTGCCGTAGAACTGGTATCAGATCCTGGTCCAGTAGATTGCACTGATTTATGTGGATGTTGGAGTCCTGAGCTTCCCTTATGGGACCTTCACACACGGAAAGTGCGAGGACTCAGTCTGAAAATTTTGACACCTTTCAAACTGCACTTACCTGAGTGGGACCAGACCACCATGTCACATTGCACACAATGCACACCTACATTGTGAAGAGTAATGAAGGAGTAACGGGGTGGATTTATTACCATGTTCACATGCGAATCAGGTTACGGGTTCTACGTAAAGGGATCAGGTCATGCTAGCAGTTTCTGGTGGGTAAAACTGGACCCTGCAGGGCTGGTCTTAGTTTTCTTTGTTTGTTAAACAATCATCGTCATCACTTTCTTCATCTTCATGTTTTCTTGTGGTTGGAAGAGATCGCCTCTGATTGGTCGCTGGATGGTCCAGTTGTAAGCGAACCCACACCTCAGGCTATAAAATGGTCTTTGGTTCTCATCAGAGAGTGGTTGAAGTTCTTACTGCACCCAATGAATCACATTCTTGGTCCAGTTGGAGAGGCCCAAACAGCAGCAGTGTGAACAGACCCGGTTTGGTGGACTGGGAGACTGGTGGACTGGTCCTGTTGGTTTCATCAGGCTGTGTTGTCCAACTTTCAGAGGAGTGACTGGAATGTATCATGGTCCTTAGCTGGACCATGACCATGTCCCGTGTCCTTTTCATGGGATAGATGACAGGGTTCGACATCATGTGATGTTCTGGAGCTGAAAGAAGCTCCTCAGTTACTGCTTCTACGTTCAGCTGTGGGTCCAGAAATACAGAACTGGATCAGGAATGCAAGCAGCTGGAATGAGATTCCTCTGCAGGCAGACTCCTTCAGAGATGGTGAGAAGCTTAGTCATCATTAGGACATCAGACTGCTGCTCCTCCACGTATAGAGGAGACAGATGTGCTGTTTCAGATATATGCTCTGTTTTCCTCCCTGTGGTTTTTTCAGGTGATGCTATTTAGATGCTTTTTAGTCAAATCCTTAAAAATGATTTGACTTTACCCCACGGTATCACCTTGGGTGGGGGCAGCTGTGGCCCAGTATTGTGGTTGACTTCTGATCAGTGAGTCCCTGATTCAGCTCCCACTCCGTCTGAAGTTACATGTTGAAGTGTTATTGAGCAAGACACTGAACCCCCAGTTGCTCCTGGTGGCCAGGGTAGTGTCGGTGTGCATGACAGCTCTGCTGCCATCAGTGTGTGAATGGATGATTGCAGAATCTGTAAAGCACTTTGGTCATCAAGAGATGAAAGTAAAGCGCTATATAAGTGAATGACATTTGCCATTTACCCCACACCTTTACCCCGCAAACGTCTCACTTCCTGCTGGTTTGTCTGCTGGACCGCTGCTGGTCGCACCATCCAAACATCCTAAAAGGACATGTGAATTCTCTGCAGCTCGTCTGACCATCAGCCCCAGTAGATCTCAGTTTTATAAACGAGAGTCTGTGTCTCTGACCTGTGAAGATGACATCTCTGCTGGATGGACTGTGTGGAGAAACACAACCAGTAAGACCAGTGAGACCAGGACTTATTGTGGATCTGTCTGGGGAGGAGCAACTGGTTCATCCTGTAACATCCTCACTAGTCCATTAGATTCTGGAGTTTACTGGTGTGAGTCCAGAGAGGGAGCAACCAGTAACAGCATCAACATCACTGTCACTGGTAAGATCAGACTGGAGTTAGTGGTGATGAAGCTGTGTGGAAATGGATGAAATGCTGTAGTTTGTCTCTGTGTCGAGGTGGATCAGTGATCCTGAAAACTCCTGTCCTCCCTGTGATTGAGGGACATGCCCTCACTCTGACCTGTCAATCAAAGCCTCCCTCCAACCTCCCAGCTGATTTCTATAAAGATGGCTCCCTCATCAGGACTAAGTCTACAGGTCACATGACCCTCCACCATGTTACCAGGTCTGATGAAGGTCTCTACACGTGTAACATCAGCAGTCATGGAGAGTCTCCATCCAGCTGGATCTCTGTTACTGGTGAGGAGCTTCACTCTCATTTCAGCCTTTAGAACATATCAGTGACAACTTCATTTTCTGTGTTTCATTAAAAAAAGCCACCAAAACCACATCGTCACCAGTGTCCACCACATCTCCATCATCTTCCTCTCCTCCCCTCTCTGTGTGGATATCTGCTGGGACTGGAGTGGTTCTGCTGGTGGGACTGGTTCTACTGGTATGGGTCTGGATGTACAGACGATGTCTTCACAGGAAACCTGAAGGTGAGACAAACATTTGGATGATAAAACTTCCGGAAGTTTATTGATTATTGATCTTATCTAACATCATCAGAGCCCAGTAAATCATTTACTTCCTCATTCTGGTTCCTTTCAGCTGCTGAGAGACAAACTGGAGAAGATGACGTCACACATAGCGACCTCAACATATTACATCATCAGCAACGACCAATCAGATGCAGCAGAGGTATGTTTAATGTGCTATGGTGTTGTAATCAGCTCTAACGTTTAACCCTTAGGACTTATTGATTATTCTTATGGACAAATGTCTGAACCTGGTTTTCTCCAGTTTGTTAAAGTCTGAATACTTAATTAGGTCCTACATGAGGGAAGAGTTCCAATAAATCCAGACTTCCCTGGAGATAAAATCTACTGAGCATGTGTCAGTGTCAACCTGATGATGTACAACAGAAACTTTTGTGATGCTGAAACTGATCAGACTATGTCCTGTCCCAGCTGGGGGGTGTGAAACTGTCTTTAGCACGGTTACGTTCGGCGCAAACACGCAGCATCCAAACTGAAAACATCAAATAATTTTAATGTAAGAAACATGATTAAAGGATCACATTTTGCCCTGTGGTGGTGGTTTGACAGATTCTTTCCATCATCATGTTGTTTTAAAGTCTAGACATGAGGAGAGGAGACGGCTGCCTGGTCAGTGGGTACATAAAAGGTTTACATGGCATCACGTTTATTCTCATCTCTTAATTCCAACATGATGTCGGAAATGACCAAAATGTTGCTAGGTAACTGCAGCTTTTGTACTGTCCATCCTGTGCTTGTTCTAACCGACTCTAACAGCTCTGTGGTCGTCCAGCTTCCTGTTTCTGAATAAAACATGTCGGCTGGATGTTGCTCTGCAGGACTGTTAGTAGAAAAAAGCCTCCAGACTCACATGAAAGTTTCCTGAAGCACTTTCTAGTTCAGTGATTAAAAAGCATCATATTTCCTGTCCAGCTGTTAC
>JBAMHX010000005.1:31444824-31457773 GCA_037177515.1 Pseudomugil tenellus | reverse complement strand
CCCCTCACGTCTGTGCCCTCACGTCTGTCCCCTCACGTCTGTGCCCTCACGTCTGTCCCCTCACGTCTGTCCCCTCACGTCTGTGCCCTCACGTCTGTGCCCTCACGTTTGTCCCCTCACGTCTGTCCCCTCACGTCTGTCCCCTCACGTCTGTCCCTTCACGTCTGTCCCCTCACGTCTGTGCCCTCACGTCTGTCCCCTCACGTCTGTGCCCTCACGTCTGTCCCCTCACGTCTGTCCCCTCAAGTCTGTGCCTCACGTTTGTCCCCTCACGTCTGTCCCCTCACGTCTGTGCCCTCATGTCTGTCCCCTCACGTCTGTCCCCTCACGTCTGTCCCCTCACGTCTGTGCCCTCACGTCTGTGCCCTGCATGTGTCCAGGTCTCAGTCCGGAACCGGGAAAACGGCCACCTTCTGCATCTCGGTGCTGCAGTGTCTCGACATCCAGGTGAGATTTTCGACTCAGTTTTCCATGATGAACCTGTTGGATCACCATGGCAACAGATTGTTGTCATCATCTGAACCCACCTGTAATCAGAACTAGACTCACATGTTTGGACCAGAACTCAGTCCAGAATAAAACCTGGTCAGCATCCTGTTCTGATTCATAATCACTTCCTTACACATTTAGCACTAGAACCAGTTCTGTGTCAGGAGGACCGGTTCTGGTTTGGACCAGGAGGACCGGTTCTGGTTAATGTTGTGTCTTTAAACCTGTCTGATGACATCACACTGATGCGTTTCCTGTCTGCAGGTGAGGGAGACGCAGGCTTTGATCCTTGCTCCAACCAGAGAGCTAGCTGGGCAGATTCAAAAGGTAGTCCCGCCCCCCAGGCACGTCCAGCCAGTCATAAAGTTGCTGTCTCTGATTGGTTGTTTCTGTTTCGGGTCCTCAGGTCCTGCTGGCTCTGGGAGACTACATGAATGTCCAGTGTCACGCCTGCATCGGAGGGACGAACGTGGGCGAAGACATCCGCAAGCTGGATTACGGTCAACATGTGGTGGCCGGGACGCCCGGACGGGTGTTTGGTGAGTCAGCTGTTGCTATGACAACTGCTGGTTAGGGATGGGCAATATGGTTTAAAACATTTATCACAATAATGTTTTGGTATTTGTCATGGTAACAATGAAAATGACAACAAAAAACACCTCATTTTTAATAATAAATATATATTTATTAATAACTAATAGTACCTAATACTTAGTTCTGTGAATTAGCTCCCATCTCGATTAGCTCCCATCTCAAAAAGCTCTCATCTCGATTAGCTCCCATCTCGATTAGCTCCCATCTCAAAAAGCTCTCATCTCGATTAGCTCTCATCTCGATTAGCTCCCATCTTGATTAGCTCCCATCTCGATTAGCTCCCATCCCGATTAGCTCCCATCTCAAAAAGCTCTCATCTCGATTAGCTCCCATCTCGATTAGCTCCCATCTCGATTAGCTCCCATCTCGATCAGCTCCCATCTCGATTAGCTCCCATCTCGATTAGCTCCCATCTCGATTAGCTCCCATCCCGATTAGCTCCCATCCCGATTAGCTCTCATCTCGATTAGCTCCCATCCCGATTAGCTCCCATCTCAAAAAGCTCTCATCTCGATTAGCTCCCATCTCGATTAGCTCCCATCTCGATTAGCTCCCATCTCGATCAGCTCCCATCTCGATTAGCTCCCATCTCGATTAGCTCCCATCCCGATTAGCTCCCATCCCGATTAGCTCTCATCTCGATTAGCTCCCATCCCGATTAGCTCCCATCCCGATTAGCTCCCATCTCGATTGTAAAAAATCCTGAAAATGTTTGTGTCCAACCCGCTCATATGACCTCCATGCTGGATGAAATAAATCTGCACATATTTCTGAATCCAAACCAGTTCCGGTGGCGAGTCGTCGAGGAATTCGCTCCTGTTCGCTTCTCCTTCCGCCATGTTGGTGAGCTGTGTGTAGCGTCCACACAGACGTCATCAGTAGGAATTCATTGTTTTCATTGTGGGATGATAAATTCGTACAGGGGGGGGCACACCGGTAACGATATATTTTATCGCACATTCCTGCTGCTGGTATGTCAGATCCTCTGGGAAAAGTGTAATTATGACACATTTATCATGGTTTCCGACCCCCCGGGCCTGAGCTCCAGGACCAGAAGGACGTGATCCCCTATAGAGGACGTGCAGCTGATGTTTCTAAACCAGTCTAACTGGGACAGATTGTAGTGGTCGGGGTATTACTACGAGGCAAATGGTGAGTTCATGCTCCGCATTCGGGTGTAGGAATATACACGGCCAACAGAACGGCATGCCGGTCTACAGGTTACCGGACAACACAGAGAGACGGGACAAATAGATTGTAGCTGTGAGACAGAGGACTGGGAACCAGTGCTACCAGCAGATTATGCAGTGAACACTTTACATCGGCTAAACTGGGTTTCACATCTTTAAAAAGTTTCCTGCTTGATTAAAACACCATGACGATACGATAACGTGACGTCGTCGTGTTTCTGGTGCAAAATCTGACCCATCAGAATCTGAGACCGCAGAGCGTTTAATATTTATCTACATATACGTCTTAAAAGACGACTAAAGTCTTTAAAACACTTTTTTTTTTAGAAACAAAGAAAATTAAAATAACTGAAATGAAAGCTGCTTTCATCACTTATGTCATTCTATACTAGCGTCCTGTATCAATGAAATGCAGAGATTATAGGGATCATTAATCCCAAGTAGAGACACTTCTGCTGATATCTTCTCATCACTTCACCTTCCTCATGTTCAATAAAATGAGATGATTGTTCGCAGGAACTCCATCCTGCTGTTTCAGATATATTTAGCGAGTGTTTGATGCCGATCCATACTATCTGTGTGTGTTTGTTGGATTCATGCTTTAGTTTGTGTGTACATGGTTAGCTTGCGGTGGTTATTACTGTATGCTTGCCATCCAACATGGCGGCACAAACAGCGGGGGCCATGCGGCTGCATGTCCTCTATACTCACAGACCCTAACCCTCCTCTTCCTCCTCTCAGAACCATCCACACCTACACCCAACCATATAAACTCCATCTCCTTCCTCTCTCCCCCCACCTGACTGTGCACTCACATACCTTCCTCCCCCACCAACACCTGCACGCACTCCCATCCAATTCCACCCACACCTTGCCTCCCCCTTTCCACACCCACAGACACCTATCCTCATGCACTCATCCCCTCCCTGTACCCGCCACACATCAATCCACCCATTCTATTCATCCTCCGTGGTCACCCACCCACACAGCTCACCTCCACCTAAGCAGCCCCACCCACCATGCACTACATGGCCCGCCCATTAAAAGCTGTCCGTATGCTGTCAGTGTTTGTTTCGTGTTAAATGAATAAATACTGAGAGGCGAGCAGACAGAGTGCAGCAAGAAGGAACACCTCGAATACCCCCCCTCACCACCTCCCCAAGAACAGGATAAGTCAGAGGAAGCCGTGCCACCACCTGAGCCCACAGCAAACTCCACCAGAGAGGTGCACACACACGCTTTCTACTACATGGTCAATGCAGCTCATATATTTTCACATATGAATCGGCAAGTTTCTCATTTTTACGGTGAATCATGGACACAGACGCAAAAACTTTTCACATATTGAGTCAAGCCGCATGTTGGTGAGGTGGAGACACCTAAAGACATCTGTTACCTGCTAGTTATGTCAGCAGCAGTTTACTAGAAGTCTATAATGTGTCTTTGCGTGCTGAGAAACCGCCCTCACGCCTGCTGCAGGTTGTTCCCCACACATGGATCCAGTTGGGGTTTTAATGATTCCGGCTAAAACATATTTTATTAAGCAGCTCAGGGATGGCTGAGATAAATTGTCAACATGTAACTTTATCCATATTGCTTTAGGCAGAAAATGTCTCATGTTCTGCACATCGGCCAACCTGTCGGATAGTTCCTGCTAAAAATCAGTTTGCCAGAACCCCGAGTTGTCACCAGCTGAAGATGGACTGGGACGGCATGGTTCCGCTGTTTCATTGTGAAGCATTACACACGTGTACCACTGTAATATTTATATATTTAAGTTCAGTTCAATTCAGTTTTATTTTTAAAGACGCCATTTCACGACAATGCTCTCAGGACACTTCACACAAATCAATTTAAGCCAATTCATAATAAATAGCGTCGCAATGGGAGGGGAGGCTGTAGCTCGTGGGGTACGTGCAGTTCATAACATCTGGAAGTTTCATCGAGTTGTGTATGTATCCAACAGCAGCACAGGTCGTCCCAGAAGACATTTCCGTAAATATATCGAATTAAATTGTCCTTCTAAAATATTCTGTTTTCCAGTCATTTAGCGACAACCGGAAGTGATGAACCGGATCAGGGGAGAAAAGGTGTCATGGCGACCTCCAGTGTTTTGCTTGGAAAGTGGTGGATAAAGGAAGGTCTTAAGTTTGACAAGACGCTTCTTCTGAGTGGTTATTTTCTTTTTTAGAGGAGCAACATTGTCTAGTGTTTTACGCATTAAAGCTTCACTCTGTCAACAAATTCATCAACCTGTGTTGGATGAGAGCTCGAATGGATCTTCTCTGTTATATCAACACATGGTGTTGTAGGAAATACTGATGAAATGGATTTCTTACATTTGGTAACAACGTTATCTGACAAACATCGGCTATAATAAGTTTTCTTCTCGTCGAGTAAAGTAAATTCAAAGGTTATTAAGAAATTATCAGACAGAAGATGTTTACTCAATAATTACACTAATCAGTACTTGGAATTAATGGACCAATCAGCATCAGTGATATTTATCAGGATGAACATGTGCTGTGATGCTAAATATTTATGGCATAAATATCTTTGCAGCATGTCTAACATAAATGATAAAACCCAGCTTCAGCTCCTCAGCTGTGCTGCAAGTTTTCTCTCCAACATTTTACTATGCATCAGTACACACTTTATTCCAACATGTTTATGTCAGAAAAAGCTGAAAAATACTTGTGCAACTTTCAGGCCTGTTTAATGAAGAAGCAGCGTCATACATGAGGCGCCTGGTCTTTTATCAGTTCCAGAGTCAGAAGGAGACATGAAGAAGCTGAATTCAGCTTTGTTGCTCCACATGTTGCCTCAGATAAGCTGGAACATGCAGATTACACACCCATCTGTTCTCAGCTGCATTTCACTACTTTTATTTTAAATAAGCTTATTTTAAGTTTCTTTACTCTGAAATTGATCATGATTTTAATCATTTTTAATCATTCTTCTTTTTTTTATAATGTTATAAATCATGCTGTTGTTGAATTGTGCTGAATTTATCTTGCTTTGCTGCTTTTGCATCATACATGTGCTTGAAGGAAGTTTCCGTGGTTACAGGGTCCTTTTTGCATACAGCTTGTAGTCTTGTGGCTTTTCAAGGTCAGTGATGTCACAGCTTTTCTAAGTTTAATGATTTTATTGAAACCAAATAATTATATTTATTATGATAAAAAAGAATATTAAGACTAAACTTCAGATTAAAGTTGAATTTACATTTTAAATAAATAAAAGCTCAAAGGTTTTTATGTGACTAATGTCTTTGTCACTCTGTTCTCATCTTTATTGTTTGTATTCAAATGGCACCATGTGTCATAAAAGCAGAATTAAATTAATTCATTTGATTTTCTGCTTAAGCCGTTGGACTTTTCTTATCTCAGAAGTTTCAAACTGTCTCCGGACTCCTCCTTCAGTCAGAACCCTCATCATCGTCACACCAGTACTTCTCTGCTTCTCTGCTGAAAATGGCCACCAGCTCTCCACAAGACAAGTAAGTAAGACTCAATTAAACATTTGCTCCCTAAAATAATCAATATCTTAATCAATTATGCTTACTGATATTCAAAAGTCCTTGAAGGTTTATTACTTTTTACTAGTTCAAGTACACAAACTTAAACTGCTGACACAATTTATTAATTGATATATTTTATACTTGAACAGTGTTTTGTTTGTCCTGACTAAAAGTTATCTAAAGGTTTTTGGTTTTTTGCTGCATGAAGATAATCAACTGCCTGCAGCTCAGAGATAAACACACACACACACACACACACACACCTGTCTTTCATTGCTTATCTGAAAAAAACAACAAGAATGAGGTTTTTCCTTCTTCGTGGATAATAAAACATGTTTGGAGCTACATGTGAACGTCCGCTAGGATGTTAACTAAATATGAAAGTAAAACTGTTTCTTTTCCAGGTACTTTGGTGTTTGGTTGATCTTCTTCATGCTTGGTCTGGGGACGCTGCTGCCATGGAACTTCTTCATGACTGCTACAACGGTCTGACATCACTACCTCTTCATGATTTTAAACAAACATCTGAAATTTATTGATCTACTTCAAAATGTGTCAAGATAAAAAAAACAAGTGAAAGAACAACAAGCAAATCAGAGGTTTAGTTAAATTCTTATATTATAGCTCTTTCCCAATGAACAGTGGGGATAACAGATTATCTAGTTGCTTTTTTGCCCTTAATAATCTTCTGGTGCAGACTGAAATACAAATAAATGCATTGAGTTTAACAGGAAAGATAAACTAGGAACTTTGTATCTGCACCACTCCTTCTGGAGTATAAACTGCTTTAATATGCTGCGGTCAAGAGATGTGGACCCAAGTGCAGAAATGAACATAAAAACAAACTAGACACTGTAACCATAACACCCCATCAGACACGGTGAAAGAATTAACAGAAGCAAAATAGGAAACCACAAAGAACTCTACAAGTTGCACAGATGACACCCAGGTTTATATTACATCGAGGTCCTGTACAGGATCTTAGTAAATGCATCGAGGACATTAATGACTGGATGTGTCTAAACTTTCTTCAGCAAAACAAAAACAAAACTGAGGTGATTGTTTTTGGAGTCAAAGAGAAACGATTAGAGGTTGTCACAGAGCTTCACTCGATACACCTAAAAACCACCAATTAGGAAAGAAAATCTGGGTGTAGTGATGAATATAGACCTAAAAAACAGCAATTAGGACAGAAATCTGGGTGTAGTGGTAAATTCACACCTAAAAACCACCAATCAGGGTAAAGTAAGAAAAGTAAGCCACATGCTGATAAGATGAGCAGAAAATATGGTGTAGTCCACATGCCTGAAATGGTTACCAGTCCCAGGGCTTTCAGGTGCCAAATGTCTGGGTGCAACAGCAAAATATATGGGAGAAGTGCCAAATGTACATTTGTGTCTCCAAAAAATCCCAGTGCTTTCTCATCTGTCATAAATTATAGATAAATAAAAATAAAGTAGATAAGTAGATGTTTACAAAAATTTTAGTGGATGTTTAAAATATTCACAATCAGCTTCTTTCTCACATTAAATTCAACATAGTGAAAGTTCTGTTGTGCACTACAGTGCACGTGTTGTGAAATTGAAATAAAATGAGTTAAAACAAATACTCTTTAGAATGTGTTTTATAGCATCTCAATACTTGATTTATATGAAAAAATCTAAATCTAAATAATTTTTTAAAGTTACATTTCTGTTACTGGTTTATAAAGCTATAAATGGTTTAGGTCCCACTTTGTACCCAGCAGACCCATCAGGTCATCTGGATCTGGTCTTTTATCAGTTCCAGAGTCAGAAGGAGACACGGAGACGCTGCATTCAGCTTCTATGCTCCACATGTCTGGAATAAACTCTCAGATCAGCTGAAACACTCAGTTTATTTAAATCCAGGTTAAAGACCCTCCTGTTCTCAGCTGCATTTCAATCATTTTTTAAAAACTAAGTTTTTAATCTGAAATCAATTATGATTTTAATCATTTTTAATCATTTTAATTGTTATCTCTTATTATCTACATAATTGTAATAATTTTAAATAGCCATTTTCTTTTTTATGTCTTTCTTATTTTAATTTGAAACAATGTTTTTGTTTTATTCTTTAAATGTTCTGTAAAGCACTTTGAATCACCCTTTGTTGAATTATGCCGTACTTATAAATTGTCCTTGCCTTACAAAATAAAACAAGGAAACAAAATTAAAGTCCACATCTATGACAACAAACAGTGAAAATAACTCTTTTTATAAACTTCACCCCTAAAATCAGCACAAGTTTAAAAAAGGACAAATTAATATTAAAGAAAGGGGAAGCTTTGCTTACTACTGAAATGCTTTTTGATATATTTTGATGTAATTTATTCAGGTTTCTGGACAATTTTGTTGCCCATTATCTCCCATACAATTCTGGTTTTATTAATCAAACTACCCGTTGATCGTACCCATTGTATTGATCGTCTAATATAGCTTTTATCACTTACTAAATTATTTTATCTGACTCTTGGTCAGTAGTTTGTTAATCATCAGCCATCTGATGAATTAGCTTTTCATAATCATTAACACGGTAGAAAAAATATTATCAGCAAATAAAGCAAAGTTCAATCATTTGCATACAGTACATATATGCTGAGCATATCAACACTGACCCCAAGGCCCACAAGTATTATTGATTACCAAACTTAACAACATCCCATCGCTCACCTGTAAAACTAATCCCCTGATACCAAATCAGTCTGATTTACTAAGTTTTCTTTATTTATGGATAATTTTAAAATATATTCAAGATATATTTTATTTCTAATCTGAAGAATGTTTTATTACCTCAACTAAATTCTTTAAATAAATAATGTAGATCTATTTGTTGTGAAAACATACCAACAATATTATTCAGTTATTCAGGTGTTCAACCAATTACTAAAAATAATAGAGTTACTAACAATAAAAACTAAAATAAGAAGGTCTTTCTGAGGTTCTGCAAGAACATTTTAAACGGACAAATACATGGACTACATGCGATATCTGTGTCTTTACAGTATTTCACAAGCCGTCTGAAAGACTCTTCAGCACATGATGTTGTAGCCAATCAGACGGAAGCAGCAGGGGACCATCGAAGTTTTCTTGAGGCCAAATTCAACAATATCATGACACTTTGTGCAATGGTGCCGTTGCTGCTCTGCACCTGCCTCAACTCCTTACTGCACTCCCTGTAAGTACTGCAAAAGTACAACATATGACTGATAAAACATTTAAAGCTTTACAGCGAGGTGCACGAAGCAATAAAAACAAACTAAACTAAGAAAGAGAAAAGACACAGTAGACATGCATGAAATAAATGTTCCAGTGTGAAGAATGAACAATTGTTCTGATTAAAAGCATCTAATGAGTAGCAGAGTTTGAGCAGAACAAAAATAGTCCAGTAGTGTTGTAACGTTCAAACTAACCGAGCAGCTGAAAGCTCTGCTCCCCATTATGACAAGGCGAGCGGGGGTGATGGTGGGGTGAATTGCAGAGGAGGATCTGTTGGAACGGACCGGTTTGGAGACATGGAGGAGATCAGAAAAATATGTGTTGATGGCCTTAAAGGTTAACAGCAATATTTTGTAGTTAATGCAGTGGGTGATGGGGGGCCAGTGGAGCTGCTGTAAGATGGGAGTGATATGATGGATGGATGGGGTTCTTGTGATGACTCGAGCTGCTGCATTATGAGCCAGTTGGAGTTTATGGAGTGGTTTCTGGGGAAGACCAAACAGAAGGGAGTTGCAGTAATCCAGACGTGATGTGACCAGACTGTTTACAAGTTTGGTGGTGGGGTGAGGGGTGAGGAAGGGGCGGAAGTGGTTGATATTGCTGAGATGAAAGTATGCAGACCGGGTTATGTTATTGATGTGTGATGTAAAAGACAGAGTGCTTTCGAGGATGACACCCAGACTCTTTACCTGGAGGGAGGGAGGGAGAGATGGAATAGTCAATAGGGATGCAGAAACTATCTGGTTTAGAGAGGGTGGATTTGGTACCAACTAATAACATTTCAGTTTAACTACTGTTTAGTTTAAGAAAGTTTGAGGTGAACCAGGACTTAATAGGGAGGATGGTCGTGTCAGACTGAACCCCAAGGAAAGATGGACACAAACGCAGGTAAAGTAGGATGTTGATTTAAGAGAAAATCAAACTATCTGAGTGCTAGAATACAAAGCGAAGCTGAGTGAATAACGCACAAAGTAGGAGTTTGAGCAGTAGGCATATGTAGGAGTCCAGGTGTTTCCACTGAGGTTGATGAGGGAGATGTAGTGCTGAGACCAGTGATCAGTAGGCTGGAAATGCTGAGCGCGGTAGAGAAGAAGGAGCAGGCATTACAGTACATTATTATCCAAAGAAACCTCATTTACAATAAAATTGTACAAGATATCTCTGCACAATGATTATTTTCCAAAAACACAGACAACATAGATTTTACATGAATTGATTCATGTCAATCCCATCCCAGCGTATCAGTCTAAAAACACTACAACAGAATTACGACAGGTGGATTGGACCTGCCTGTCATAGTTTGGACTTAGTGTGGGTTTTGGTTTGGCTTTATGGTTTCCTGTTCAAATTTGATAGTGTTCCTCTTTCACCCTGTGTTTCTGTTCAGTTTCATGTTTTGTTCATTGGTTCACCTGTGCCTCTTTTCGTTTTAAGTCCCTTGGTTTTTCTTAGGATGGTGAAACTGAAGCCTCATGAAACATTGAGGAAATGAACCACTGTGAGGGCACTTCAGCTTTTTACAGCTGAGGACCATGGTCTCAGATTTGTAGGTGCTGATTCTCATCCCAGCCGCTTCACACTCGGCTGTGAATCACTCAAGCGAGAGCTGCATTATCCGCAAAAAGCAGAGACCCGATTCTGAGGTCTCCAAACCGGATCCCCGGTCCTTGTATGACACCGGTCATACAAGGACCAGACTGCTCTTACAAGGGGGTCCGGTTCCCCATACTCCCGGAGCACCCCCCAAAGGAGTCCCTGAGGGACACGAAGTCGAACGTCTTCTCCAGATCCACAAAACACATGTAGATTGGCGAACTCCCATGCCCCCTCAAGAACCCAGAAGAGGGTATAGAGCTGGTCCACTCTTCCACGGCCAGGACGAAAACCACACTGCTCTTCCTCATAGATAATGGACTTTCCTGGGGAGGCTGAGGAGTGTGATCCCCCTGTAGTTGGAGCACACCCTCCGATCCCAGAGGGGGGCCACCACCCCATTCTGCCAGTCCAGGGGCACTGTCCCCAATGCCCATGCGATGCCATAGAGGCGTGTCAGCATCCAGAGCCTTAAGAAACTCTGGGCGGATCTCATCCACCCCTGGGGTGGATGACAACTGTCCGAAAGTTGTTTTCCACGGTCTCACCAAACTCCTCCCATGCCCGAGTTTTTGCCTTGGCAACCACCAAAGCCGCGTTACGCTTAGCCTGTCGATACCGTCAACTGTAGTCCAACAGGCCAGGAAAGCTCTGTAAGACTACTACTTCAGCTTGACGGCATCCTTCACTGCCGGTGTCCACCAACGAGTTCTGGGATTACCGCCACGACAGGCACCAATGACCTTACGGCCACAGCTACGGCTGGCTGCCTCAACAATTGAGGCATGTAATAAAGCCCACTCAGACTCAGTATCCCTCCCTCCCTCCCTTGGAAGAAGGTTGAAGTTCTGCCTGAGGTAGGAGCTCTCCCTTCCCAGCCCTGACTGGCATCCTCCCCCACAACCGGGGCCAACTCACCACCAGATGGTGATCAGTTGACAGCTCCGCCCCTCTCTTCACCCGAGTGTCCAGGACATGCGGCCGCAAGTGCGATATTAAGTCTACAAAGTCGATCATCAAACTGCGGCCTAGAGTGTCCTGGTGTCAAGTGGACATATGGACCCTCTTATGCCTGAACGTGGTGTTCATTATGGACAATCCGTGATGAGCACAGAAGTCCAACAACAAAACAGCACTCTTGATCAGATCTTGATCACACCCCTCCAGGTCTCACTGTCATTGCCAACATGAGCACTGAAATCGCCCAGGAGGATGATGGAGTCCACAGGAGGAGTGCTCTCCAACACTCCCTCCAGGGCCTACAAAAAGGAACCACCATATTTGGTGGCCTGAGGCCTTTGGCTCTCTCTCTCAGGCAGAAGCCAGGAAATCCATTCATGTCAGGTGGACACTCTCCGTTTTGCCCCTGGTCCGGCTCACTGGGGTTTCTGTACTCCTGTAGCGGTAATGTGAGGCTCAGGTCTCCTCTCAGACCTACACAGTTGCATTTTCCACATTTTTAGATCTCTTGGTCTTCTAGTGTGGTTTTTAACCATCTCCTCCATCACCCGATGCGATGAGGTGACGATAACAACTAAAGACACCACCTGTAAACAGGCAGGAAGCAGAGAGCCTTTGCAACATGACAAATGGTGTCCCCACAGAAAGAAAAACCCTGAAGTAACAGTTTTTCCAACAGGTCTAACCCCAATCTGGGGGGACTTTCAAAAAAGGATCTCTCAAAACAGTCAAAGTTCAACCTTTGATAATGTTGGTGTTAGGTGTGAATCTTACCCAGCGCTTCATCTTCATCTCTAGATGACCAAGGCACTCCTGCAATTCACCCATTCACACGCACATTCACACACCGTTGGCTACAGAGCTGCCACAAAGGGTCGCCCCAATTGTTCTTGATTTAAACCAATGCATGGTAATTGGCTTAGTATAGAGGGGATTCATTGGATTGAACTGTAAGGCCTTAAAGAATAACTAACCTCCATACAAAGTTTATGTGCTCAAAAGAACAGTTGCTAACTTGTTTCCCAGAAGTAACATTAGATAGAATTTGAGATAATTGTTTCCCTTTTAAATCTATGCCATGACTTTAACAGATTTTTATTGTAACAAGGGAAAAGGAATAAGGGAAAATCTTGTTTCATGAACTGCTTTCATCAAATGAATTATCTTTTTGTTTTTGAAAGGCTTGTTTCAAAACACATCTGTGAAAACCAAACAGAGGAGTCCTGAAAGTTGTGAAGATTGTTTACTTTTTCAGTTAGTTAGAGTTAGTTGGCCCAAGAACTGAGACTCTTCATTGACGTTGACAAACTGGTATCTATCAGTTAAATAGGATTTAAACCAGCAAAGGGCAGTTCCTGTCACCCCTA